>JAESUZ010004545.1:600000-1176842 GCA_017311185.1 Proteles cristata cristata
GAACCTTTCTGTATTTTTTTAAAGTTTATTTAATTATTTTTTAGATAGAGAGAGACAGAGACAGAGAGAGAGCAAGAGCGTGCAGGAGGAGCAGAGAGAGAGGGAGAAAGAGAGAATCCCAAGCAGGCTCAGCATTGTCAGCATAGAGCCCAATGTAGGCCTTGAACCCACGAACTGCAAGATCACGACATAAGCCGAAATTGAGTCAGACACTTAACTGACTGAGCCACCCAGGTGCCCCTCTCTGTGTTGTTTTTTAACAATAACATGTAAACCTACAATTATCTAAAAATAAAAAGTTCTTTAAAAAGAATCAGAAAACTAAAATTTCCAGATTCCTGTCCCCAAAGATTCTGTTTTAGGTCATCTGAGGTGCAGATAGGGAATGCGCATCTTTTTGACAAAGCTACCTCGAGTGATTATAATCCAAGTGGGCCACAACCCACACCTTGAGAAACTCCAACCTAAATGAATTCCAAAATGTGCTTAACTTCACTTTCTCTGTGAACCTCATCTAAATAAAGGAGGCTTTTCCATGCATTAACCAGCAAAAGCTGGAAGAGGTGGCAAGCAAGGAAGCACAAACGAGCTAAGAGAAGCTATAAAAACTAACCACTTTGGGAGCCAAGATTCAACTTTTACTGCAGAAAAATTAGGTGAATTGGAAAAAGATTAATAAAATGAGAGAATTACTGAAAACAACATACAAAGCTTTCAGGGTAATCATCACAGATGCAGCCACAAATATTATGTGCAAATCAATGACTTTTCTAAGTATGTTTTCCATTAAGAAGTAGTGGAATCAAGACAAGATAAATGATGTTGGAAGCTAAATAGCCTTTAAGAGGTTAGCAAGACAAAGTTTGGAAATCAGTGCAATATGCTTGTACTTATGGTCATTTCTGGTACATTCCTCACCATAGCACTGAAAATAATATTTTACTCCTGAGACAAGAAGTAAATAAAGGAACAATTTAGTTCAAGCTTAGTTGGGCCATACAGTATTTTGATCTGCTTTAGCTCCAGCTCTAAACTCTTTGGAGTGAGGTCCTTTGGTTCTGGTTCAAACTGCTTTGATGGGAAATTTTTTGAAAAGTCTTTAGTTTGATTTGAAGTTCATCTTAAAAATAATAAGTTAATATTTCAATCCAATTTCAATTGCAAAAAATCAAATCAAAGTTCATTCCAGTGTTACTCTTACATTTGGTAGAAATCCCTGTTAAGCTATCAATTAATTTCTAGGCCTTTCCAACAAGATAAAAGTTGGTGTATCTGCCCAAGCTTTATTTTCAGCTTGACCTTGACCTAAAAATACAGTCTTAATTACAAAGCCTCCTACACTTAAACGTGGCAGCTGTCATTCCACCCTGGCAGACTGCAAGCCTGAGAGAATGCATGCTCCATTGGCCAGGTATCATTTTTTTCAAGAGAAGTTAGAAATACAAATTTTATGTCTCCTAATTTTTAAATGTTGGCAACAAATTCCAACTTTTATGAACTAGTCTAGTGGCCAATCAACACATATCTGTGAACTGTCTCTTCTGCAACCTCTGGCCTAATGGTTAATAACTATCAAGCTTCTGATGCAAAATCTGAGCTTTGCTAAGTCTTCAGTGAAAACTGAATACACAATACAGATTTCAGGCAAAGTATCTCTTTGATACAAATGCCAGTACAAACAAATCATGATTTCATTCTCATGCTTAGCTGAATATTTAAAATACTGAATATTCTACCTTCTTGCTGCTTAAACAAGAATACATACAGAATAAGCCACTACAAGCTCTGTAGTCTAACTACTATGTGTCAACACACTTTACTAGGAAGAGCCAGGTTAGTGTCAGAAATGCCACATATCTTCTGATTATGACAATTAGAATCTATAATACTTCTTTGTTTCTCCAAATAAGTCAGATAAGCTTTCTACCCAGAATCCACAAGAAGAAAGATGAATCATAATATTCTTCTCAAGACTACGATGGTCACCATTAGTCTACTTCATCTACTTTATTTCATAGTGAACTGCCATCATCAAAATGATAAAACTTGATATTCTCTTTGGAGCTAGTAGTTTGAAGCAGAAAAACTCAAAAAACAAAACACACACACATACACACACAACTTACACAGTTACATTGGGGGGGAAGGGGCTTCGATATTCAGGTAACGTAAAATATGACAAAGAGCAAAGCAGGTAAAATAATTAAAGGATAGCAATAATCTATCTATAAATTAGATACCAGATCCCACAGAGTTTTAGAAAGTTGGCTTTCAGCGTGAACTGTAATGATTTCAAGATCAAAGCGATAAGCACATGAAATTAAACAAGCGTTAAATTTTAAGAAATTATGGCATTCAGATGGACAATATTTATAAGAAGAAAAATTCTTGGGTAACAGAGAAACAATAACAAGGTAACCTAATCAGAAATCTGCTCAAGTACCCTGCCTATGAAAATCACAATTTTTTGTTTACCCAGGCCTTGCCCTTCCCCTACCCATCTTCCACAATCTTCCCATTCACCATTTCTCTACACCTCTTTCAGGATATAGGGGATGGGCTTAAAAGGTATAAATCTACCAATTATACTGCCGGACTTGTCCAGTTCTAGTCAAAAAAAAAAAAAAAAACTATGAAAATATGGCAAAACTACAATAATTTCCATTTTCATTCTTTTTTACTAACAGTCATTTTTTTATTTTGTAATGTTTTATTTTTGAGAGAGACAGAGAGAGAGAGAGAGAGCACACCTGCGGAGGATGGGCAGAGACAGAGGCAGACACTGAATTCAAAGCAGGCTCCAGGCTCTGAACAGGTGTCAGCACAGAGCCTGACGTGGGGCTTGAACCCATGAACCATGAGATTTTGACCTGAGCTGAAGCCGGAGGTTTAACCGACTGAGCCAACCAGCTGCCTCTACTACTAGTAAATTTTAATTAACTGTTTTAACCTTGTTTTGACTAGCTGACTGAAGAATGTGGACAATAATAGAAGTCTGCCCATGGAAATTACAAGATTATGGATTTGTCCTAATGTCTGATACGATACTGACCTTGTAAGCAGAATTTTCACAACTGGAGCTAATTAAAAGGTCATGTATCTGTTATCACAGGTCTATAAAAAACATGGTTAGAAAGAAGCTAAACAATCAGTTTAATATCCAGTTTGCAAGTAGTTGTTAACTCTTTGAAAGATGTCCAGGCAAGTGATATCAATGTGATAGGAGCATGTTGTGTCCAAAAATATGGGAAACATGCAGCTCCCAACGCAGCATAGGGCAATTTACCATTATAAATATTCTTAGTTAATGTTTCTGTATAGAAACCAGTAGTTATTTGCAATTTTCAGGTCACTAAAAACAAAACCCAGAAAACCTTTTTCCATTCATGTGTTGAAAAGAAAGGTATATGAGATTATTACTGCAGTGATGCTGCCTGTTCTTAGAATTATTCTCTAAAACCGGATCATATTTCACCCAACTACTAACCAAGTAAAAATAAGCAAGACCCACTTGACTGATATATACTATTGTTTATGTTAGATTTTTAGCCACTTAACATTACATTAATAAAGACTGGAAAGTTTAAGAATTAATGGACTCTTACCAATAAGTTTCAGCAGCAGAGTTAGCCAAATACATTTTTTACTAGGCCCAAATGAGGTATCTTTCATTCATTAATACAGAACCACAGGGCATACTTAGACATCAGAGGCTCAATGATCTAAAAAGAGTTCCTAGGGAAACAAAAAACTTTCCATTTTCATTCTGTAACTGCTCCTTAATGACAGAAAGTATTCTTTTTTTGGCTTTCTCTTTTCTCTCTACCTCAGGACATATTTACAGATGCACTGGCTGCTTTACAGACATGCTAAAAGTTCTTACTGTGGTTGATCAAAGTTGGAATGCCTGAGGAAATTACTCAACTTAGACAGCCCGGAATTATACCTAGCCAAATAGTTACAGTGCTCTACTTTTAACATGTGTTAAAGTAATATTTTAGCTATCCTGGATGTAAGTTGAGAGAACATTTGTTTGCATCACACTCTGTGAACATTTGAATCAAATATAGATACCAGTTTTAGTATCTACGACAGTTCATTTTTTTAACTATTCAATAACACAAAAGACAACATATTTTATGTTGGGGGGAAAAACCCTCATACACAACAGCATATGTATGAGGAACTAAGACTTTTTATGATCTTCTTGAAATATCCCAGTTCTTCTGGAAATGTCAGAGTAAATGCAACAAATGTTGATACTTGTTCAGTAGAGCATCTGTTGATCTGGTGTACAATATTCTGTCAAAAAATGGAACCATATTTTTCTCTAATTTATTACAAAAAATATTTTAATAAAAAGCACTGCAGATCTATACACATCTCCTTTCTATTATTAATCTGACTAATCTGTAAATAAATGTATATCATAATTAAGTAGAAAAAGGACATCACAGCCATTTACTTTCATGGTGTTTCTTTAATTGAATGCCACAGAACTGCAGTATAAAGAGTTACTTGTCAAACATAACACAAATCACTAAAATAAAATATTGGCTCCAATATACTTGAACATCTGAAATAGTTTTAAACTTTGTTTTAGTTGGATTCTTTATGATGTCCAGGAAGAGGATAGCACACACAGTACCTGAAATTGTCCTGTCCACATGAAGTACAATAGAAAAGACAAATGTAGCTATTTCTCCAGTAGAGCCAAATTTGGCATCCACATATACTTCCCTTCAACCTAAATAATTATACCTCTTAACCATGTTGACAATAATATGGGAATATCACTCAAAAAGAACCTAACAGACCATGAAATTACAGTAACTTAAACCATCCTTCTATCAAATGTGAGGTGAGGACATGGTAAGAATTGGAAGGAAGAAAGAAGTATTACTAACTTAATAAGTAGTAACTTATAATGCTTCTTTTTATTATAAAGACTTCCAGCACACTAGAAAATGTTAACATCTGCATGTACTCCAAGAGAAGAAAACATAAATAAGTTCCTCACCCTGAATTTTCTTAGAAGCCTAACAAGTGTTAACAGTGTTGATGTCCTATGTTATAGTATGAGCATGTCATGAACTGCCAGGAAATGTGTGTACCATGCATGATGTTAGACCCTAAGCGAGAATGACTACCAGTAAAAACTCCCTGGCAGTGGTAATGACCAAAGAACTTTCATCAACTGTAATGTCTAGAATTCAATTTTAAGCTGTTTGTTCTGCTAGAGTGAGATGCAATCCTGCATCATTTTAACATTTAGGTACAGCCTACTACATGCATAAAAACTAGAGAGACAGACAGAGACAGACAGAAAATGAATCACAGAAATTTGAAGCAATATTTTGTTCTACTTTGGACCAGGATTTAGGATGTGATCTTGATGAGATTCCTAAAAACCATGTAACTTAAGCTTCTTCCTCATTCCTTTCCAGATTCTAAATAAAAGCCTGGGTCTGGAAAAATGGCCGAAAACTTAAAATCAAAGGGCAGTCTTACAGGTTGACCTGCATGATATCTGCCTATGATTTTGTTGAAGACAATAAAATCTTCTTATCCCAGAAATTACCAAAAAACAAAAAAAAAAAACAAGACAGTAGATGTTCAATTATAAAACTGATGCCCCATTTACACACATGCATGCACACAGCACGCGCACATACACATACACACACATACACACAATGATTCAATAAATCATTGGGTCAATGAATCTAATATCTCTAATAATACAAGACAAGAAGATATTTCACACTCAATTCATAAGTCTATGCTTTCACACAGCCAAAATATAGATTATCATCAATTCCACCATTCTACCAAATGTGGCTTTAATATATAAAAGTATCGTAGTACGTTCAGAGAGGAACAATTCCAAGAGCAAAATGAAGGTTCATTTATAAAGCTACATGCTCCTCAGGAACTGCTATGTCTGGTCTTGGACCATATCTTCTAATAAATTCAGCCAAGATGAATGTATCTGATAAAGTCCACACAGATCATCAAGAAATAGCTAGGAAAAAGTGAAAAATGGTTCATGTTCCCATCAGTACAAGGTAAAACATAACAAGCTCTGGACTTCAGTGTTCTGACTTTATCAAAAACTAATACACAGTTTTGATGCAGTGTAAAATTAATTGAGAATGTAATTAGTGATTCAGTCTTTTTATTCTAAAAAATATTAAAGAAAAAAAATCACTGCTTGTCCACTAAGCAGGAACTTTGTGCTAGAGAGCACATTTAATTTCTAGGGTCTTAGAAAAAGAACAGACAAATGTACCTACTGTGTAAACACAAACAGTAAGTTACAAGCTGCCCCTTAGTACTAAAGGCAAGAATCAGCATCAGTACTCAAAAGTGTTTTAAAAAGAGTGTAACTTACTTTTACTGTCCCAGGCTAACTGGGCTCTGTCTGGTGCTTCTTTGTCTGCACATGGCCACCCACAGCCTGTCTTCTAATTAAATCAATGCTCTAGCAGCAGAACAAGCAAACAAGTTGCCTCCCATCTGCGTACAGCTCTTCAGGACACATTTCCCTTGGTCAGAAGGTGGAAATTCTTGGGAGAGGTGATTTTCTCTGCCTCTTCACAAGAAGAACATGGATACTTGGCTGGATGCAACTCCATGAAGTGTAACTGTGTATGTACACCTCAAAAAATAAAACAAAAAAAAAATGCAGAGAAACATAAAGACTCTATAAACAGCTGGAATACACAGAAATACTGAAGCACCACTGGAAATAATGCTAAACAGACAGGCAAATGGGGTCGGTGACTGAAATAATCAACGATACTAAGTTGGAAAAAAAAAAAAAAAAGGAAAAAGAACATCTAAAGTCAAAACTCAAATTTTATGCAAGGAAAACAGGTTAAATACTATCAAGGGAAAAAAAGTAAAACTCCTTGCTTCAAGGGGTTCCTATGTGGCTCAGTCCGTTCAGCATCTGACTCTTGACTGGGGTCATGGTCTCAGGGTTTCTGGGTTCAAGCCCCGCATCACGCTCTGTGCTGACAACAAAGAGCCCGCTTAGGAATTCTGTCTCCCTCTCTCTCTGCCACTCCTTGACATGCTCTCTCTCTCAAAAATAAATGGATAAACATTTTAAAATTTTTAAAAACTCCTTGCTTCAAATACATAAAAACAGGTCCTCCCATATTATAGAGAATAAAAGATATTTTCAATTGAAGAGAAAAATGAGACTTTCAAGAGTGTTAAGTCTAAAATTAGACTCATCAGTCATATTATGGTTAATGGACACTTGTGTATATGTGAGCTAAATGCATCAAGCCATCTTTCCAAAGTGCTCAGCACAGCCTGCTGGGGGAGACGAGGGGAGGAGGGAGCAAGGAAGCAAAGAATCACTAAAATACTCAGCTACCCTCTACTTACGAAAAGATGATTTCTGGAAAACAGAAAATGTTCTGAAAAATGGAGACGCTCATTTATTTACATACTTTTCTAACTTCCCAAATAAGCAGAAATGCCTATAAAGCAAACCCCTATTTCTTTGAAACAAAAAAAAAGAAACAAACAAACAAACACTGAAGTTGGGGAGAGGACAGGATGTGGTTAAGTGTCTACTCACAAAAACCACCACAAGCAAACTTATGAACAGGTTTGTTGAAAGTGAGATATATCAGACCTTCCAAATGTTCCCTTCTATCAGACAGATCCATATGCCATGAGCAATCCATACCATCTCCATGACCACTAAGCATTTCAAGGACTGGCAGGCCTCAGGCCTTAGGTGCTCTCTCTCCCTGTGGCACAGAGACCATTCCAGCCCAAGAGAAGGGGGTGTGGCCTAATCCTGCAGCTGCACAGAGGGCTGGACCAGGGTACCAGCCACAGACTAGTCAACAATGATGACATTCTGGAGATCCCTGCTTTAAAGAAATACATGCAGAGCTGGGTCTGGGTATAAGAGGATGTAGAGACAGATAAATATGTAACAATGTTATATATAATAATATAGGTATATAATAAACTAAATATTTTCTCTCACACCCCCAACTATCAGCCATCTGGATAAGAAGTTACTTCTTAAAGAAATTTCCTGGAGTTTATAAGCAAGCATTATATGGATTATATAGAGACCCAAAGACAACAGATTGTTTGAGGCAAAAGATATAAAAACATGTGCCCAACATAATGTGCTCTTTAAATGCTAACGCATTTGGACAATAAACCAGCTTCAACCATGAACTACCATCTCCCCTGACCATAGGGAGCTTTTAAGGATGAATCAATTCAAGACAACAAAAGAACTGCAGGGCCCACTTGGAATTACATAAACTCAACAACACATTTTCAGGAAAGAAGCCTGTGCAAGTTGCCTTTCACTATATGAAATCTGAAACCTATATCTACCTGTATGTTTAATGCACCATATTCTATCTACTAAAATAACCAGTTTTCAAAATGAACTGTCCAAAACCCCTTAAAGTGTACACCAAGATATTCAAATTCTCAGCCAGATTCATCTGTTGTCTCACACAAGACTACAAGTAACCTCTCAAAAGTCTGTCATTCCCATTTCACCTATAATTCCTTATTAGAAATTTTAAAGCCAGGTCTTAGTACTTTTTATAGAAAAACATCAATGAGCAAAGAGAGATTCAGTAAGTATTTTACGAGTAGTGTGTTTTCCATCAGAATCCATGATACACTTTCTACTTTAGAAGCTGCATCATGACCCATCCAGATCTAAAGCCAATTTCCTCAAAGAAGAAATTCATATCAGAAACTATACCATGTGAAATGTGCCAGTTATGGTCTAGAGTTTACAATCCACTGCTACTACCTGAGCCAAAACTATTCCAAAAGCAGCGATGAAAACAACTGTCTTCTAGATGCACAGCCCCAGATAGGAAGATCAAGGTGCTTCACAATACCTGTCTTCTCTACTACGAGTGACATCAGAAATGTACTATCCAATAAACAGAAGTCACTTTCCCATCAGTTATAAGGATAATCTCAAAAAAGCTAAAAATAACTAAATGAAATAGGACCAAACCAATTTAACAATAAGTTAACATATGATCTATAAACTGACCTTTCCATTTCCCTCCTCACATTTTGAAGATAAATAAAATACACTTTGGTGTCATATCGTTTTCAATTCCATACTGCAGAACACCCCTCAAATGGGACTGGCTACCCTCCTTCCCAAAACCCTAAAGAGAGAAGCTGGTCAGTTAAAGGCAGGAACTTATGCACTCACCTCCTCCCTTATTTAAATGACGAAAACACCCTTCAAGTGTCCAGAAGTGGTAGTCTTAGAATTGACACCACTTGTCTGCAGTGGAAGATGAGGAAAATGAAACTACACAAGGTAATCAGTTTCCAAGAAAAGCTCAAAATGATGAGTCTGGGTTGTCTGCATTAAGTTTGTATGTGTCTCTATATATAAACTTCTTTTTCTTTTACCTTGTCTCTTCTTCCCATATGGCATGGAGTTGGATCAGTATACTTCTAACTATTTGGGTAAGTGCAATTCTCATACTTTTTAAAATACGAGGCCAGATATCCCTTCTAGCCAGTAAGGACCATTAAACCACTTCAATCACTTCAGTCCACATAAGTGTTCAAGGAATTCAAACCAATTTTATTATCTGCCTAAGTAATACAGTAACAGACAAGGTTTTTAAAAGGGGCTTTTTTTTTTTTTCTCAAAAAGTACATCCCAAAGTCAAAAAAGCAAAGGTATGGTTTTGGTAATTAGGACAAGACTTAGCATTACTGAATAGATGGGTCAAAATTAAAGATAAGTAGTTACTCTCAAATTAAACATAACACATTATAAATCAGATTCTCTGGGACTTTTCAGTAAGCTGAAAGGACTCAAAATTGTTATTTATAGTTTTTCTAAGTACAGAAAATCTTAGAATCTGATTTTCTTGTATCTTTCGATTGACCAAAACTATTACAGTACTCCTTCAACTGAACTCTACTTGAAAACCTCGCTTTGTTTAAAGGTGGTGAATCAAAAGTTGCTGAAACTGCAGGGGGCAGTATAAGCACAACTTCCAACATAATTCTTAAGATTTAGCAAAATTCTTCCAGCTAGCCTTAGCCTTTAAATATTAACATATTTCAAAGATTCCACATAAAAATAAATTATTAAATATAATTAACTGAAATTCTCCAAATTGAACAATGAGGGTTACTGGGAGGAGTGCCCTAAACTCACTCAGGTCAGTATACCATGCTACCATTATCCGTATAACACAGTCCAGTCAAAAATAGAACAAGTTTGTTTTAAAAAAGAACTTGATATCCACGCTCTTAAAAAACAGAGGTCATCATTCAAAACTATAAAGCCCACTCATGAGTTACATCCTATTTCAGAATGTATTTTCAATCACTTTTAAGCATAAATAGGTAAACTCTTTAAAAGTATGATTGATTCGTCACTGGAGAAAAATGTAATAAAATATTCAACATGATATAAGTATAACTTGAGAAAATTAAAGTTATTCTAAGATGAAAAGAAAAGAAAATCTTAATTTTACTCAATTTTGTATTCATAGTTGCCATTATAGTATATCCCCCAGCTACTCATTAACCTTTTTCCTTCCCTGGACCCACACTGACTCCATGCACAGATCATCTCAGGACACTGCCTTATGCACAAAGAAGAGTGATTTGCAATTAACAATTGAATTAAGACAGATGAAGCTTTCCTTGTGTGTGCGTATTTTGAGTAAAGGTAAGATCTGGTATTAAGTACATCAATCTTTTTTCTTGCAGCACTTTTCTCCTTTCATCCATGGTATATAATTAACCTCTTCTTGACATTGTAAAAATGTGTCATTGACAGTTAACATAGATATTGACCTCATATATATCATTTCCAAAATACTTCATAATAGTAATAATTACTAATTTTTAAGGGGTGCCTACTCTGTGCCATACAATGACCTAAGTGACTGTCACACATTAATTCAATTAACTTCAGAATTCTATGAAATAGGAATTACCCCCATATTATAAATGGAAAAACTGAGTCAAGGAGAATCTGTGAGGTGCCCAGGGCTAATGATTGGTAAAGCTGGTGCAAGATGTATCAGTCACCATAGGAGGGAACCACATACCCCAAGTCAGATGTCTCTCTCAGGGACCACACTACAGTAGAATTTGTACCTATCATGTACATTCACCTTCCCTTGACTACACTTGGACTAATCTGAAGGCATTAACAGGAGAGATTAAAATCTACAAAGAGTGATCAAAAGTGGAGATCTACAACTAAGCATAAAGAGAAAGAGAAAACATGGCTAACTTCTGGTAAACTCGTGGTCAATTTTCATAGGGAAAAGCAAGGCCTGGCATGACTGGGTAGGTGCTCTGAAATCAAAGCATAAACAAAAGAGCCACAATCCAGTCAACTGGAAGACTTAGTCCATCTACCTCCTACGTCAAACTCATCACTGTTTTATCTTCATATCTTATTTGATTCCCTAAGTAGTATTCTCAACCAGAAAACTATTTGTTCACTATAATCCTCTAAACAGACTGATAGGAATCTATCTTCTATAAGTGTGAGCAACAAAAGTCAATCTTCTGAAGGCCTCAATATCCCCAGGACAAATTCATCCTCAAAGTTTCAGATTATAAGAACCAAGAAACGCTCATTATAGAGTACAACAAATTATAGCAAATTTGAGAGCCTCACCACTGATTTCTCAATGTCTTCAGTTAACCGGAGACCAACTTAACAATCACACTGGACAAGACACCCTTCACAGAGCATAGCTTCAGGATACAAATCTAAGTATCAGGCTTATGAGGATACTTCCCTTCCAATTTAGATACTTCTAGACAACTGTAATTTTTTCTTCCCTTTTGGGGAAGAGGAGTTAACCTTAGGAATTTCCCTACTGAACATACTAAGAAAATTTAAATATCCAAACACCAGTAACTTTTATATTCATGAATCTCACAGAAATGGGGGGTTGGGGGGTGGATTTAACCAACTTTTATGTTATTCAGAGAAGTTCCCAGGGAAAATAACCTAGCAATATCACAGGCTTCTTCATAACTTTGTTAGTACAGTTAGGAAACATTGTCATATAACTGATGGTTAAGTAACTCAGCACTTTTATGGCATTTAAGAATAATGAACATAAACTCATAAATATTTTAAGTAAAACATAGAGAAAAGAAATACCTCGAGTTCCACCAGAGCTGCAGTCACTGCATCTGTGGCAAGAGCACCAGCCTGTAGCTTTTCAATTGCCTATGAAACCAAGGGGAAAGATTATTCATTTTAAAACCACAACTTCCCAAATAGGCCCAGAATTTTTCCAATGCTTTAAAGAAGTACAGGAGACATTTAGAGTTAATAAAAACTGATCACTAGTTCCATCCCGTACCTCAAGACATAAACCACTTAGATTTAAAACAAGCAAGTGTTTGTATTTAGGATAATTTATGATATAGCTCATTTACTATTCAAATTAAGACAATGAATAAAATCTAGCCACTAAATGCAAAGTGTAGGCAATTTAGCAAGTGGAAGGGCTTCAATCATCACAGGGCAATTCAAAATAGCCATCGACATTATGCCAGTTCAGTTTGATTTAAATATCCTAATAATTCAAAGGAGGGCACTTGTGATGAGCACTGGGTATTGTATGTAAGTGATGAATAACTAAATTCTACACCTGAAACTGATATTACATTGTATGCTAACTAACTTGAATTTAAATAAAAATTTGGAGAAAAATAAATAAATGAATAAATACCCTGATAATTTATACTTTATATACATAATTGAATCTCAGACTAATCCAATAACATCTTCTTCCACTGTTTTGCTCTCCATATCTCTAAAACTCAGTGACTCTCAGTCATGCAAACATTTAGATGGATGCATACATGTGACAAAAGCATTTTTGGTACTACAGTAGTTCCCCCTTATCCTCCATTTCAGTTACCCCCAGTCAACTGCAGTCCAGATGATCCTCCTTCTAACATATCGTCACAAGTTTAACAGTAGCCTAGGGCTTACACATCACAATGCTTACATCATTCACCTCACTTCATCCCATCATGTAGGCATTTTATCATCTCACATTATCACAAAAAGAAGGGGTAAATACAGTATAATATGATATTTTGACAGAGAAAGACCACATTCACGTAACTTTTATATACACACAATGTAACTGTTCTATTCCATTGTTAATTATTGCTGTTAATCTCTTACTGTGTCTAATTTATAAAGTAAACTTTATCCTATGTATGTATCTATTGAGAAAAACAAGTACATATAGGGTTTGGTACTATCTGAAGTTCCAGGCATCCACTGGAGGTCTTGGAACATATCCCCCATAGATAAGGGCAGACTGGATAATATATTGAGATAAACAAATCACGTTCTTTTGCAATGTGAACTATAGAGAGTAACAGCCTGTAAAACCACCTTACTTAAGTATAAAGGAAAGAGAGAAAAGGAAAACTGATTTCTAAATGAACTATTAAAGCTCCAATTTAGTCAACAAAGAGATGCCCCAAAACATCTCTTTGATGTTTTGTTGTATTCCTTATTAAACTTTAAAGAAGTTCATTCATTCTATAAATTGAGAAGATTGATTATACATTCCAAATATATTAGGATTCTAGGACTATAGTTATATAAAACATTTCAGACAATGAAAACTTTCAAAATTAAAAAATAAGAAAAAATATGAAATAGTTTAGAGAACTTCTTGCTTCATTATAAATTTAAAAAACAATAAAATCCCTATAACAAAATTTTCTTATTTATTTGTGGGATTTCATTAATAAAGCATAAGCTTCATTTTAAATGGTATTTAAATGAAAAGAGCTGGGAGAGAACCTATATTTACGTGATATATAATATCCATTAACATTGTATTTGCATAAAAAGTAATGGAAGCTTTGCCAATAAGAATATATAGTCGAGATCAAAATAAAAACAAACACTATTTCTTCTGAGTCCATTCCTGCATCCAAATTAAGTATTCAACAATTTAGCAAAACCTCAAAAACCAAAGAGAAAATAAAGCACAACTGAGAACAAGGGCAAAGCTAAACTTAGGAATGACAATAAATCTGCTATGATACAAACTACATAATGAGAAACAGAAGGAAAAAGTACAGGATAATCTCCCTAAGAAAGCACCCATTTTAATTTTTTATTATTTTTTTTCTTTTCTTCATAGAAAGATACACTGGCTGCCTTTGAACTGTTTTCCCTACTCCTTCAATGGAGCTCAATGCCTTTGCAAAGATTAAAAGATTTATGATTATGTGCCCACATTTCCAAAAATACAGACTTTAATATGGGAAAGGGAGGGAAAGATCTAAGCATCATTTGGAGAACAAAAAACACAAAGCAAAACAAAACAAAAGACCCCACAAATAGGAGCAAAATAATTTCACAGCCCAAACTAAAGGCTCTCTTCTAAGCCAAACCTTAAAATTTTGAATTTCAAGGTAAAGCTGTTTGCTGGTCGAAAATGAAATGTTTCCATCATACACATTCTGTTCATACCTTCTGACAAGCTCGTTTGCATACATGTTTATATTCCTTGGCTTTGGACTCAGAATGATAACCCGCACCTGTAGTGGAAAAAAACAACCAATTGCTAGTCATCATTAAAATTTGCTTATATTATACAAATAGTTCATACAAACTAATGCTCTATTGGTGACAAGAGTGTATTTTCCTACGTGTATGGAATTTTCAAAATCTAATTGCCTCCTTCTCTACCATAAGCCTTTTTAATGCCATGCCTTACCTTTTTTAGAGGCAGAGCTAAAAGTAGCTCATATCCCCCAGAGAGGGTCCACCAAGATTATCTCCTTTCAAAAACCTCTCTCCAAAGTCAGTTTTTTTGATCTGGAGTTGATAACCTAAGAGGTATCAAGGACAGACTCCCTTTACTTTCCTCTCTGTTGACCTTTAGAAAGCTCCTGACATTTGACAAATTACTGTTCAGAATCCTGAGTTCTTAAAAGTAACTTCAGAAAACTAGGCAGCTTCTCAATAACATTTGAAGTTATTTCCCATAACCACCAAAATGCCATCAGTGCTATCCAAACTTTTTATACCCTCTCACTGCTAGACTATAGCTCAGGTTGTCTTTGAAACCTCAGTGACAGCACATTCATGTATGTCTATTAGAAATCCTGGTGTCCCTGTTTCTTTTTTTGTTTGTTTGTTTATTATTGAAGCAGAAACAGAGCATGAGTGGGGGAGAGGCAGAGAGCGGGAGAGGGAGACAGAGAGAGAATCCAAAGCAGGCTCCAGGCTCTGAGCTGTCAGCACAGAGCCCGACACGGGGCTTGAACCACAAGCAGTGAGATCATGACCTGAACTGAGCCAACCAGGTGCTCCTGGCCTATTTCTTAAACACCCAGCAAGCTACTCAAGAGAATGGCTCTGAAATCTGTTGCCCTTAGAAGATTAATACTTGCTTAGTTAGGGATTTGAAAATAATCTACATAAGAAAGAAACCAAGACAAGGGTCTTTAAACTCTCTTGATGATTAGGCTTCTAAACAAAGTTCTTTTTAACAGAGCTCTGAATCATTTCCCCCACACCCCCAACCAAGGCCCCATAGGGGTCCAACATAAGGAAGATTAAGAACTGCATTTCTAAGCCTCAGCGCTCTCCACTGGGGCCTACAGACTCTTAACACAAACTTGACCCACCTTTCCTCAAGTCAGAGAAAAAACTAGTCATGAAGCTATCAATCAGGGACCCAGGAGAGCAGAAAAGATGCAAAACCAACAAAAATCCATAATAACCCAAATTCTAATCCTGTCTCTCAAGAGAAGTGTGAAATTTCATGGGGCCTGTGCCAATGTTTAACAGGCCTTTCTTCATGCTTCTCTAACAGGTCTGTCGTCTTAGGTCTGGGGACCTCAATCTTTCAGCAATATTTCCCAAATCATGGGATACTATTGCTAAATAAATAACTTTAGTGTATGGATGACAGTTTTAATAGGATTAACATAAAAATCCTCTTTAAATAAGGGAAAAGTCTCAGTGTGGCCACAATACATCTTTAATATCTGGTTAACATTTGCTGATTTCTCTAACAAAGGAAAGGTAGGCTCAGGATCTAAGCCACAGATAGGACTTAGCTAAAATTTAATTACATTGTTTTGGTTGCATTGTGTTTAAAGTTATTTTCTCCTCATGCAAGTGATACTGACATTTCATTTAAGTAAAGATAACTTTCATCTTTAAAGTTTTAAGGTAAAAAGTATTCAGCATTTTGATATTCAGTAAACAGTATAGAAGTATAGGTAGCATACAGACTAGGAAAAATCAAGAATCTAAGACTCAAACAAGTAAAATTTAGACAAGTCTCCTCTAGTGGGGTTTTGGGGGGGAAGAATCTCTACAATAGATAAGGAATTGAAATGTTGTCCCTTAAAAGTGCGAAATATGTATTTCTGCATAATCAATCAGTCTATCTGATCTTGTAATTATTTAGAAAAAGAGTGTCACTATAATCCACATAATTCCCTCCTATTACTGCTGGCCCCCAACTCTAACTTCATCTAAGAGCCATTCTCATCTAGTGAGTAAAAGAAGAGGGACATTACCATGATAGTCAAAAAGCAGTGCTTTCCAACTAATCAAAACCTCTTTGTTGTTGCTTGTTACAAATTTCAAACCTTTCTTGTACGTTTGTCACATAACACTGGGTGCTACGAAAGGCACACCATCAACATGTTATAGTATAAAGAACCCCACACTAGGAGTCTGAAGGCAGGCATTATGGTCCCAAGTCTACTTCTAACTGGGTTATTTCTAAATTTTACCTCATTACTTTGTAAAATCTTCTGAAAGAAAAGCAAACTGAACCTGGGTTTCTTAGATTCTCCTGGATTACAGTCTGTAAGACTCCCCAAGTTATCTATCTAGTCTAGATATAGCCAATGGTTAATGACCAGGCAGGATACCAGTTAGGCCAAAATGAAACAAAAGAAAGCCATTCTACTCCTCACCCCATAGCAAAGTTAATCTTGATCCCACCCTTCTTGACTGCCTGAGGAAAGTTAAAAGAAGATTCAGCCATTCCTTCTCCCTTCACAGAAGTCATGCATCTTAAATAAATGTAGGCAAACAAAAATGACTTAAGAAAAAAAAAAAAGAAAAAAGAAAAGCCTGCTGAGAGCAGGGCTGCACTGTTCTGAAATTGAAAATCTTCAATGACTGGGGGACCCAGGAGTTGAACCTCACTGTGTCTGCCTCCAGGTCCTCTGAAGTAGAGATTATAGGCTCATGAAGTACCAAAAGCACTAGACTGGGACTAAGGGCACACAAAAGGGTTTCTCAACCTGGGTCTAGCACAAACTAGCCATGGGGCTGAAGCTACTTAATCTCTCTTCCTCATTTATAACATTAAGGCAAACTAACTCTATGACTGTATAATTCTATTCTAAAGTGGCCACAGTCAAATATGGGGTCAATTAAATTTTTCAGTAGCATTATTTTTAAAAACATAAACTAGGGTTTAAGAAATGACTTTGTCTGGGGGCACCTAGGTGGCTCAGTTGTTTAAGTGTCTGATTCTTGGCTTCAGCCCAGAATCGCAAGGTCATGATCTTGCGATTTCATGGGTTCAAGACCCACATCAGGCTCTGCACTGCAAGTGTGGAGCCTGCTTAAGATTCTCTCTTTCCATCTCTCTCTGCACCTCTCCCACTCACGCTGTCTCTGTCTCCCTCAAAAAAAAATAAATAAACCTAAAAAAAAGAAATTACTTTGTCTGATTTTTTTATAATAGTTTATTGTCAAGTTGGTTTCCATATAACACCTAGTGCTCATCCCCACAAGTGCCTTTCTCCACGCCCATCACCTACTTTGTCTGATTTTAAAACTACTTAATTATTCTTATTATATCGGGCAAAAGTAAATAATGCAGCAGAGAAGTAAAGAACACATAGAAGAGTTGTCATTATAAGATCTTCCAAGTAGGGAGCAGGAGAGGCTTGTATCAATGTCACTCTCTGGTTCCAACTCCTCTCTGGCAGTTTGCCTCCTCCATATGTGAAATTCAATTCTCAGTGTACTTCAAGCAAGAAAAAAAAAAAATCAACATTATTTTCATCTTCTGACTCGCCCACTTAGAGCTTACCTGCATGTACCAGCACAAAGCCCCCTCGCTTCTCCTTATGGGACTGCTTTGTTTCCAACTCTTTGACTGTTATTTTAGCAGCCGAAACCTGAGATGATCTGGAAGGCAGCCCTTCTCCAGAACTCATCCCCTTCTCCATGGTCATTCTCCAAGATTACCATCTTCTATTGGGAAAAGTGCATACTTCCATCCAAAAGTAAATGCAGGAGAAGAATTACCCTAAAGAAAAACAGCCAAAAATGGTATACATTTTTTCACTAACATAAACATAACTTATACAAATTTGTGCATAGATAACTTTCTAAAAACCTTATTTCAAAGTTATTTAACTGGGTAATGCAAAGAATATGAAAAGGTAAGAACTTAAATCTCTGTCCACAGACAGTACTTGCTTGAAGTCATATAAACAAAAGAAATGTTGGAAAAGACTTCACACTGAGTCCAAAGATATTTTAACTTCAATCACATTTACACTGAAGAAAACCTCAATAGAACTTAAATATTACTTTCTACTCCCTCCAAATCAAATATAATAATCTCTGGGTCATTCTAGAATCACAGATGGTACCTTGATATAAAGCCCAGGTTTCAGCTTACTTTTTTCCCCCAGCTTTATTGCAATACAACTAACATATACCATTATGTAAATTTGTGTACAAAATGATTTGACACACACACATACTGTGAAGTGATCACCATAATAATATCAGTTAACATGTCCATAACCTCACATAATTACAAATTTTGTGTAATGAGAACATTTAAGATCTATAAATTGCTGCTTAAAGATGTAAAGCAACAGCTTCACACCTGCCTGTGAAGAACTTAAGATAATCAGTATAATGCTCCACAGCTCAATCATAAAACATAAATGCTAACAAAATTTTAAGACTAAACCAAGAAATGAAAATAACAATACTCATGCAAATACTTAATTATTATGAAAAGCTTTATTTCTGAGGTTCTTGATAGACAAAATATAAAATTTAATAAAACAAACTAAAAACAACATACCACAAAGTTTCTAATTTTTTTCACAAGCTTCTAGCAATCTTGGCTTAATAACAGCAATGATGGCAGAACATATCTCAGACTTGGGAAAAATGAATAACTTAAAAATCAACATAGATTTAAAGAAAATCTGAGAGTTGGGAGGTTGACATAAACACCCAGATTCACACTGTTAGGTAAAAATCTGTACCTTATTCTAAAGTGGAGAAGGTTATAAGTCTTTTCCAATATAAAACATAAATAGTAACAGAAAAAGTGACTTAGCTGCCAAATCGAAAAAAGTGGTATTACTCAAAGAGTGGTCTGCAGACCAGGGTTTGCTACCAGTCTGCAAGAGATTATTATTTAATATTTTAATTGGTTTATATACACATTTGCAATAAACAATGTGTCCAATTTTTATATTTTTTTCTATTACCTTGTTTTGTTTATATTTTTGAAGTAATATTATCTATTAAATATAATTTTTAAATTGAGCTTTTATTTTTATCTTGCATTCACAGTTCTATACTTCAATTTTGTTTGGGGTTATTTTTGAGGTGAGTGGTAGAGGTTTTGGTTCCTTTGCATTTTACAAAACAAATAGCCAATAATGGATTGAAAATTTTTTAAAGTTGGTCCTTTACACCAAAGGTAGTCTGAGAAGCACTGCAATACAGTATTTTAACTTCTTTTAATTCTTGGTTAAAAAGAGTCCATTCAGTTAGTATCAAAAATCTAGAAAGAACTTACCAAACACAACACCCAAAACACAAATAATTCAGTGAAGAAATGGGCAGTAGACATGAATAGACACTTTTCCAAAGAAGACACCCAGATGGCAAACAGACATGTGAAAAGATGCTCAACATCGCTTATCACCACAATGAGATATCACCTCACACTGGTCAAAGGGGCTAAAACTAACAACTCAGGAAACAACAGATGTTCGTGAGAATGTGGAGAAAGGGGAACCCTCTTGCACTGTTGATGGGAATACAAACTGGTACTGGTACAGCTACTCTGGAAAACAGTGTGGAGGTTCCTCAAAAAATTAAAAATAGAATGACCCTATGGCCCAGCAAAAGCACTACTAGAAATTTATCTAAAGGATACAGGAGCTGATTGGAAGGGATACATGCACTCCAATGTTTACAGCAGCACTGTCAACAACAGTCAGTTATGGAAAGAACCTAAAGGTCCAACAACTTATTAATGGATTAAGAAGACATGGTATATATATACAATGGAATACCACTTGGGGACGAAAAAGAATGAAATCTTGCCATTTACAACAATATGGATGAAACTGGAGGGTATTATAAGTGAAATTAGTCAGAGAAAGATAGGTATCCTATGATTTCTCTCCTATGTGGAATTTGAGAAACTTAACAGATGATCATAAGGGAAGGGAAGGAAAAATAGGCTAAAAACAGAGAAGAAGGCAAACCATGAAAGACTCTTAAATACAGAGAACAAACTAAAGATTATGGGGGTGGGTGAAATGGGTGATGGGCTTTAAGGAGGACACTAACCGGATAAGCACTGGGTGTTATATATAAATGATGAATCACTGATTCTACTCCTGAAGCCAGGACTACACTGTATATTATCTCGCTTGAGAATAAAATATTTTATTTATTTTTTTTTTTTAAAAACCTTCTTTTTTTTTTTTTTAAATGTTTTATTTATTTCTAGGAGAGAGATAGAGACAGCATGAGCAGGGGAGGGTCAGAGAGAGAGGGAATCACAGACTCTGAAACAGGCTCCAGGCTCTGAGCTGGCTGTCAGCACAAAGCCCGACGCCGGGCTCGAACCCACGAACCACGAGATCATGACCCAAGCGAAAGTCGGACGCTTAACCGACTAAGCCACCCAGGCGCCCCGAGAATAAAATATTTTAAAAAATAATTAAATTAAATTAAAGTTTGATAGTAAAAAAGATTCCATTGAATTTTTATCACAGAAAGTTTCGTCTAAGGGACAAATAGCTTTGGGGCGTCTGGGTGGCTCAATTGGTTAAGTGTTTGAGTCTTGGTTTCAGCTCAGGTCATGATCTCACGATCTGTGGTTTCAAGCCCCACATCAGGCTTGTGCTGACAGCACTGACTTCAAAATAAATAAACTTGAAAAAATGTATTTTTAAAAAAGGACAAGTAGGTTTCTTCATGTATTTATTAATTGTGAGACACTGTGAGCCTGAGAGGGGGAGAGGCAGAAAGAATGGGAAAGAATCCCAAGCAGTCTCCCCACATTTATTCACAGCCCAATGGGGGGCTCACTCTCCCTAACCATGAGATCATGACCTGAGCCAAAACGAAGAGTTGGAGGCTTACTGCCTAAGCCACCAAAGCCCCTAAAGGACAAATAGTTTTAAATCAAAAAATAAAAAAAATTAAAATTAAAATTAAAAAAATATATATATGTGCTGTTATACTAAAATGTTTACATATATTCATAAATGCAAGAAAATTTGGATTACAAAAGAGTGCTGATACTGATTAAATAAAATACACTGAAATGCCTGCTTTTGTTTTTCTTTTGTTGTGGTATCTATCTTTCAAAGGATGGATTTTATTCTAATGACCTCACTTATTTGAGTTTGGTTATTTCACTTATTTGACTATGGTTACTATTTATTTGTGTGTCAGTTGACCAAGTGAATTTTTTTATTTTTTTCGAAGCAGAATTTGATTGATTAGCATACAGGCCATCATGTCTGACCCAGCCATGAAATGAGATTCAGCCCAACAGCCCCACAAATACAGGTGGGAGTGAAAACTCGGGCCTTGGAAAATTAAGTTTCAGTTCAAATAAACACATATCCAAGCAATTTGGGTTATTAAACAAACTGTTATCAGATGCTTCATAAGTAAGAAACTGAAACATCTATATTTTATAATAAATAAGGTTGATGTAATAATAGCATTTTAATGTATATGAGAGATTTAAAAACATTGCTTCCCAGGCTCGTCTGGAAAAAAAATATGGAAGATGATTAATTTGCTATTTTTTGAGCATTCTACCATCCCTCAGAGAATATCTGAAATACACTTCGTTAGCTAATCATGTCATCTTCATAAACTCCTCCAAAAATGATGGTCCCAAAGTTCTGCTGGACTGGGAAAGGAGCTTAAATACACAGGCTATGAAATGTACAACTCTGGCCTCCAACTCTCAATGGTTACTGGAATGTTTTGAGTTCAATTAGAAATGAAGCAACTTCTACTCCAACATCAGTTTTTGTTTAACTCAAAACCCATTAAAGATCTGACCTACCTAATAAATAAAGAGTTCCAACAAAAGACTAAAAATAAGACAACAAAGGGCTAATGGGGAAATCCCAGTTTATAGAAAAATTATACAACAATTTAAACAGATCAGAAAATGCTAAACCTCACTCAAAGAAAGATACAAAGTAAAACTATACCCAAATGCCATTTTTTAACTTGGGTTGGCCAACATTAAAATTATATCACGTTTTGAGGCTATTGAGAATCAGTTCTCATACATGTAGAGTTGCCTAAGATGACAAAACCCAACAAGAGCAATTTGGCAAAATCAATCAAAATTAGAAATGCAACTGAAGGATTATTTGCAATATTAAAGATATGAACCAAATGTATTTCTTAATGTAAGTGGTTAAAAATAAAAGCAGACATTGGAAAAAATGAGACTATTCTTGATAAAGAAATACAGATTGACTAATCTTAAAGACATTTTGGTAAGCAAAAAAGGCATAGTATGATATACATGCAATACCATATTTTGAGGGAGTGAGGGAATAGTAATACAGCTAAATATACATGCGAAGTACAATCTGTTGTGTTTTTTTTTAATGTTTTATTTATTTTTTAGGAGAGAGAGAGAGACAGCGTGAGCAGGGGAGGGTCAGAGAGAGAGGGAGTCACAGACTGAAACAGGCTCCAGGCTCTGAGCTCGCAGTCAGCACAGAGCCCGACGCGGGGCTCGAACCCACGAACTGCGAGATCATGACCTAAGCGAAAGTCAGACGCTTAACCGACTAAGCCACCCAGGCGCCCCGCGAAGTACAATCTGAAAGAATATGCCCAAAAAAATACTGTAATAGTGGCCACCAGAAGAAGATTTGAATGACTAATGAACAAAAGTTGGGTGGAAATTTGTTGTTCATAGATCATACCTTTCAATTTTGAAAAATCTGAACATATTATTTACCAAAAAAATGACTTTTAACTTCTGGAAACAAGAAGTAACTAGCTAAATCCAAGTTCCAAAACAGAGAAGCCTATGAGATCTCACTTAAAAACTTTGGTAAAGGGGGAAATGTCATATGCTGAAGCTTCTCAACACTCATCCCACCTAGGGCAGGAATAGACAAAAACAAGGCCGAAACAATAATAGTGACCCGAGAAGTCTGTTTTTGGTTTTGGTTTTCTGGATCTTGAACTTCAGAGGCCACAGAAACTACAGGTAATCCAAATTTTAAAAAGAAAGAAAGAAAAGGAAGGAAGGAAGGAAGGAAGGAAGGAAGGAAGGAAGGAAGGAAAGAAAAGAAAAGAAAAGAAAACAAAACAAAACAAAAGAAAACAAAAGAAAACAAAAGAAAAAAGAAAAGATCATAGTACTTGATCTCTACAGTTCAGACTAAGGAGTAAAAAATAAATCAGTACTATAGACTAATGTCTATATCCTTGGGATTATTTTTGATCACACTTGTACTCATTATTACAAATTATTATTTGAAATTGATGAAGCATACTTACATCAATATACTGATCCACAAGAAAAATGTCTAACATTTCAGCCAAGCTTTGAGGTAACATTCAATACACAAGGTTTCCAA
The DNA here is from genome assembly GCA_017311185.1 of Proteles cristata cristata. NCBI lineage: Eukaryota > Metazoa > Chordata > Mammalia > Carnivora > Hyaenidae > Proteles > Proteles cristata. The sequence continues at coordinate 623,956 of JAESUZ010004545.1, forward strand.
TGAAAGGAGATGCATAAACATGTTACAGTTTTATACAACAGAAAATAATTATATAGCTCATTTTTCATAATGCCTTTATTTCTGAACAATATACTTGAATATGGACATTCTTTCCACTAGTGAGTTAAAATTCATTTTATTATTTCTAAAAAAAAAACACTGGCAACTTGTTGTCCTCTGCAATAGTTGTGTAAAAAATTAAACAAAGTCAGCATAACACCCAATAATTTCACTCCTAGGTATATATATACCCAAGAGAACTGAAAACATGTCCACACAAAACATTATACATGAATGTTTATGGCAGAATTATTTATAACAGTCAAAAAGTGATTAACAATTCAAATGTCTATGAACTGATTATAAATAAAATGTGGTACATTCATACAATGGCATATTATTTAGGCATAGAAAAAATAAGTACGGATACATACTATGGCATCAATTAACCTTGAAAACAATCAAAGAAGTCAGACACAAAAGGCTACATATTGTATGCTTCCATTTATGTGAAATGTCCAAAGCAGACAAATCTAAAGAGACGGAATGTAGATTACTGGTTGCCTTGGGCTAGGAGGCTAAAGGGGAATTAGAGAGTGATTGCTAATTGGGGCAGGCTTTCCTTTGGTGGCAATAAATGTTCTAAAATTGACTGTGGTGATTGCTGCACAATTCTGAGTATACCACTGAGTTGTACACTTTAAGTGGATATGAATTTAATGAATTCTATCTTAATAAAGCTGTTTGGGAAGAAGACAAACTTCCTGCTTCACATAAATTGTATCTTTTCCAAGTTACCAAGCCTAATGGTCTTTTCTTCTCACAACTTTTGTTCTCTAGATCCCCTGCTCTCCTTGGCGAACATGCCAATCTACCATCCTAGCTCTTCAGGGACCCTTCCCAACTTTGTCCTCTTACATGACTCCCTGTCCATGGACCTATTCTCAAATATCAGCAATTTCATCCACTGCCAAACTTTCAAAACAATGCTCCCTCAGTAAATCAGATGATTTGCAACTCTATCTTGTTTTTTGAGCTCTAGTCACAAGTCTCCTGGATAGCTCAACCTGGATCCTCTTCACTCTTAGCCTACACAAAACAAACTCATCTTTCCATAGAAATCTAGTTCTTTCCACATTACTCCTTATTTTTCTTAATAGCACCAATCCTTTTCCAACTTACCTTGAAGTCATCTTGGACTGTACCCACTTTCCAAGTCCTATAAATTTCTCCCTCAAGCATTTAACTTCCTTTTCCCTACTGCCTTGACCCTTGTTCAGCTCACATACCTCCTAGCATAAATGTTACAAAAAGCATTTTAACTTTTCTCCCCAAATCCTGACTATTGTAAAATAACCAACTACAAAAGGCTGCCAAAATAAATCTCATAAAGGACAACTCCAATCAAAACGAATAGCATGCCAGAAGACATGAACAGAATATACACAAAAGAGGAAATATAAACTGGATATCCAATATTAAGAAAAAAATATTCAAAGAAATATAAACAAAAATGAAATCTTCCTAACTAGCACTGTACTGCTGCCATAAACTGATGTAACCATTTTGAAAAGTAATTTGTCAGTAAGTATCAAGAGCCTTAAAAGGTGTAATTTTGTAAATACTATCTTTCCAGAGGTACTCTATGTATGAACTAGTCTTCACAGGCACAAGTAACAATAATACTGTGGATACCTCTAAGGAGAACTGGAAGACTGAGGGTCAAAGATGAAAGGGAAACTTGATTTTCTAATAGTTTTTTGTATTTAATTTTTTAAAACCATGTACTATCTACTAAAAAGAGGTTTAAGTTAGCCATCTCTGAGACTAAATGAATGTAAATTAACCTGATTATCAACACCAGAAGAGAAACTCAGAATAAAACATTGTTTTTGCTCTAGGGACTTTCAAGGCACTGAGTTAAGGTCTAAATCTTGACCCTATTTCTCTCAAAGACGGTTTTATTTTCCTACTGCATGTGATGACACTTTTTTCTTCTTTAAACAATCTAGAAAACTACTGCATGTCCTGTTTGACCCTAGTGTTGAAGTTTTTTACTCTAGATTTATTTAGTCTTTTAAAAGCAGTTGAAAGAATAATAAGTCAGGGAAATCCATCCATCTTATAGCAAAAGACTTTTACAGAAATCCGGCGCTTAAGCTAGAGCAACTGATGAATAAAGAAGCATTTTGTCACTCTTAACATCATGACACTGAGCGTTTAATGCCTCCTTCAATGAGCTCCAAAACACATTTATTTCATCTTTGACCCAGTAATTTCACTTCTGAGAACACTTTCTACCAAAATAACTTCAAACACAGAAAAGACTTTGTCTTTTATGTTGTCCTTAACACAGGATAATTTAGAAAAACAAAAATCTGGGAGTGACCTAAATGTCCAACATAGAAAAATGGTTAACGATGATAACCTTTATTATTTATGGTCAACTGGTTTTCAACAAGGGTGCCAAGGCCATTAAATGGGGAAAGGATAGTCTTCAACAAATGGTGCTGGAAAAACTGGATAGCCACATGCAAAAGAATGAACTCAGATTCCTACCTATTCCTACCTACCTATTCCTTGATATACACAGATCAAGAACTAAATGTAATAGACAAAACTATAAATCCCTTAGGAAAAAACATAATCTTATCTTTGATAATGGTGTTAGATAGGACACCAAAAGTACAAGCAACCAAAGAAAATATAATAAATTAGAATTCACCAAAAGTTTAAAAGTGTGTACTTCAAAAGACACTGTTCACAAAAGTAAAACCCCACAAGATGGGGGGGGGGGAGGGAGGGAACATTGCAAATTGTATATCTGATAAAGGACTTGTATCCAGGCTACATAAAGAACTCATACAACATCAAAGTTCTTAAAAATTCAACACATAAATGAACAAAGGAATTAGACTGACATTTCTCCAAAGATACCAAAAAGGATAATAATCATATGGAAAGATGCTCAACATTACTAGCCATCAGGGGAATGGAACTCAAAACCACAGTGAGATACCATTTCAAAAGCAATAGCATAGCTATAATCAAAAGATAGATAATGAGTGCTAACAAGGATGTGGAGAAATCAGAACCCTCTTATCCTGCTGGACAGGCCACTTTGGATTCTTCAAAAAGTTAAATACAGTTACCATATGACCCAGCCATTTCCACTCCTAGATACATAACCAAGAGAACTGAAAATCTATGTCCACACAGAAATTTGTACATGGATGTTTAGGGCAGAATTATTCATAATCGTCAAAGAGAGACTACAATTCAACGGTCCGACTGATGATGGACAAACAAAATGTGGCATATTCATATAATGGAATATTATTTAGTCATTAAAAAAGAAGTACCAATAAGTAATACAACATCGATAAACCTTGAAAGCATTATGATAAGTAAAAGAAGGCAGACACAAAAGGCTAAATATTATGTAATTCCATTTACATGAAATGCCCAGAATAGGAAAATCAGTAGACAAAAAAGTAGATTAGTGGTTGCCAGGGACTGGGGGATCAAATGGGAACTGATTATAATAGGCAGTTGCTTTTGGAGATTATGAAAATGTTCTGGAACTAGATAGTGGTGATAGGTACACAACTTTATCAGTATAGTAAAAACCATTGACATTTACAACGTAAAAGGATGGGTTTATGGCATGTTAATTATATCTAAAAGAAAATCGATGCAATGGATACAATGTACGAAAATTATGCTTTTTGGTTATAATCATACTGTATACACACACTATAATCATAAATAGGTTGAGAATTTGCTATATAAAAAAGAAAAGGATCAAAATGCTGGGTTGGTGAAACTACAGGTGATCTCTTTATAATTATTTCTGCATTTTCCTGACATTCTTTAATAATCATGCACTGCTTTTTACAAGTGGAGGAGGAGCTTTATTTAAAACAAGCAAAAAAGAATATTGTTAAACTCCCGAGTGTATAAAAATTCCTTAGGTTAGTATTCAACGATCTCAGTCACATGGTCTCGAAAATACCTTTCCTTTCCCCTCCCCTACAGAGGCGAGTCAAGTTAAACTCCCTCCTTCCGGAAACACGATGCCCTCTATTTCCAGGGCAGCTTCAGCTCCTGGTTTCCACCCTCCTCTCCAGCTGCTTCTCTGTCTTCTCAGTCCTTTCCTCCTCCGCCGCCTGAGCAGTAAATGCTAACGTCCTGAAGGACCCTAGCCAGGCCTCTATTACAGCACGGGGGTGCCTTGGCCCCGACCCGCCACGCAGGACTAGGGCGCACACTCTCGGGTCCCTCCAGGCCTCCCAGTCGGAGAACCCCGCAGCCCGAGACTGCAAAGTGAGTGAAGGACAGTGAGGGCTGCCCACACACAGCCAGCCTCTTCCCGGGGGAAGGAATGAGACCGCCCAGCTGGAGCCAGCGCGGAGAAGGGGACCGACACGAGCGCCACGCGCGACCGAGGGGCCGAGGGACGTCCCGGATCCGCTCCTTCAGCACCGCCCCAGGCAGTGGGCATCATGTGCGCCGCCCCCTCCCGGCCCCGGAGAGGATGTCCCGGCGAGCGTAAGGGCCTGGATAGAGGCAGCGCCGCCGCGGCGGCAGCGGCGCGGACAGCGTGAGAAAGAGGGACACTCACCCGCTTCAGCCCCGAGCCCTCACAGCACCGGAAGTAGTCACCCTCCCGTTGCCAGGGTGAGGAAGCGGGGCTGATGTCAAGCTTTTCCATTGGGCATGCGCGTAACCACGTGGTCGGAAGCCTACGCCCACGAGCTGCTCTGACTCTGCCCACCGCAAGCGAACGTTGCGCGGGTGCAGAAGTTCCTCGCAGAGTTCACCTGGAGCTTAGTTCTGAGCTGCGCAGGCGCTATTGCCCATCTCTTCTACCCCAGCCTATTGATGAGCCGGCTTCCGGTAACTGTAACTGATCGGAGTGGTTTGGCAGACCAGCGATGTGATATGACATGAAATTAGAGCAGCCGTGATTCAGTGGGGTGTCACTTCAGAACTTAATTTGATTACGTCATTGCAGCCCCCCCATACAGTAGGGAAAACTAGAGTTCTGCCCGGATTCCCTGTGGGAGGTGGGGGCTAGCTCTGCCCTGGAGAGAATGAAAGTGTGGGTGACCTCTCCTTTACCACTAAGCATACGAGATCAAGATCCAGCAACAATGTAATCCCTTTAATGTTTCCTTGTAACTATTAACACGAGTCCTTTAACAAGTAACCACCTTTAAACCTGTTTTAGGAAGCAGAGATTGAAGTAATAGCTCTAAGTAAGTATGGTCCCCAGACCAGAAGCTTTACTTGAACTCGGCCTTTACTAGAAGTTCAATTTATGATAAGAAGTACCCCCGTCGCTGGTGAGGGGGTGGGGGTGGGGGGAGGGATTAAAAAAAAACCTTAATAATTGCCGATTAAAATAGACAGCAGTCCTCTTCTAATTATCTAAAATTTTAAGAATGATGATATTATGTCATGTTGGTGAGGATTGAGAAATCAATCACTCTTGTTCATTGTTGGAGGAATAAGGATTTGCACAAATTTTTGGAGGGCAATTTAATGTTCATCTACCACAATTTTGAGTGTATTTACCCTATGACTCAGAAGATCCTCTCTCTCTCTCTCTCTCAAAAATAAATAAACTTTAAAAAAATTAAAAAGGGGCATCTGGGTGGCTTAGTAGGTTGAGCATCAGACTCTTGGTTTTTCCTCAGGTCATCATCTCACGGTTCAGGAATTCCAGCGGCATCACGCTCCATGCTGACAGTTGGAGCCTGCTTGGGATTCTCTCTGCTTTGGATTCCCTCTCTCTCCACCGCCCTCCTGCTCGCCCTCTGTCTCTTTCAAAAATAAACAAACAAATTTTTTAAAAAAAGATCCACTTTTAAGAGTCTACCTACAATATTTCCGTATGTTCACAAAGACATATATATTCATGGAAAAAATAGATATCAAATTCTATGAGCTTGGTACTACTCAAGGAGGTTTATTGCAGTATTGCTTGGGTAGAAGAAAAAAAAATTGCAAACTTAAATTTCTATCAATATGGAATAGTCAAATAAGTTATTTAAAAAGCAAACTATTTGATGATGCAACCACTTTTAAGTACTAAGATGAAAAGCTAGGGGCGCCTGACTCAGTCGGATAAGCGTCGGACGTCAGCTCAGGTCATGATCTCACAGTCCTTGAGTTTGAGCCCTGCGTCTGTCTCCGCAGCGACAGCTCAGAGGCTGGAGCCTGCTTCAGATTCTGTGTCTCCCTCTCCCTCTGCCCCTCCCCTATCACACTCTCTGTCTTTCTCTCAGAAACAAAATAGAAACATAAAAATTTTTTAAATATATTTTCAAAATAAGATGAAAAGCTATCCATGGCATATGGTTAACTAAAATAAAATCCAAAATGATACTTAACATATCATTTATGTATGTGTGTCTGTGTATTTATTTTTTATTATATTTACATACATACATATACAATATATGTGGGAAATAGGTCATGTACTAAAATACAAATGAAGCTACTAAGAAATAACATTGAATTGAGTTGGGGGTGAAATTGTTTTTATTTTATTTAATGTACATCAGGATGCCAGTGCTCAAGACCCATTTCTACTGAGGGCACTTACATATAGCAGGACACTAAGGTTTGGGTTTTTAAGCCCACAAGGTGAGAAGCAGAAACACACAAACAAGAACAGAAACAAGAGACAGTGGATCTCATAGGCTTTTGGTTTTGAAGTCAATGGATACAGAATTTTTAAAAAGCATTTCTTAAATGTTTTTAAGAATAAGTGAGGGAGGAGAAAACCAAGCAAAGATTAAGAAAATACAAGGAGCACGTGGGTGGCTCAGTCAGTTGAACATCGGACTTCAGCTCAGGACATGACCTCATGGTTCCAGTCATGATCTCATGGTTCATGGATTCAAGCCCTGCATTGGGCTCTTTGTTGAAAGCATGGAGCCTGCTTCAGATCCTTGGTTTCCAGCCTGTCACTCTGTCCTCCCGCGCTTATGCTCTCTCTCTCAAAAATCAAAAATAACCATTAAAAAAAAAGATAATACCAAAAAGATATCTGATAAAAATGAAAAAATTTAAAGTGTAGCACTACAAAATTGTTCATTTAAAAAAAACAGCATATGGGTTAAGTATCACTTACACACCACTTAAGGAAAAAAAGCAAATTGGAAGGTAGATATAAATAAATTACCCAGAATGAGGATCAGAGAAACAAAGAGATGGAGCATATGGAAGAGAATATAATAGACATGGAAGAGAAAATGGTAAGGATAGAATGTCTAATATATATGACATTAGAATTCCATGAACATAAAAAAAATGGAATAAGGAAAGAAGATGCAATATTTTAAGAGATAATAGATAAACTCATGGTTTATGAGTTCAAGCCCCACATCAGGATCTATGATGACAGCTCAGAGCCTGGAGCCTACTTCAGATTCTGTGTCTCCTCTCTCTCTCTCTCTCTCTCTCTCTCTCTCTCTCTCTCTCTCAAATAAACATTTTTAAAAAGAAAGACAATAAATATGAATTATCCAGAATTGATGAAAAACAGAAACTCTCTGATTCAGGAAGCTCATGAATCTCAAACGGGGTAAATAAAAGAAATCCAAATCTAGACACATTATACTGACATTTCAGAAGATCAAAGTCAAAAAATATATTAAAAGCAACCAGAGACAAAATACCTACAAAGAAATAATCAGACTGAAATTAGTTGTCTTAGTTTAACAATTGAAGGTAGAAAATTAAAATGTTATTTTTGAATTACTGATAAAATATATCCAAAGTACTGAAGAAATGTCAACCTAGAATTATTTACCCAGCGAAACAAGCATTCCTGAATGACAGTGTATTGAGGATATTTTCAAATGACCCCAAACAGAAAATTTACCATGAACCAACGTATTTATAAAAGAAACAATTCAGGAGGAAGAAGATAATTCCAGAAGAATCATTTAAAAAGAAATAAATGTTGACTTTGGGGATCTCAAGTTCTGAGCCTAGCTTTACAGAGTTGACTTTATCTCCAGAGGCTTAGTCTCTAATCCTCTGACATCAGTGCGATTTCTTGCTGTGGTAAAGGATTTGACATACCATCAGTAACCACAGAATGTTCTATATATGTAATATGTCACCTTACTGTTTTGGTATGACAGTGTGGCAGATCATTTTTCTCAAATGGCCACACATTGGCCACTTCACATGCTCTTTGAATGATGAGACTTTGATACTCCTTTCGTCTAAAGGTATGTCTACTGTGTTCCCTACCCTTGACAATCTGAGCCAGCTTGTGACTTAGGCAGAAGTCATGCCAGGTAACTTCTAAAAAAGCAATGCAGCTTCTTCGTGATTCTCTCTTGCAATGCTTGCTCTTAGATCCCAGCCACCATGCTCTGAGGAAGCACAAGCAGCCTCATGGGGAAACCAGTAATTGACGTTGTGACCAACAGCTCCACATAAGGTCCCAGCCAGCAGCCAGCACCAACTACCAGACATGTAACTGAATGGGCCTTCAGAACATTCCAGTCCTCAGCCATGGATTAACTAACTCCCAGGTTTTGAGTGTTCCCACCTTAGGTGTCATGAGCAGAAACAGGCCATCTCCACTTGCCCTTTCCAAATCTTGATAATAATAACAATAAAATGGCTTTTGTTTATGTTTACACTCTGAGTAGTACTTGGTCACAGGCTCCAACAACAGAAACAGTCCACTGGCTCTTACACCGAGGGCTTTATTCCATGGCCCTGACGCTGAAAGCCCCAAAAAGATAGCAGTGACTGAGAGGATATCCTCATGGTTCTGGAGAACTCCAGTGCCTCCAGTTTGCCCACCCTAGCCTCACTAACTAGTTGTCTCTCCTCTCTCTCTTTTGTACTCTCCCACCATAGGTCACATGGGGATTTTTTTCTTTGTATTTCTACCAGTGACTTCTAGGGATGGAAGGAAATTTTTACATGGCAGTAGTAACTGGAACAGATTTTGTTGCTTAGAAGTGGATGGTTATCATAACAAAACATAACAAAATAACGTAACAAAATTAAAACATATGGCATTGCCTTTGGAACTAGGTGAAGTAGCCAGGGTAGGAGGGGATCCTAAAGGAGAATGTTAGAAATCTAAAAGGCGTTGGGAAGGCTGAACTAAGGGCACAAAGGGAGCTAAGGAAGATGTTGTTGAAAGCCAAAGAGAAGGATCCCTTGTTACATAGGACCAAAAATTCAGCCCAGGCTTTGGGGAGCAGACACAAACTATCCCTGGTGTGCCCTCCCTAAATTCCTGATGCATATAATCAATCTATAAACATAATAAAATCATTGATTTTTTTGTTGTTGTTGCTGAGTATGGAGCTTTTTTTTACACAGCAATATTAAATGGAATAGGCAGAAATAGAAAAGATGTTTTATTTTTAAATGCATATATAAATCACTATATTGTATCTGAAACTAATGTAACATTGTGTGTCAACTATACTGAAATCAAAAAACAAACAAACAAATAAATGCATAGATAGGCCCCCTTCCATTTCTTGGACAACACTGTTGCCTACTGTGTTCCCAGAATTTAGCTACATATAACGATCCCCTCCCAAAGCTGCTCTGCAAATCTTTGTCTTTGGCACCCAACCGAGACACCTCTCTCTTAATCCTCTAGCAGTTTAAGTGAAAGTAACAATCTTCTATCTAACCTGCCTTTAGACCCAATTTTTCAAATTTCTAACTGGTGTCAGTGCCGTTGTTCTAAGGTCTTTTGAAACATTAAGGATGGATAGTTATCCAATCAATTCATGAAGGTTGCTAAACATAAAAGAAAGGTTTCTATAGTTAATCTCCTTCAAGAAAAATCTTACCTCCCATTCTCCCTTCTCAAACTCCAAACCAAAACCAAAAGCTAACTGAGGAAAAAGAGCAGGGGACATACGTGGAGGGTAGCTGCAAAAAACAATAGATGCTCATTGTCCAGGATTCTTTGAATGTAACTTCATAATTCTTTTTAATATAAAAGGAACAGTCAGGAGCTTTCCCCTCCTGATAATGTTAATATCTGCCTATGCTATATAATCTACTGTGAATCCAATGCAACTTTGGCAAACTTAAAACAAATTACTTGTTTGGAATTATTAACTCTAATTATTTTATATTGTTTAGAACCCATAACATGCATCCACCTTTAAAATCTTTTTTAAATTTTTTTGGGGGGCACCTGGGTGGCTCGGTCGGTTAAGCAACCGACTTCGGCTCAGGTCATGATCTCATGGTTCTTGGGTTCGAGCCCCGCGTTGGGCTCTGTGCTGACAGCTAGCTCAGAGTCTGGAGCCTGTTTCGGATTCTGTGTCTCCCTCTTTCTCTGACCCTCCCCTGTTTATACTGTCTCTCTCTCTCTCTCTCCTGGAAATAAATAAAACATTAAAAATTTTTTTAAAAAAATAATAATAAGTAGATTTTTTAACGTTTATTTATTTTCTGAAAGAGAGACACAGTGTGAGCCGAGGAGGGGCAGAGAGAGAGGGGACATAGAATCTGAAGCAGGCTCCAGGCTCTGAGCTATCATCACAGAGACTGACCTGGGGCTCAAATCCTGAGCTGAAGTCGGCCACTTAACTGACTGAGCCACCCAGGCGCCCCTCCACCTTTGTAATCTTTATGAAGAAGAATGTGCCTGATAGTATTAAGGGGTTGGGGGGAATGGGTTATTTAAATTTTTTTTAATGTTTTTATTTCTAGGAGAGAGAGAGAGACAGCGTGAGCAGGGGAGGGTCAGAGAGAGAGGGAGTCACAGACTGAAACAGGCTCCAGGCTCTGAGCTGGCAGTCAGCACAGAGCCCGACGCAGGACTCGAACCCACGAACCACGAGATCATGACCTAAGCGAAAGTCGGACGCTTAACCGACTAAGCCACCCAGGCGCCTTCGGGAATGGGTTATTTAGCTTCTATTCCAATGCTTCTCTTAAGTGTGAGGATGACATTGAAGGGAAGTAATTTATATATTAAGCTATAACTTTTTTTTTTTTTTTACTTATTATGGACATTTTCAAAGATGTACAAAAGTAGGGAGGATAATGTAGTGGCATCCCATATTCCAATCACAAATTAACCTGTAGTTATCTGGGTTTATTCTGGCTGCTCACATTTTGTTAGCAGATGCCTCTGGTGTCCCTAACACATCTCCTTGAATCTGATTTCATCGATAGCAAGCAACTCCAACTTGCAATGTTAGCTTCCCTGGCTTTCTGTTTTCTAGCCCCAAGCCATTTTCAATGCCACATAGCTTTCTCAGACTTAATGCCCAAACACAACCTAGAAACAATTGTATCTAAACACTCCACAGGGCAACGCTAAACCAAAGAGAGGCTTAAATGTTCCAGTCTTCTGGTCTTTCCCCAATTCTGAAAGTCATTCCTATAAACTTCTCAGATCTCAGGGTATTGAGTCATGGGTTGCCTACAGCAGCAGTTGCTGAAACATCCTTACACTAGTGCTTCCTCCGCTCTGCCTTACACATTGTCCTCACTTCTGCTTCCTACAACCACCTCCCAAAAACCTTCCTGCACCTCAGGTTCTTTCTCAGGGTCTATGTTCAGGGGAACCCAAATGAAGACCAGCATCCTTCATCCATTCATATCTTTCAGTTATGGGCAAAGTCTAATATTCATTCCTATGAAGATCGTTTTGTAGACAGAACAGATCTTTTTCAAGATGCTGGCCAATGTGGCTAACTACTGTCAAGTTAGGAGAAGCATAATTTTGTTTTTCTACCAAAATTAAGAATGGCTTTTCTTCCAATATTCTTGCTTAGCTAAAGAGGAAGAAAGGAGCAAATGAAGGAACAAATGAAAGGGAGAGAGGGAGGAAGGAAGCTTAAGGAAGGAAATGAATGACCCATTCTTTCCAACAGTTTTTACTACAGAATTAAATTTTGTGTTAGGAGCTGAACATCAGTAATTTCACCCACCCTATCTGAATTCTGAGCTTTACTTCCAAATCCCAGACTAGAACTATTCTAAACCAGGAGTACCCGAGGATGTGTTAGCAAGTAAATTGGCTGTCAGCACCCGAGATCTGAGATCTGGGAACGCACCCAGGCCCCCAAGGAAGCTGGACCCAAGGGTCAGAGGATAGCACTATTGAAGCCTAGTATCTGTAATAGGAAACAGATGCTCCCAGCTGTCACCTGCCATCAGCCTGCTCACCGACTGTTTTCAGTCCTGGCTCCTTCTGGACCAACCCAGCTGTGTAAACACACTTTTATCCACAAGCTGTTGTGGGGGCAGCCAATGGATCTGTCTTTTTTCTGTTAGAAGAGGCTGCCTGTGCTGAATATGAGGCTTAACTTATTAGAATAACAATTAAACAAAGGTAGATTTTTTTCTTTTCCTTTTCTTTGTAATTTTTAGCCTCTATTTTCTTTGCTATCAGGATGCCTGGGTGGCATTAGCTGATAGTCTACTGAAAGCTGAGGGGCAAAGGGAATCTGTTTGAAATAAGAATGCTTTAAAGAAAGATGGGAAGGCAGTATGGGAGAATGGGATGCTTGAGTTCTAGAAGTAATCACATGTCTTTGGGAATATCACTTAATTTCTTTAGGCTCCATTTTCTTTTATCTGTGAAATGAAGGGGTTAGACTAGCTGATCTCTAAGAACTTTCCCATTACTAGTATTTAAAGAAATTTGTCATTCCCATGGCTGTTTTACATATACTTTTATTCAACACATACTTTCTGAGTATCTACTTTGAGCCTAGCAGTCTGATCAGCATTTTCAAAACATTAGCACTAGATTCTTGAGAGCCCAGGCTATCAAGTAGACATCCGTTTTCTTTTCTTTCTCTAGTTTCTCTTCTTTTTTCCCCTGGTCAAAATGTTTCTTGGACTATGGAGACTGATCCCTACTCCCATTTTATGTTGCTTTGCTGGGTCTTCCAGTCAGAGCCTGAAGCAAGTGTGAGCACATGATCCAGACATAGCTAATCACATACCATCCTGGGGCTATAAGGAAGGCTCATGATTCATTAAGGCCAATCCAAATTCTTCCCTGGAGTCTTAGATTATTGATTTTTTAGAAAGAGAGTCCTCTTTTTTTTTAAAAGCAATTTCTGTGCCCAAAACTGGGGCTCAAACCCATGACCCCAAGATCAAGAGTCATATGCTCTACCAAGACAGCCAGGTACCCCAAGGGAGAGAATCCTCTTTTACATGCGGGGCACTAAGTTGGAAAAGGATAATATCTGTAGCCATTCCTTTTCCCTGTTGCATAGAAAAAGTCCATATGGAGTTGGAAAAAATATGCATTGGGAAAGGCTAACACAAAGAGAAACAGAGTCAAGAGATGCAGAGAGAGGTGCCTGGGTGGCTCAATCAGTGAAGTGTCCAATTTCTGCTTAGGTCCTGATCTCATGGTCCATGTGTTTGAGCCCCATGTGGGGCTCTGTGCTGACAGCTCAGAGCCTGGAGCCTGCTTCAGATTTTGTGTCTCCCTCTCTCTCTCTCTCTCTGTCCCTCCCCAACTCATGCTGTCTCTCTCTCTCTTTCTCTCTCTCAAAAATAAATAAAACTTTAAAAAAATTAAAAAGAGACAGGGAGAAATTTTAAATGGTCTAGTTTGATGGCTTTCTGTCACCTCCAGCCAAAAAAGTCCTGACAATACATAGTCAAATTATTTCTTTTTAACACAATTCTCACAGTGTTTGGGATTTGTCCAAGGTTAGCTCTGCTAGTGAGTAACAGAGTGACCCAATTATTGACTTTCTGAGTCCAAACCAATTCTTTAATTTGTCTGTGCTTCTTCCAACTTTGTATGATGGAAAATTTCAAACACACAGAAAACTTAAAAAGTAAAAAAACCAGTACCTGTATATCTACCACCTAGATTCTACCATTTATATCTGGCTGTACTTGCTTTATCTGACATCTCACTATTTCTCTATCCAGGCAAAAATCTATCTTATTTTTTAAAATGAGTATCAAAGCAAGTTCCAAAATCCTCTTTGCTCTACCTCACCCTTTATAGGCATTACGGTGTGTTGCACGGGGCTTGGATGGGCAAACCTGTCCATATGCGTGATGTACAAGAGCTTCTTGTGGTACAGGATGGAACCAGACATGGGAAAAGAAGGGGGCTGGATGTAAGTCAGAGGCCTCCACAGGTTAAGAGTGGTGAACCTAGAGGAGACACACAAAAAATAGGTTAAAAAATTAAATGGACAAAATAATTTTGTTACTGATGAGTGTTATGAAGAATATAAAGCAGAGCAATATCATAGAGCATGTTTACGTGTCAGGGAAAGCAATATCAGATCAGCCCTAAGAAAGCTTCCTAGTGGACATGCTTTGGGATTATACCTCAGTGAAGAAGGGAACCAACTATATCATTTTGAACAACAAGTTTGAGGCAGAAGGAATAGCAAGTAAGAAGGCCCCCCCCCCCCAGAGCACCCTACTAACAGAAATAAGCATGGCACAGTATCCTCCATTTCTTTCCCTGACCCCCAACCCTACTCCTCCTCTCCTCTTCCTCCTTCTCCTCTTTCTACTTCTCCTCTTCATCACCATCATCATGAACATCCTCCTTATGACTGGAAATACATGTGGTATATTTAATACTCAAGTCATTGTGCTTTCTAGGTGAATTGAATTATTACATCTTATTTATAACTGTATTGGTCAAATGGTAGCTTTGTAATTCTGCCAGTCACTTTCTAGACAAAGATAAACAGTTTCAAGAGGAGTACTGACACACAGAAGCCCCATAAGCCTACAGAAACAAGCTGGTCCTAAATAGGAACATGCTGGTCTTTCACAATTTTGCTGGTCCAAAGAACAGGCTCAAATTACATCCCAAACAACTCATGGTTTCTTATGTTGCTCTTTTAACATCCTAATTGGCAGGCTCTTGGCCAAAAAAATTGTTAGTTTATCTTGTGTAAATGGCTTAAATATGTGTTTTAGCATTAAAATGATCCAAAACCAACACTTTGCATTGCTTTCAAGTGCCTTTTTGACCTGCCCTCACTGGAAACCAGATTAACTTAAATCTTTATACATAAAATGTCTTAATCTTCTGAGGGACCATTCTGCCCTCATTGGTTTCAGGATCATGAAGAGATGGGCCTCTGCAGTTTCTTTTATTTTCACTAATCTTTTCTTTAATTGTAGAGATATTTGTTCATAAATGAGCCAAGGAACATATGCTTCAAGTTTTATTTTTATGGTTTTTTAACCATGCCATGAATAATGTCCAAAACATCAATATTAAACCAAATTAATACCATAACCAATCAGAAGGACATTTGGATCTAGATGTGGTCAACTGCATTTTTCTAATCCAATTCTATTATTTCTGTAGAAGTGGATTAGAAAAGTCAGAAATATCCTTAGAAACAACCAAATGGAATTTTTTTTAAATGCAGAAATTATATATACCATGGTCCTTTAGAGCCACATTTACCACTGGAAAAATTTATTTCCTGGGAGCAAAAGTGTATTTATTAAAGGCAAATGTATCTCAAGTACAGGAGTAGCTCTCTTTCAGAATTCTCATAATATGAATTTTTGCACATTCAAATAAGGAAATCTTGTCACTTTGTAGCAATATCTCTATAGTTGTAGGACTGGAAGAAGCTGTGGTGAAAGCTGCTGGAGTTTACCCAGATCTCCTCAGATCTCCTTGGCCATTTCTGTGCCCCTCCCTTGCCTTCTGTGTTTTTGCTTTTAGAAAAGTCAGCACCTATGCCTCTTGTCAGAGGACATCCCTTGGGCTGTCAAAGAAACATTGCCAACTTTGTCGAGAGCTGGAAGTGCCTTGGGAGTTCACATTCTCCTTGGGTGGCCTTTAGCCAACAAGTGACTGATAGTAGAATATAAAGCCCAGCTCTTTTCCCTGGAAAAGTACTAACTGTGAGGTATAATTTCAATTCAGAGCCTCCCTGTGGGATCCAGCAGAAGCCAGGGCTCTGCTGGAGATCACTTCTTTGCTTTGCTTCTTCCTTTTTCTCATCCTGTGTTCCTGACACTGGTACCTGTTTCTCTCAGAAGTCCCTCCTTTGTTGGGATGAGCACTGGGTACTGTATGTAAGTGATGAACCACAGAAATCTTCCCCCAAAACCAAGAGCACACTTTATACACTGTATGTTAGCCAATTTGACAATAAATTATATTTATATATATAAAAAAAGTCCCTTTTAAACACATTACTTGCACACAAACCTTCTTTGCAGTACCTTTTTCTGAAGAGTTCTATGTAAGATCTAAGATAAAATTCATTTCTCCAAACCACTCATTCACAGAGGATTAACCCAATCTTTCAATCCACAAATATTAAAGACTACTAAGTTTTGGGTCCAGTTTTGTCATGGAGAAGTAGATCTCTAGGAAAGTGGAAATGACAGAGTCCTCTGACCCAAGACCCAAGTTGTCTTCCATCAGAACCACTGTCAGACTGCTGTTTAACATAGTGCTGGAAGTCGTAGCATCAGCCATCAGACAACAAAAGGAAATCAAAGGCATCAGAATTGGCAAAAAGGAAGTCAAACTTTCACTTTTTGCAGATGACAAGATACTCTACATAGAAAACCCAACAGACTCCACCAGAAGCCTACTAGAACTGATCCAAGAATTCAGCACAGTTGCAGGGTACAAAATCAACATACAGAAATCGGTTGCATTTGTATACACCAACAATGAAGCAACAGAAAGAGAAATCAGGAAGCTGATCCCATTCACAATTGCACAAAAAGCCATAAAATACCTAGGAATAAGCCTAACCAAGGATACAAAAGATCTGTATGATGAAAACTATAGAAAACTTATGAAGGAAATTGAAGAAAACACAAATAAATGGAAAAACATTCCATGCTCATGGATAGGAAGAATAAATATAGTTAAGATGTCATTACTACCCAAAGCAATCTACACATTCAATGCAATTCCAATCAAAATTGCACCAGCATACTTCTCAAAGCTAGAGGAAACTATCTTAAAATTTGCATGGAACCACAAAAGACCCCGAATAGCCAAAGTAATCCTGAAAAATAAAACCAAAACGGGAGGGATCACCATCCCAGACTTTAGCCTCTACTACAAAGCTGTCATCATCAAGACAGTATGGTATTGGCACAAAAACAGACACATAGACCAATGGAACAGAACTGAGAACTCAGAAGTGGACCCAAAAGTATACAGCCAACTAATCTTTGACAAAGCAGGAAAGAATATCCGATGGAAAAAAGACAGCCTTTTTAACAGATGGTGTTGGGAGAACTGGACAGCAACATGCAGAAGAATGAAACTAGATCATTTTCTCACACCATAAACAAAAATAAACTCAAAATGGATCAAGAACCTGAATGTGAGACAGGAAACCATCAAAACCCTAGAGGAGAAAGCAGGAAACAACCTCTTTGACCTCCACCGCAGCAACCTCTTACTTGACACATCCCCCAAAGCAAGGGAATCAAGACCAAAAATAAATGATTGGGACCTCATCAAAATTAAAAGCTTCTGCAGAGCAAAGGAAACAGCCCACAAAACTAATAGGTAAACAACGGAATGGGAAAAGATAGTTGCCAATGACATATCAGATAAAAGGTTGATATCCAGAATCTGTAAGGAACTCACCAAACTACACACCCGAAAAACAAATAACCCAGTAAAGAAATGGGCAGAAGATATGAACAGACACTTCTCCGAAGAGGACATCCAGATGGCCAACAAACACATAAAACGATGCTCAGCATCCCTACTCATCAGGGAAATACAAATCAAAATGGCACTGAGATACCACCTCACACAAGTCAGAGTGGCTAAAATGAGCAAATCAGAGAACATGAGACGCTGGCGAGGATGTGAAGAAACAGGTACCCTCCTACACTGTTGGTGGGAATGTAAACTGGTACAGCCCCTGTGGAAAACAGTGTGGTGGTTCCTCAGGAAACTAACAATAGAACTCCCCTATGACCCAGCAATAACACTGCCAGGAATTTACCCAAGGGATACAGAAATGCTGAGGCATAGGAGCATATGTACCCCAATGTTCATAGCAGCACTCTCAACAACAGCCAAAACATGGAAAGAGCCTAAGTGTCCATCAATGGACGAATAGATCAAGAAGATGTGGTTTATCCACACCATGGAATACTACATGACAATGAGAAACAATGAAATCTGGCCATGTGTAGCAACATGGATGGACCTTGAGGGTGTTATGCTGAGCGAAATAAGTCAGGCAGAGAAGGACAAATATCACATGTTTGCATGTATAGGAGGATTAGGAGGAACTTAATGGAGGACCATAGGGGAGAATAAGGGGGGAAATAGTGGGGGAAAAGGGGAGAGGCAAACCACGAGAGACTCTTGAATGCTGACAAAAACTGAGGACTGATGGATGTGGAGGGAGGGAGGAGATGGGCATGGAGGAGGGCACTTGTGGGGATGAGCACTGGGTGTTATATGGAAACCAACTGGACAATAAACTATTTGCAAAAAATAATAATAATAAAAAAAATAAAAATTCAAATAAAATAAAGCCTAAAAAAAAAAAAAAGAACCAGTGTGAGAATCCAGGAGAAGGTGTTACCAATGACAGATGCATGAATTCAGGATCATTCATACATTATTAACCAAAACTTGAGGAAGCTGGGGAGGGAGAGGCCAATGAAGATCAATTGAACGTTATGTGCATCATCTATTCCAAAGGTAGGGAGGCCAGTTGAAACATATCCGTGACTTTAGCCAAGTTCGACAGCATTCACTGAGAAACTCTGAAACATTGTTATTAGATAATTAATATCATTTTCTTCTCATCTCTATTACTTATCTCTAAGGTTTGCAAATATATGATATAATGACAGATAGGAAATTGTAGGAAATACTCTTATTTGCCCTAAGATATCCTAAGCACTTTTGTGAGGTAAAAGCACCACTAATCTCACTGTGTTTTATAATCATCCATTCAATAAATATTTACTGTCAGCTACAGAAACTTCTTGTTTTCTAATCAGCCATGTAATTTTCTTTGCACAGCCCCTGGCTACTCAGCACTTTGAATAGCCAGTGAGGAACATGGATAAAGAGAGGTTATTTGGACTGATCTGGTCTTCCTCTTTTTTTTGTTTGTTTTCTGCAATCCATTTTTTCTTCTTCTTCTTTTTTTAAATGTGTATTCGTTTATTTTGAGAAAGAGAGAGTGAGTGAGGCAGAGAGAGAGGAAGATGGGGAGAATCTCAAACAGGTTCCATGCTGTCAGCATGGAGCATGATGCAGGGTTCAATCTCATGAACCATGAGATCATGACATGGGTGGAAATCGAGTCAGACACTTAAGTGACTGAACCACCCAAGCACCCCTCCAGAACCCATGTCTAAATAAGCAAACAACAACAACAGCAACAACAAAACTGTGGTGATTTACAATATCAACTGTGGTAGGCAGAATAATGCCCCCAAAAGATGTCTATGTACTAACCTCAGGAACTTGTGAATATGTTATTTTACAAGGGAAAAGGGGTCTGTATCTCCAATTCCAATGCAGGGGAGGGGGGTAGGTAGAGGATAGGCTGTGGGGTTTCTCCAGAACATTAACAAATGCTCTAGACAATAGCTGGGTGTCATACCACTTGACTCAATTCTGACACTATTTGCCTGGAGATAGCATGAGATTCCACAGGTAAAGGGCTCAGTGCCTTAAGACTGCCAATTGCAAGCTCCAATTGTTACCTGTGCTTCTGACCAGAGTTTCCCACAACTCCCTCCTCAGGTTTGGTTAATCTGCTAGAGCCACTCACAGAACTCAAGAAACATTTTACTTTCTAGTGTTAAAAAGAAAATTACAGGCCCAAACTGGTGTCACTTAGACCAAGTCACCAAACTGGGGCTTAATACCTAACCTAATTGCAGTTTCAACCTCCCCCCAGAAATGTAAGTCTTAACCTGTCAATCAGGAGTTTTCTGATAAGCACCAATGAGATAATCTGTCACATGGGCCCTCTCCATCCCCCAAGGGAAATTAACCCATCTGATGAGACCCCCTGCCCTTCCGCCTAAGGGGAGGTGACCTTGCCTAGAATAATCCTTTCTTCTGCTAGTATCTTTCTTTCCCTGGCCTCCTTCCTATAAAAACCTTCTGTTTTATACAGTCTCTTAGAGTTCCCCTTTACTTTCTAGATGAGGATGCTGCCTGGTTTATGAATTGTTTAATAAAGCAAATTAGATTTTCAAACTTACTCAGCTGAATTTGTGTTTTTTAACACTAATTACCAGTTTATTATAAAAGGCTATAACTCAGGGACAGCATTATGGAAGAGATACACAGAGCAAGGGTTGGCCAAAGACATGGAGCCTCATGCCCTCTCGAGGCACACCCGCATGTCCACAAACCCCAGAAGCTCTCTGAGCCAGGCTATTAAATAAGAAAAATTCAACCAAGTAAAATTTAAAGATCTAATTGGCCTTATTAATCAATTCATGAATCAGGCAACATCTCATCTAGCAAGTAGAGGGAGGCTCCAAAGAGCTACAGAAAAGGAAAAAATTTTAAAGGTAGAGAGGGGAGAACAAAAGGAAATTAGGAAAATTTCTATTTTTTAAGCAAGGTTGCCCTCCTGAGGGGATCAGAAGAGGCCTATTGGTAAATTTCTTAGTGCTGGCCAGGCAATTCAATGTTGGCTGATTAGTTACATTTCTGGGGGTTGAAACTGCAGTTAGGTTAGGTATAAAGTCTTGGGTTACTGACTTGGGGTCTTAACCTAAGTGACATCATTTTGGGCTGTAGTTTTCTTTTTAACAAGTCCTTTTGGGTTTTTAGGGAGGCCTCATTACATTGGCATGGTTGATAAAATCATTAGCATTTGGTGATTGATTGAATCCTTCCCCCTGTAGTTTAGAGGGATGGGACTGAATTCCAATCCTCTAAACACTTGGTTGGTTTTGCTGGCAACCCTCCCCCATCCTTTGGTGGGGGTTTAAAAGTCACCCCATTAATAAACAAAAGGCACTTTACTGCTCTGATCACTTAGGAAATTCCAAGGGTTTTAGGCGATCTGTGCCAGGAACCAAATACAGGAGTCCCCCTTACCCACTGAGGGTACATTCCAAGACCCCCAGCATCATCCACTGCCTGAAACCACAGATAGTACTGAACCTTATATACACTACGTTTTTTGCTATACAAACGTACCTATGATAAAGTGTTTTTTTAATGTTTATTTATTTTGAGAGAGAGAGAAAAAGAGGGAGAACAAGTAGGGGAGGGGCAGAGAGAGGGAGGAAGAGAGAGAAGCAGGCTCTGTATGGGGCTTGATCTCATGAACAGTGAGATCATGACTCCAGCCAAAATCAAGAGTTGGATGCTTAACTGACTGAGCTACCCAGGCACCCCAAGTTTAATTTATAAATTAGATATAGTAAGAGATAATAATAATTGATTATAAAATGGAACAATTATAACAATATACTATAATAAAAATTATATGAATTTGGTCTCTCTCTCTCAAAATATCTTATTGTACTAAACTCACTCTTTTTCTTGTGATGTGAAATGATAAAATGCCTACATGATGAGATGAAGTAAGGTGAATGATATAGACATCATGTTATAGGGTTAGGCTACTATTGATCATCTGCATAGGGAAGGTCAGAAGGAGGATCATCTGCTTTCAGACTGAGGATGACTGTGGGTAACAAAACCTTGGAAAGTGAAAGCACAGATAAGGAGGTGACTACTACCTCTATTTCTTTTTAAAAATTATAATGTCACATAAAGCAAAATGAAAATAAAATTATATAGATTAAATTAAACTGTTAATCAGATGATTCTAACATAAAGAGATTATCCTAGATTACCCAGCTAGGCACAATGTAATCAGAAGTGTCCTTAAATGTGGAAGAGGAATCAGAAGCATCAGTGTCAGACGGCTACTCTGTGAGAAAGACCTGGATAACCATTGTTAGCTTAGGAGTTGAAGAGGGGCCATGAGCCAATGTGAGCTGCCTCCAGAAGCTGGAAAAGGCAAGCAAACAGATGCTCCCCCAGAGCATCCCCCAGATGCTACAGAATTGCAAGATTATAAATTTGTGTTGTTTGAAGTTACTAAATTCGTGGTAATTTTTGATAGCAACAATTGCAAACCGATATACCATCTGCTCTCCAGATTTATTGCTACTTCTGAAGAAAGTGCAAAACTTCTGTGTCATACCCATAATTCTTTTGTTATTCACTTAGTTTGATTTTCATGACCTGCATTTGAAATGTCCCACCATTCTTTTTGCCTGTTATAGGGTCTTTTGTATATTCCCAGCCCTTTGTCTACTGAACTCAACAGCAATTATGTTTCAAGTGCCATCACTTTCTTCTGGCCTCAGTACAAAACTAACACCAACAACAGTAAATATTTTCAAGCTTAGATGTGTTAGTTCCCCTTGCAGTTTACAGTTTGGGGTGTCTGGCTTCCTCTTTTGCTTCCCCTTCCATTTTTGTATTAATTTGAGATTTTGAAGATATGATGTTCAATGATGTTAGCAATAAAAAATGAAATCCAGATGGGTTTATGACAACTGAAAGAAAATTTTCAACTCCTCTGGACAAGATACATTAAGACCAAAGACAAGAGTGATGACATCAGTATCACTAAAGCCCCAAATAACTCCACATGCATTTATTCACACACTCATTTATTCGTTCAATTGAATATTAACATATTTATTGAGAGCCAACCATGTGCTGGAAACTGTTCTAAGAGCTGGGGATTCATCCATGACAAAGATCTCTGCCTGTGTAAAACGTATTTTCTGGTGCAGGTAGGCAAGCAATAAACTAGACAGATAAGTACTATGTGTTGAAGATGGTAAGCACAATGAGAAAAAAAAAGACCAAGATATGTAAGATGGACTAAGGGTGCTGCAATTGAAATTGGGCGGACAAAGTTTCACTTTAAAAAGTGACATTTGGGAAAAGACTTGAAGAAATTAAGGGGCCCAACCATTCCACACAAAAGAAGCAATCAGTTCAATGGCCATGAGGCAAGAGCAAGCCTGGAGGTTTCAAGGAATAGCAAAGTCAGTGTAGCTGGAGCAAGAAATGGGGGGGGGGGGGCGGGGGAATAGGGGAAGGGGTATAGAATTAGGAGATGAGACAGAGAGGCAGTTGATGGGGGAGGACTTCAAATGATATCGGGAGCTGTGATCTGCACCCAACTACAATGTAGGAGTTCCTCTCCCCATACCAAGCAACATTCTGACACCAGCTGAGTGTCCTACAATTGGACTCAATTCTGACACTATCTATCTGGAAACAGTGTCAAATCCCACAGGTTAAGGGCTGAGTCCAACAAGACTGCTAATCCCACCCCCGCCATCAGCTTTGGATTGGAGTTTCCAGTGATCCCATCTTTGGGTTTGATTAATATGCAATAGCAGCTAATAGAACTCAGAGAAGCTTTGTACTTACTAGATCATTAGATTACTATAAAAGAGTATAACCCAGGAAGAGCCACATGGAAGAAATGCATAGGGAAAAGTATGTGGAAAAGGGGAAGGAACTTCCTTGTCCTCTACAGGCTTGTCACTCTTCCCAAATCTTCACATATTCACTCACTGGGAAGTTCTCTAAACCCTGTTCTGTGTTTTGTTTTGTTATGTTGTGTTTTATGAAGGCTTCATTACATAGGTATGATTGAGGCGTCATTGGCCATGGCAAATGAACTCAATCCCCAACACTTTCCTCCTCCCCAGAGATTGCAGATGTGGGACTAAAATTTCCAACCCTTCTGTACTGTGTTTAGTTCCCTGGGTAACTCCTATCCTCAGGTGTTTTCCAAAATTAATCTCATTAACATAACAAAAACACCATTATAGCTCTCATTGATAAGGAAATTCCCAGGATTTTAGGATCTCTGTGCCAGGAATGGAATAAAGACCAAATATATATTTCTTATTATAAATCACAATGTCACAGGAACTTATTTCATAGTTTTAAGACCAAGAGGGACATGATCTTACCATGTTTCACTATTTTTTATTTATTTAAATAATCTCTACACCCAATGTGTTGGGCTCAAACTCACCACTCTAAGATCAAAAGTCTCATGCTCTTCCAAAAGAGCCAGCCAGGAGCTCCCAATCTTACATATTTTAAATGGGTTGTTCTAGGGGCACATGGGTGGCTCAGTCAGTTCAGTGTCCAACTCTCAATTCACATAGGTCATGATCCCACAGTTTGTGGGTTTGAGGCTCAGGGTAGGCTCTAAGCAGACACCACAGAGCTTGCTTGGGATTTTCTCTCTCTTCCTCTGTCTCTTCCCCTCCCCAGCTTGTGCTCACTCTCTCTCTCTCTCTCTCTCTCTCTCTCAAAATTAAATAAACTTTAACAAATTCAGTGAGTACATTTGAAGATCTAAAATTGGTTTTATTAAATGATTCACAATTTGTCAGCATCCCATCTAGCAAATAGAGGGTATCTCCACTGAGCTAAATAGAAGTTTTGAAAGGGAAAGAGAGGGCATTAAAAAAAAAAAAAAAGATGAAGAAAAGGACTTATTAGCAAGGAATGCAAGTTTAAGCAAGGTTGCCTTCCTAAGGGGGTAAAAAGAGTCTATCAGTAAATTTCCATTATTGACCAGTAAATTCCATGTTGACCCGTTACGGGTTACATTCCTGGGAAGTCTAAACTGCAGTTAGGTTAGGGATTAAGATTTGGTCTTGTGACTTTGGGCCTGAAGGTAAGTGATGCCATTTGGAGACTGTTTTGCTTGTTTGTTTGTTTTATTTGTTTGTTTGAGAGTGAGAAAGAGAGAACTCACACATGTGGGAAGAGGGGAAGGGCAAAGAGAGAGAAAAAGAGAGAATCTTTAGCAGGCTCCATGTTCCGTGGGGAACCTGATATGGGGCTTAATCTCATGACCATGTGATCATGACCTGAGCTTAAATCAAGAGTGGACTGAGCTAAATGAGACTCTCAGGTGTCCCTGTTTGTTTTTTAAACAGAGGAAAATCAGTAGAGAGTGGAGACCTGAAAGCCAAGTCAGGAAGTGTTCTCAAGAAGAGGGAGTGACCAAGTGAGTCACAGAGTGGTAATTGTCCATTAGGTACCAGCTTGGAAGTCATTGGTCAGCCTTGACTGGAGCTGTTTCTAGCAGTGCTCATGGCAAAGCTTCATCTGAGTTTAAAGGGAGGAAAACACAGTTCTTTTGAAGAGCTTTGTTTATCAAAACTAAAGTGAAGCAAAGAACAAAGCTATATAGCAAGAGAAGTGAGATCAAGAGAATGTTTTACTATGAGAAAAATAACAGCATGAATAATTGTGCTGCTGGGGATGATCAGACGAAGAAGGAGAAATTGATGATGTCAGAGCAGAGGGAAGAATTGTTGGCACTCTTTTCTTGAATAGGCCAAAAGACACGTGTATAGGACAGTAGTTCCCAAGCTCTAGTATGAATCAGAATCCCCTAGAGAGCCTGGAAACACCCAGATTGCTGGGCCCCACCCCCAGAGCTTCTGATTCAATGGGTCTGGGATGGAACCTGAAATTTGCGTTTCTAAATTCCCAGGTAATGTTGCTGCTGCTGGTTTGAGGACCACACTTTGGGAACAACTGGTTAATTGGGAAGGGGGTTGTTGACTCTAGATAGGAGTCCATCCATTAATACATAGTAACAGATTCATTCATTAAAGAAGTAATACAGGAGACTTTATTTTGGAAAGATGCAGCCAAGAAGACAAAAACAACTAATGTAGACAATCTCTGTCTTAGCCTATATGACCTTCAAGAACCTGGTGTTGTTCCCGAAGAGAAGTCACTCAGGATAAGTCTAAGTTTACAAGCACACTACCTTCACCTCCATACTATCTGGGCCATTTTTCTGATGTCCAGCCAAGTAGAAACACTTGGTTCACATAATCACTCCATTTACATGATTGGAACACCTCCGAGGCCACTCCTGGCTGGGCTTCTGCAACATTCTTGGGAGTCCCAGGTGCATCACACCCTCAGCTTTCTCTTTCCAATGCATGTTCCACAACATTGCAAAAGAGCCTAACTACATGTGATTGTGTTGTTTTGCCGGCCAGCATTTGGAATTGTGATTAGCTGGGGGCCAAGCCAAAAACCTCAAGAAGCCGAGTCTTGTATTTTCTTTCTTTCTTTCTTTCTTTCTTTCTTTCTTTCTTTTTTTTTTTTTTTTTGTTCTTATTACAATGTTCATTGCTTGCCAGGAACGGCCACTAGCAATCAATCTTTCCATAATGTTTTTTTTCTATATTCTCATGGCAGAAATGGGTAGAGCAATATATACTCAGAATGGAACTACAGCAACTTCCCTCTGCATAGCTGTTAGGGGTTTAAAAACATTTTTATATTCAATTTATTATTCCCATTTTATTTTTTAATTTTTTAATGTTTATTTATTTTTGAGAGAGAGAGAGACAGAGACAGAGACAGAGTGTGAGTGGAGGAGGGCCAGAGAGGAAGACACAGAATCTGAAACAGATTCTAGGCTCTGAGCTGTCAGCACAGAGCCCAATGTGGGGCTCGAACCCATGAGCCATGAGATCATGATCTGAGCCAAAGTCAGACACTTAACCAATTGAGCCTCCCAGGTACACCATATTAAGCCCATTTTAAACATGAGGAAACTGAAGCTCCCAGGGAGTAAGTCAACCCTCTGGGTCTTTGAATTCTGAACTTCTTTTTACATACAACACTGTATAAGTGTAAGGTGTGCAGTATAATGAGTTGACTTACATAGATTGTGAAATGATTATTGCAGTGAAGTGCTGGGAACAATAATGCAATGAACCTAAGGCTCTCCGGGGTATGAAGAAAAAGATCAAGGAAGTTAGTAAGTGAGGCTTTGATTAAAGCAACGAGTGGTATCAGGTTGGAGATCAGCATTTGCTTTCAAAGGAATGACACAAATAATAATGCTTTTGTCTGGTTACACCAAATTCTCTATGGGACCCACAGTTGGAGCTGGACATCCAAAAAGCCTCAATGGGAGTAAGACTTCAGACACTTATAAGTTGTCACTTTTTTTTTTCTGTTCCCAACATCTTATTCCCTAGAATCATGCAAAATAAAACTGCACATGATGGCAAATGATACTGTGGTCATGGACCTGAGAAGTAATGAAAAGATAAGAGAAAGGAAAAAGGAGAACATGTAGAAGAGAAGAGGCTATTTTAGGGCATTTGGTGTTAGGAAGTAGAAAAAAAGATGAAATCAGAGATTATCCTACTTAACATAGGATGGCTCACCTCTGAGGTAGAAATTCAAGTGGAGGCATCATGCACAGAATGTTAACATGTCTCCCACTGAATGCCCCGAGGGTGGCATCTCCTCCGGCCCAGTCAATGCCTCATTTTAGGACAGGAACTTCTCCAAACAAGTTGCCAAATTAAGGCTTTTGATTGAGCCCACTTCCCAGAATTGGGTCCTGGTCTCCTTTTCAATTGCAGAATATGAATCAGAATCATAGTTAATGATCCTGAAAAATAAAACAAGATACTCTTTTTACTTGAAGAAAGAAACAAATACACTGTGTGGCAATTTTCTGATGCATTTCAGAATAATCTTCATGTTAACTCAGTGGGAAAGTAATTAGATTTCCTCTGAAAGAGAGAACATTATCTCCCACATTGGAAAAAAAAAAAGAAAAGGAAAGGAAAAAAAAACAAGGTCAATAGATTCCAGGGCTGGGACCTACTACAAATGTTCCTGCTTTTGAAAGGAATTTGTTCTGACCTCACTTCTAAGGGACTCAGCATATGTGTCTTGAGCTTATTTTCCATTTGCTAATTAAAAGTTCCTTGTCAGCAGTATTTATCACTATTATTATTGGTGAGTGAATCATCCTCTTTTTCCACCAAATCTATTTTCCAGGCTCATGCGTTCTAAATGTTGGCTTACAAACTCACCTATAGGTGCCAAAACAATGCACTCAGATGAGCCTTGTCTGCATTTCTCTGTCAAATCCTTTTGCTCTCTAACCTGACACTGAAAGTCTTAATTGAACAACTGCCTGCTTTTAAATTGTTCTGGATTGATATCTGTCTTACTCTCAAACCAAACATTTTTTAACATTCTTTTAAGACCAGGTCAGAAACCCTTAACAAGCCATCATAAAAGAAATAGATTCGCCTTCATCTTAGCATCTTCCAGGGTAGAACTGCAAATTTCCGAGTCTTGCAAACACAGGGATTTCCAGGGCAGTTTTATAGAACCATACCTTCTCTGTGATCATGAAATACCATGGCAATGGAAATCTAATCAATGCATTAATAAAGGGGCACTCCAAAGCTGTTGTTAATTTATTAATTTAAATTTAAATTTTTTTAATTTTCAAATAAATTTCAACTTTCAAAAACCATGCAAAAAGTACTACAAAGGTGTTTGCATATCCTTCATCCAGCTTCTCCAAATGTTGACAACTTACATAACCATAGATCAATTACCAAAATCAAAAAATTAACAATGATTCAATACTATTGGCTAATCTACAACCTTTATTCAAATGTTTTTAGTTGTCCTACTAATCTTCTCTTTTTCTACTCCAAGATCCAATCCAAGATCACATGTTGTCTTCAGTGTTTATGTCTCCTTAGCCTCCTTTATTTTTGGACAGTTACTCAATCTTTCTTCATCTTTCAGGACCTTGACCCTCTTATTTGGGGACAATTATTTTGTAAAATGTCCCTCAAATTGGGGGATCTACTTTTAAAGAATTGCCTTTCCCTTTTACAATGTTCCTACCAAAATTCTAGAATGGTATGGGGGTTCTACTCTTGTGAGCAAATGTGTGCCGGGGAAAAATGGTGAAATCATTTCAAACAAATGCTTATTTCTTCTACAGTTTAGGAACATCCTGAAAAATAAGACCTTATGAAATAAATCTCATAAAGGCTTATATGGTTGTCTGAAATGTGGCCATCCTTTTCTTTTTCTTTTTTTTTTTTTTACAGATTCTGTTTTATTTATTTCTAGAAGAGAGAGAGACACACACAGCATGAGCAGGGGAGGGTTAGAGAGAGAGGGAGTCACAAGTTGAAACAGGCTCCAGGCTCTGAGCTGGCAGTCAGCACAGAGCCCAACGCGGGGCTCGAACCCACGAACCGCGAGATCATGACCTAAGCGAAAGTCGGACGCTTAACCGACTAAGCCACCAGGCGCCCCTTGGCCATCCTTTTCAAAGAAGCAATCGAGGTGAGTGTAATCAGTTACAAACAACAGAAAAGCAAGCCCAAACTGGTTTGAGCCAGGGAGAAGACTTACTGCCACATGCAACTAAGAAATCTGCAGGCAAGCTGAACTTCAGGGAAGGGTTGATCCAGTCAGTTCCTCCAGGGTCTTTCTACCTTAACTCTCCTTCTCACAGTGTTGGCTTCATCCTAGGGCTGGATCCTTCTGTGGTCACAAGGAAACCACCAATAACAACTGGGGTGACATGCTTCCTCATTCATATTCAGAAAATCACTGAGTATTGTCTCTAATCCAGTTACTAGATTATAGAATATACTGAATCCTGGGGTGCCTGGGTGGCTCAGTCGGTTAAGCATCCAGCTTCAGCTTGGGCCATTATCTTGCGGTCCATGGGTTCAAACTCCGCATCAGGTTCTGTGCTGACAGCTCAGAGCCTGGAGCCTGATTCGGATTCTGTGTCTCCCCCTCACTCTCTGACTTTCCTCTGCTCGCGCTCTCTCTCTCTCTTTTAAAAGTAAATAAACACTTAAAAAAAAAACTAAAAAAAGAGAGAGAGAGAGAGAGAGAAGAATGTATTGACTCCGTTAAATCAATCATAGGTTGCCTCTTAAGCTAAGAGTAGGACCACTGTCACACAGTTCACATGTAGGGTGCTTTTAGAAGAAATAGGTGCTATGTAGGCAATTAATTTATGTCTACTACAAACTGGAATCCTCAGTGGGAGAGGTGCAGATAAGCATGGGTGGGTGGAGGAGATTTGGTATAGATGTGTTCCAATGGATGTTCAATTGGACTCAACCAGAATGTCAGAAAGAACAGTCTGTAAGAAATCAGTCATGATAACTGAGAAATGATGGTCTTATAATTTTGGTATAACATTTAAGATATATATTTTTTTCATTTCTCTTGATTTCTTCTTCAACCCACAGCTTGTTCAATAACATGTTATTTAATCTCCACATATTTGTGAATTTTCTAGGTTTATTCACATAACTAATTTCTAGTTTCATACTATTGTGGTCATAAATGATACTTGATATGATCTCAATCCTCTAAAACAAAAACATTTTCTTTAGTCTCCATTTAGACCTATAAATTCACCAGGGTATTCTGCACAGCACTGGCAATGTGGGATAATGGCAGTTAATATTTTAAAAATGGGATCCTTGAGCAAACAAATTTGAGCAATGTGCCGTATAACAAACATACCTGGTGCCTCAACTTCTATCTTTTTGGCCCACTGTTTTTACTGTAACCACTGCTGTGCCTACCCCGCCATGTGTGCAGGTACTTCATTTGGGGTACACCATGTTTCTCTTGTTCACTGTTTCAAGGCTTCTTCCTCACTGCAGGCTGGGATAGCAGCAGGGAACCCACTGAGAGCTTCTAATGCACGGACAGTCTAGACATAGGAAGGAGGTAACACCTCCAGGGACACTTTGTCAAAGGTGGGATGGAGCCAATGAAAAAAAAATGCCTTTTTTCCAACTCTCAGCAGAAAATTCTGAGGTGCATTTTACACACTTCATCACTGGAACTCTATTTACATAGAACCCCCGAAGTCCACAGTGGTCATCAACTCAATAGCACAACCTTGGACTGGCTTTGTTTTTCTTTTTCTCTTCCATTCTTCCTGTTCCCTGAGATCACTTCAAAAAATTCTTTGTATGGGGCACCTGGGTGGCTCAGTCAGTTAAGTATCTGACTTCAGCTCAGGTCATGATCTCATGGTTTGTGAGTTCGAGCCCCATGTTGGGCTCTGTGCTAACAGCCAGCTCAGAGCCTGGAGCCTGTCTTCAGATTCTGTGTCTCCCTCTCTCTCTGACCCTCCCCTGCTCATGCTGTCTCTCTCTCTCAGAAATAAATAAAAGATTTTTAAAAAGAAATAAAAAATTCCTTGTATGCAAACCCTTGTTTTAGGCCCTCCTTTTTGGAGTAATCTAGCCTAAGACTCTAGATGAAACAGTGTCATATGAGTTTTTCTAGTTCCTATCTTCTCTCAGTCCATAATTTTTAACGGACAGCATGGTATTCCAATATTATTTATAGTATACAGCATTCTCTAAATTAACTGACATGGCAATAGTTTTTTTTTTTTTTCTCATGAACATTTTGTGAGATAAGTGTTCCACATTTTGGGCAATGCTAGCCTTCCCAAAGATCCTGAGTTTCACATGCTGCAGTTTGGGTAGCTGGTTTCCAGGGCTCCCAGTGAACCTCTCCTATTATCTGTGCCCTTGTCTTCACCTACTCCTCACACATTGAATTTAGGCTGGTCTGGCACTGCATCAGGCAATAGAGCCAACGGAAATAACACCACAGGCCTGGTCTTTTAGAGGACTGGAAACTTCTACTTACTTCTTCTTAAAAACTTACCTTTGAGACCTTGAGCTGACATTTAAGAAGTCTGGCTACCTTGGGGTACCTGAGTGGCTCAGTTGGTTAAGTGTCTGACTCTTGATTTCAGCTCAGGTCATGATCTCACAGTTCATGGGTCCAATCCCCACATCGGGCTCTGTGCTGACAGCTCAGAGCCTGCTTCAGATTCTCTGTCTCCCTCTTTTTCTCTGCCCCTCCAACTGCTTGTGTGTGCATGCTCTTTCTCTATCTCATAAACAAACAAACAAACATAAAAAAAGAAGTTTGCTTGCTGATGAGACCATGTAGAGGGGCCATGTGAAGAGAAAAGGTCTTGTGACTACATGAAAAAGGAAAGAGACTCAGCCTCCCCAGCATCCCAGATGAATCTGGTTTACTCCAACCTCACTCACCATCTGACTATAGCCCAACCAAAACCAAAAGAACTGCCCAACTAAGGTCAATTAGCCTACAGAAGCATGAAGATAATAAAATGTTTCCTGTTTTAAGCCACTGAGTTGTGGACTGATTTGTTACAATGAGATAGATAATAGAAACACTGGCAGAATAGAACTGGCAACTGACTTTAAGCTCCCAACATGGAGCCCTAAAACAAGGAATTAGGCATAAACATTTCACCATTTGGTTTTCTTACTTGGACGATTTCTTCCTTCTCTTAGTGTTACCTGTTAACTCTGTGTGTGTGTGTGTGTGTGTGTGTGTGTGTGTGTGTGTGTGTGTGTTCTGTTAAAATTATGTTACAAAAGTTTTGAGTCCCAGATCTACCACTAATTTTTCATTGTTTCTACATCTCAGCATCCTTCCAATCATCTGCTCATTGTTTTCTGGAGAATCAACCTTTCCCACTCAGTCTCTGTGCTGGGCCCACTCTTGTTCAATGGGAAGAATTTAGGACACAGTCCTGGCCAATAAAAGTCTCCATACCCTTTGTCCACAGTGATTGATAATAATGATTCAAGGTAACCAAGATAAATCAAAGATTTCTGCTTCAATAAGCATTTTTCTCTTCCACTGGAATTGGGTTTGTGAGGATCTAAGCAACAAAATTGAAGAACATATTGAATCAATACAACCACACTGCAGATCCCAGCCTGGCCTCTATCTTAATGACCAGATATGTGTATCCAGAGGATTGCTTGATATATCCACTTACATGTTGAATAGGTGCTGCAACTTAGCATGTCCAAAAGCAACTCTTGGTATCCACATATCCCAAATATGCTTTCCCATGGTCTTCTCTATTTCATAAATAGTTTCACCACTGATCCAGTTTTTTGAACTAGAAACCATGGAGTCATCCTTGACTTCTGTCATTGTCTCACATCACACATCTGATCCATCAGGAAACCCTTTCTACTCTACTCCAAGAGTATCCAACATCCATTCACTTCTCATTGCCTCCACTAGCCTGCTCCAATCTATTATTATCTCTTGCTTGGATTATTGTAATATTTTCTTGAAGTTTTATTTCTTCTATACTGACACCTAGAGTTCATTCTCCACTAAACAGCCAGTGATCCTTTCAGCCAAAACTCTTGTGTTACTTCAACTGTTTGAAACCTCCATAGTAATCTCCTTGAAATCACTTGTCTCACTCGGTAAAGTCTTTACCTTGTTTGATGCTCTCCTGGGTCCAACTCCCAATTAAACTCTGACTGCTCTCCTCCCACCCACCCCCTTACTCCCACAGTGGCTGTCATTTTATTCCTTAAACATGCCAGGCAAGTCTTCCTGCAGAGGCTTTGGGCCTCCAGCTCTCTGTCTATCAAGCTCTTCTCCTAGATAGCTGATGATTTGCTTCTTCATCTCCTTCATATATCACCTTATCACTGAGTATTCACTGATACTAAAGATTTTATTATTACTTCTGTTAGATGCAATAGTAGTATAGTAGGTTGTGCTAAAAATGTTCTCATCTGTCATAACTGCATATCTATGGACAGAATGGTATGATGTCTTGATTTGGCTTGCTATGTGTGGTTGTGATTGTGTATATGTGTACATGTGCGTGTGCTGTGTGTGAAGATAGAAGGGAAATAAGTGAAACATGATTAGAAAAATGTTGTTAATGGGTGAATCTAAATGGGTAACACTAGGTAATGGGTCATTCTGTTTTGTCCCCTTTTGTGTGTTTAAAATCTCCATACTAAAAAACCTTTTAATGACCTTATCATAAACTCCTTTCTGACCACATCTCTCTTACTCTTACCTTCTTCTGATTTAGTCGTCTTTGCAGTTCTTGTCACCATCTGACATTATTTGTTTATACCCTTCCTTCTGATAGAATGTAAGTTCTATTAATATTTCCTTGAATGTGAGAATGTAAATTCCAGGAATATTTATTTAACATAGCTGTGTGCTAGTCACTGTTCTAAATACAAAGTTTTGTTTATTATATTCCCTATGTCTACAATGATTAACACATAGCAGGTGTTCAAGAAATGTTTATTAATTTAATGAAAATTCAATGTGCATGGAAAACAATGACCAGATTATGGAGGACAGATTAAGATGTTAATATTATAGTTTGAGCTCTTGGATCCAGCTGAACTTGAACACCTACCTTTGGGTTTTGCAATTGCATGAGCCAATAAGTTTTCATTTTTTATTGGGCCAGTTTGAACTGTTTTTTTGGGAAGAACTTGCAAATAGATGACCCTTGATACAGTATGTAATTAAATGTATCTAAACTTCTTTCATAAACAAAATGGGAAAACTGTTACGAGCTGCCCAGCCTACCTCATAGACCTGTTAACATTTGTGATGCTCAGCTGAATTACTATATATGGAAGCACACTGCTGACTTCAACATAGTTCTGCAATGTGTGCTATTGTTGCTCACAAGTATGCAAATAATAGAATCTTTCTGTTAAAAGTAAAGTTAGACTGGGAAACTATATTACTTATGAGTTATCAGAAAAGTCATTCTGGCTGCCCAGAGTTTTCATGCAGAGTCAAGAAACAACCAAGATCCACCAAATAAACTTAACAGGGTGAAAGAGAAACAAGAATAAAAATGCTTTACGAGTTAAAAAAGAAAAGAAAAAGAAGTGGGTGGGGGGCACTTACAGATAACGATTCCCAGACCCCTTCCTTTTATGGAACAGGCCAAGAAAACACCAGTGTCTTGTTCAAGGTCACACAACTACTTTCAGTGGCAGAATCAGGACCAGAAACCCAAATCTCCTGGCTTCCAATCCCATACTCTTTCCAACACCACAAATGTACAGTTTCATTCTTGTGAAGTTTTTCTCTTTGTTTTTCTTTCCTCCAAATTTTTGGAGATAAATTGTAGTTTTGGGGATCAAGTTTGAATCTCCTCCATTTTAGTATTTGACCTATGGAACAATTTGCAGACAGAAAAGGGAGACAGGAAGGGAGGAAGTCTCATTCCTGTATTCCAGAGTTTCTCTCCCCAGGAAAATCTCAATAGCCGAGGACATTGGCTGTCATCTATGATTTGAAGGCCTAAGACCTTTCTTCCAAAGTCTTTTGGCTCTGAAATCTTTAAATTACATTGGTTTTCTATTAGTTCCCAAAGGTCTTTTCACACTGAGCTAGTAATAAAAGATCAACTTTCAAAGCAAAGGGAGAAAATATTCATAAACTCTGTGAAATGTGAGGAGTACCTCAAAGAGAGGGATGCTGGATGGAAGAGTGGAGATCACAGGAGTGCTTAAAGATCTGGGCTCCATTTTCATGGAGCCATTTCTAGTATAATTGATCAGCCTTTGAAAACTATGAAAGGAGTGATACAAGCTTTGGTGCCCTGGCTTCTGGCTTCTGTGACTTTTCTGCACCCACCATCATCATCTTGCTCTCTGTGTTCCCATTCTTGGCTCTCCATCTTTTAACTTGCTTTGAAACAGGAAAGAGATGTCAAGTTGGCAGTTGCATGCAAAGATCTGAATTTTGGAAGATATATTTTTGAGTCATTCATGCCTCAAGGATTGTCTTGGCTGCAGGAAGTTGACTTATCCAAGACAATCTCTTTTCAGTGGCTGCTCTCATCCAATGACTAATCAATGCTGAAGCTCAAAGGCCCAGCCCATCTCACCTTGACTCTGAACAACTCTGAAGACCCATTCTGGCTTCTGCGCTTCCCATGACTGAGTCTGTTAACCCCTCCCACTGAAGCTTAACTTTTCCCTCTGTCCATTCCTACTTCTTTCCCCTACTTTCCTCAGGCATTGATCCCAAGAAACTTCCCAGGATGTTTATTCTGCAAACCAAATTCCATCTCAGCATCTCAGAGTTCCTCCCAGGAACCCAACCTGCAGGACACTCCCTCATCTCATTCTTGTTTCAGTTATCCTCATGGGTTCCCTATTTCCTGATGCTCTCATGGCACCTCCTCCCCCCTCCCCTTTTCCCAAGAACTAACTTGACAGTTCATTATTCTGCTCAGAGTTTCCCAGAACCTGTTAATCTTGCCAGTTTCTTTTCTTCTTACCACCAAAAAGCACCCTCCAGTTACCTGCTTAATCTTACTAGCCTAGGCTCTATTTTGTGGATCCTGACATTAGTGTCTTGGGACAGGGTGAGGGTCATACTGTCTGGGATGGATTAAAAGAGAATGTATGGTAGAAGCATACTGAAATAGCCACTGGGTCCACTGAAGGGGCATAACCATGATCCAAGATGGAGAATATGACACACCACTTATGTACTTAAAATCCTGTGGATGAGATTTTGAATTGCTGAGCAATTGCTGAAATGCCAGAGAGGTTACTAGAGTTGTAAGATCCCAGGTGAACATTGGATAGGAAATAAAACACATTTTTTTCAGAATTGGCTGCCTTTTTGCATAGATTCATTCCAATTTCTGAACCTGCCAAGGCTCCCCAACTTGTAGACATATATACACTTTTTCTTATGCTATTATTATTTGTTTAGTAATATTTTTTAATGTTTTAAAATGTTTTATTTATTTCTGAGAGAGAGAGAGAGAGAGAGAGCATGAACAGGGGAGGGTCAGATAGAGAAGGAGACACAGAATCTGAAGCAGGCTCCAGGCTCTGAGCTAGCTGTCAGCACAGCCCGAAGTGGGGCTCGAACCCATGAACTATGAGGTCATGACCTGAGCCGAAGTCGGATGCTTAACCAACTGAGCCACCCAGGCACCCCTAATTTAGTAATATTTAAGTATTTTAAATTACCTTATAATTTGTCCATAGGTAATTTAATTTCTCAGTTGTGTTGTTTATTAGATGTCCTGTCAACTACTTATCTGGTTTAGTTTCTAAAGATAAATGTTAATGAATAAATATACACAGAAAAGAATGGTCAGACTATGGTGCTAATGTCATCATTTGGGTTTCTGGATCCAGCTGAACCCGAAGACCTACCTCTGAGCTTTGTAGTAATTTGATTTAATATATTCTCTATTTTGCTTGTGCCAGATTGAGTTGGGTTTTCAATAAAAAAATCTGTAGTTAGAAGAACCTTAGAACACCATGTGACCTTGGGAAAGTCACTAAATATCTCTTTCCCAGTAGCAACATGGAAAAACTATATACCCTGACTATTTCATAGGTAGCAGATATTATCATACTCCCTCAAGTATTTCTGTCACCATACAAGCTCACCTAAATTTCAGCTACTTGCATTTCAATGTCTTTGTCTGAAGGCTTCTTAGCTAGACCAGGCTCTGCCCCACTCTACTTGAGTCCCTGAGCAATCCTCAAGTAATAACTGATATATGAATACCCCAGATATTTCAGGCCTCAGGGGGGCTCACTCTAAAGTGATTGTTCTTTGCTGTCTCCAAAAGTACTTCAGTAGAATTAAGCTTTAGCTGTTCACAGTAGCTTTACCTATCAACCAATTTACCCTTTGTTGGCTTCTGTCCCTTCCATGTCTCCCTTCCCTACTCCTCATCAATGTTTCCTGGGATCTTGTCTCAGACATACCACTGACACTCAGATTCCTGTCTCAGAGTCTGCTTCTGGGGTGTCAAAATGAAGAAAGTTACACCTTTCTAGTTCCTGGTAAACTCTGGTCTCTGTGTGACTTGCCTGTGTTCAGAACATTGCTGAATTTTCATTGGTTGAAGTGGTTTAAACTTATGTCATCAATGTATATTTACCAGCATAAAAGCTGTGATAACCACTCTGATGGTGAAGCAGTGTTGTTAGGCTCTTCATTTTATTCTATATACAATTGTGTGTATTTTAAAGACAACTCTCCAAAAATGTCCTTTTCAATAAATTCTGCCAGTAAAAGGATAAAGAACTTCTAAACATGCTGTCTTGCTTTAAAAACAGCTGAGAGCATATGTGTATTTATAGAATCAATTATATAAACAGCATTAGTGTGAATAAAACTGGAATATATTCCCACATGACAACTGAGAGTCCCACAGAACTGTTGGATGAAAAAGTATTTGCTGTGGCTTAGAGAGGCTCTCACACATGGGAGGGCAAGAAGTGAGAGGTCTCTTTAATAAGTCAGCCCACAGTTTGAAAACTAAGTGCCTCTAACACAAGACTGTGAGTGGCAACCAAAGCCTCAAAACAAAGAGGAATCGCCATATGGTCCTAGTGTGGGAAGACCGCTGGGTCATGCTGGCCTTATCAGTGACACCTGTTCTTCCAGCTGGGGCGCATTACTGGTGGTGTCATCTTCAAAAGCAGAACACAGCAACCACAATCCAAAGAAGAATCAGAAATGTGGGCATATGTGGCTGATGGCTTGATTAGCAGGTCCCTCTACTTAGGGAGCTGAACTGGTGCCATCACATCCTCTGTTTCCTGTGCTGGTGGTCCCCAGCACTCATCTTGGCAGTGACCCATCACTTGTAAAGCTGCTGCAGATGGCCAGGAGCTTCCTCTCTCACCACAATGTTCTCCTCACTCCCCCCATTCCACTACTGTGACCCCAAACCACAGCATCCAGGGTTCACTTACCCAGAGGCCATTGCTTTATAGATGTCCTCAGACCTACTTGCTAGGCAGGTAAATAGATAGAGATAAAAAGAAAATAAGAAAATGTAGTAAAAAATACATTAAATTATTTTATTTTCTTTTTTACAGCTTTATTGACATATAATTGACGTATAACATTGCCTGAGTTAAGCTGTACAACATGTTGGTTTGATACACTTTTATATTTTATATGCAAAATAATTGCATCATAGCATTAGCTAACACCTCCTAGCAAATACCTCCATCCCTTCACATAATTACCATTTCCTTTTTGTGGCAAGAACACTTAATATCTATTCTCTTAGCAACTTTCAAGTATAGAATACAAAATCATTAACTATAATCACCATGCTATACATCAGATTTCCCAGAACTTATTAATCTTATAACCAGAATCTTATTGACCCACATCTCCTTATTTCTCCAACTCCCAGCTCCTGGTTACCACCACTCCATTCTCTACAATAGAGATGCAGTAAAATTTTAACAACTGGCAAATATGGTGATAGGTATATGGAAGCACTTCATACTATTCTTAAAACCTTACTCTAAGTCTAAAATTATCTCAAAATTAAAAATAAAGAAAGACATAAACCAATCATAAGAGTACAACTATAATTATGATCACAGTCAGCAGGATTTTTTTATTTATTATTTTTAAAAATTTTTTTAACGTTTATTCATTTTTGAGAGAGAGAAAGACAGACAGAGCATGAGCAGAGAACTGGCAGAGAGAGAGAGAGAGAGAGGAGACAGAGAGAGGAGACAGAGAATCTGAAGCAGGCTCCATGCTCTGAGCTGTCAGCACAGAGCCCAACTTGGGGCTCAAACTCACAACCGTGAGATTGTGACCTGAGCCGAGGGCAGGTGCTTAACTGACTGAGCCACCCAGGAACTCCTTTTTTTAAATGATTAAAACTGATTTTTAAAGGCAGAACACTTAAAATTTTTAAAAAAAATTATTTCATTTACTCTTCATTTTTATTGAGGTGAGATTCATATAGCATTTCATTTTAAAGTGAACAATGTGGTGGCATTTAGTACTTTGACAATATCACCACCGCTTCTATCTAGTTCAAAATGTTTCATCACCCCAAAAAGAAACCCCATACCTATTAAGCAGTCACTTATTAGTATTATTTTCCTTTCCCCAGCCTTTGGTAATCTATGTTCTGTCTCTATAAATTAGCCTATTGTGGATATTTCATATAAATGCATCATTAAATATTTGTCCTTCTGTATCTGGCTTACTTCATTTAGCATAATGTTTCTGAGGTTTATCCATGTTGTGGTATGTATCAGTACTTCATCTTTTTTTGATGACTAATATTCCATTGTATACATGAATCTTGCTTATCCATTCATCTGTTCATAGATCTTTGGGCTATTTCCATCTTTTGGTTGTTGTGAGTAATGCTATTATGAACATGGGTATACATGTATTAGAACACCTAAAATCTTGATGGGTATTAATATCTATTGGTGACTTAAAATAATAATTTCATGTTTGAAACATACACAAGCTGAGAGTTCTCAGATCCATGAGTAAATTCTCTTTGTGCTTGGCTAGATCTGGTTGCATTTCTGTCAACTTGAAAGAATCCTAACTGATACAAACTTTAAAATAATCTTTCAAATGTATGGGGGAAAATCTGCTCCTTAAGACTACCTCTTGGGAAAAAAGCTGAGTTAAATTTTCTGAAGGGCAAAACTCTCCTGTCCCCAAGAAACTCTTATAAGAATCTGAAATATTTCTGAACAGGAACAATGAGCTCAGCTAAGCATAGAACATTCCTGAACTGTGTCTGCCGCCACAAGGGGATAATCATAATGCAATCTTGAACCAAAGGTTTTTGTGTGTGCCAGACTTAAAGAAATTCAAAGCACTTTCGTGAAAGAATTATAACTTTGAAACCAGATCTTTCCTAAATCAGTGGGGAATCATTTTTAGCAACTCATGTGAACAGAAGTCCCTAAATACAAATGCTGCTCCTTATTTCTTCCTTTACCATTTGCTTCCTGCCATCCATCCTTCATCTCTTGCGGTCATAGGAATTTTAGTATTTTCTTTTCAAAGGCCTTCTAGGAATTCCCTTTGGTTTACTTGATGAAATCTTGCACTGCATACACTTCTTCAAAAGGACATTTTTTCATCTGATTCTTGATGAAGAAAAATTAGATAATTGGAGAATTTATCTGCTGACAGCTTATCTTCCACTTTAAAAATATGTCATTATCTTCACTTCATTTTGATGTTGGGGTCCTTGACTCAGCCAGTTTATTAGGATACAAATTTGGTCTGAGTTTTGTCAAGCTCCCCCCTGTGTCACTACTGTGGTGGATCACTGATGGGCTTTGCATCTTTTTCTGCTTCTCAAATCTGCCACTCTCTGACTCTTCTCTCAGAGCTACTGAGGACTGAACCAATCAAGTTCTTGATTTTCAGAAGTGTGATGTTGCCATAAGACATTCTAATTCAATCTGGCCTGCCCATTTCAACTAAGGTGAATTGAGGAACTAACCATAATCTTTGAGAACCATGTTTGGCTATATGGTGAGTAAACATGGTCTGGAGAGTAGAAGGAGGAAGGAAGGGAGTGGAGAGAACAAAAAGGAGGAGAAACAGAGGCAGAAGACAGTAAAGGGAAAGAGAGAGAGAGAGAGAGAGAGAGGAAGGAAGGAAGGAAGGAAGGAAGGAAGGAAGGAAGGAAGGAAAGGAAGGAAGGAAGAAAGGAAGGAAGGAAGAAGGAAGGAAGGAAGGAAGGAAGGAAAGAAAGAAAGAGAGAAAGAAAGAAAGAGAGAGAGAAAGAAAGAGAGAAAGAAAGAAAGGGAAAGATGGCGA
The DNA here is from genome assembly GCA_017311185.1 of Proteles cristata cristata. NCBI lineage: Eukaryota > Metazoa > Chordata > Mammalia > Carnivora > Hyaenidae > Proteles > Proteles cristata. The sequence continues at coordinate 665,288 of JAESUZ010004545.1, forward strand.
GTAAAGATGGGGGGGAGAGATTTTCTTGGTTTATACTACTGAAAAGACAGAGGAATCTCCTTTCAAGTGAGACTTGATCACGTGGGTCAATAATAGTCCCAAAGACCTGGCTTTTTCCATCCCTTCTGTGTGATGAGGTAAAAATGGTTGCCCTAGCCCTCAGAGCTATATGCTTTCTTTCATCCAATAGGAAAGATATCCAAAATTCTCACTCAAGTCCCTTGAGTCATGCTACTTAGACTGATGTAGATCACATGTCCATCTCTACACCAATTACTGTGGTGGGAGAGGAGTTGGGAGGGTAGGGAGTGAGATGGCCTATGTTGATTGGATGAGTCTAGGTCACATCTCCCACCCCTGGAGTAGAGATAGAGTCACAGCTCCCAGATCCATACAGATAACCAAGTAGAAACCTGAAACAATTGCCAAGGGGGCAAGGGAGAAAAGTGCATGCTGGTAAGGGAGCCAATGAAGTTCATCATGTTCATTCTCCTGTTTGGCCAGACACCTCAATAACTTTATGATTCCTCTTTTTGAAATCTCCATTGGCTTCTGATACTTACCGTCAAAGAATGCTAAGACATCTGACTAGAATAGAATAGTGAAGACACAAACACTAAAGGTAGTCTGAGTTTCACGGTAGAGGTTGGACCCAGTGAGGTTGTATCACATGGACACTTAGCTTATAGAAGAGGACAACACAGTTTAAACTGCTTGGGTGGCTCTGCACACCATTCGACTCTCCATCTGAGATGGCGGATGTCAGCAGCTCTTCCCTCAGCCTGTCTTGGCTCTGTCTTTCCTCCCGTGGTGTTAGCATCTTGTCAAACATAATGTGATTCTAGTATACATATCATAAAAGGTAGGCCTATGCCAGCCACTGCTTTAACTGGCACTCAACAAAATGAACAGAAATGGTGGAAGAACTAAGTAGCAGTTATTGAGTATGTCAGACTCACATGTGTCATTTCCAGAGTACTTTCAAAGGTAACTTACCAAAAGGACTTCCAAGGAACCTTTTTCTAGAACACTTCTGAGGTAAATTTTGCTGATTTATAAGATAGACTCCATTTTATCTAGACAGGTAACAATTACTCACATGAAGCTGGCTGGTGGGAGATAGAGAATATCACTGTGTTTAGGAATGTGACCATTTTTATGGTTTGACCCATATTCAGCAATTATTTAAATGGGTCTCAGTACTTTGCACATGGTTAGAAATTAATAAATATTGTGAAATAAATATATTTGATTCAGGTAAAATGGTTGTACTCAGTGATATAGCTTGGTGAGATAATCTGGACCTAGCAGGCTTGAATGCTTTATTATGGCATTTCACAGTGGTTTAGTGCACAGAGAGAGGTATCTTAACTTGCAATTTCATTTCTGCTGTGAACTATTCTTGTGACCTGGGGAAAGTTACATAATTTCTCTGAGTCTCAGGTTTCCCCCTGGTGGAATGGGAAAACAAAAATGCTTACTCTACTTGTTTTTCAGTTATTAAAAATCAGTGGGCTGTGTTTTCTTGGGCTGCTGCTCTATTTCTTTTAGGGCAGAATGAATGCTATACAGAAGGAAAAACATTCAGATGAAAAACAATTTTGGTGTCTCCAGATATATTCAGTAAACAATTTATCCTGACTAATGTACCCTCAAAAGTTAAAATATAACCCAGTACAAAAATATAACCCAACAGTAAGCACAGATTCTCTAGAATTCCACAACCATCCTAATGAAGATGATATTTCTAGTGCTATGTTGCCAATGCCTAACTTAATATCTTTGACCTCAAAAGCTCAGGAAAGGTATAAGTTATGAAAAGTAGTCTTTGCTTTCCAGAGCAAAGCATAATGCTAAATGCTTCGTCTTTGATACCTGACTTTTACCAATTGCTTATTAACTAGCAGCTAATCAACCCCATCAACCCCAAATGATAGCTTTGGCCTGAGTCTATATAACCTGCCAACCTGGCAGATTGACTTTATTTATCTCTCCTAGGAGATATTTTGTAGACACTCAACAAAAATTAATTTCCATGAATCCCATGGTAAACTCTTGATAAATATTAATTTTGCACCTTAAAAAGGAGGAACACCATTCGAGTACAAAAGAATGTTTGATAGTGGGCTACTGATGCAATATTCTTTTCCTTGCCCTTCACATATATAAGGTAGAGGAAAAACTTAAGGTTAGGTGAGACACTTCTAGAAAGACTTGAGAAATTCTCAGACCAATCTGGAAAGTCTTTGAGATTGAACCAGGTAACTACTATTTCATAAATCAATGTACTCTTGTGCCCATGAAAATGTTTCTATTTCATATCTCAAAGATTGCCACTTATGATTTTATTATTATGGTGAAAGAAAGAAGAATGAAAAGATTTGAACCTCAACACAGGGTGAGTGCTTTGGTACGCTCTTTGTGTTGATCTGCCAAACATACATATCTAAGTCTTTGATTAAGAGTGAATTGAAGAGGTTCTTCCAATTAGTGGCCAAAGGTGATCTCCAAAAATGGTTCACTATTCACTTGACCTGGATAACCCTATGAAATTGTGCAAACCAAGAGGTTCAAATTTTTGTGTTCCCTTTAAGAAGTGAATGTGAAGCTTCCCAGGCCATCAAGGATATGCACATCCCCAAACCCACCAAGTCTCTGAAGGATGTCACTTTTCAGAAGCAATGTGTGCCATTCTGTCACTGCCAACTGTGTAGTTGGTACGTGTGCCCAGGCCAAACAACAGAGCTGTACATAGGGTCAGTGACCTGAAAAGAGTGCTGATTTTTACTGCACATGCTTAAAAATACAGAGAATAATGCTGGACTTCAGGCTTTCGATATAGCTTCTCTGGTCATTGAGCACTCAGGTGAATGAAGCTTCCAAGATGTGGTAGAACTTACCAGAACTCATGGTCAGATAACCCATACATGAATTCTTCCTGCCACAGTGAAATGATTCTGACTGAAAAAGAGCAGATTGTTCCTAAACCAGAAGAGAAATTTGCACAGAAGAAAAAAAGATATCCCAGAAGAAGCTGAAGAAATAAAAACTTATGGCCTGGGAGTAAACTTTATTTTGTGTAAAATAAATGCAAATAAAAGTTAAAAAAAAAAGGATTTGAAGCAGCACATAACCTAAATGCTCAGTTCTCTTGTGATGAGACATGGGTACTATGGTACAGGATGAGGTCAATGACCTTCAGCACATGTTCCAGAGATGATAATTTCCACTGGCCTATAAACTAGCTTCTAAGGTAAAGACAAACATAAGGCTGTTCTGTACCCCCTCCTCTCTCCCACTACTCCTCACCCTGCTCCCATTCATTCTCCACCCTTCCCTTCTCTTCACTTCCTGGGAGTCTGATCCTTGCTGACCAGAACTCCTTCCAGTTGCTTCTTATAGGGTTTTGTCAATGGGAGCCACTAGTAGTACCACTCTTAAGCCTAGGCTATAGGGGGCAGCACTGCACCTGATACTTAAAGTGTTGCCTATCACAGACACAGCCCCCCCACCCCCCCAAAAAAGCTATGTATCATCTGAAAGGGCACATGGCACGTGAGCCCCTCCGTCCCTTGGGATAAAACACTACCAACAGTGCAAACAATGCTTGGACTATGGGAGAATTCAGAAGAAGAGTCCTTACATAAGAGGTCCATTAATTAACTTGTTAAACTCTTCCTCTCTGCAGGAAAGCTATCGGTTTTTGACGAAGTAACTGATTTCTAGTAGTGCCCAGTATCCATTTTCTTGTTGCCCTTCGGGTGTTCCAATTCTTGCTCTAGAAGTCCTCACAATTTAGTATTGTATTTACAACCGTTATGCATGGTGGCTGTGTTGTGTATATGCAGTCTAGATGTCACATGAACTTAGCATGATACCAATTCTTTACATTTGGCAACTGGATGGACATCAAATGCTACAACTATGAATAAATTTATATTTTAAACATAAAAGGTTTTATTAAATTAAAAAATAAATACAAATTTGCCTTTCAAGTATTTTTATTTAATTTGAAATTAATTAATAATTTGTTTATTTAAAAAAAAACTTAATAGGGCTGCCTGAGTGGCTCAGTTGGTTATGCATTCGACTTTGGCCCAGGTCATGGTCTCAGGGTTTTTAGTTCAAGCTCTGCATCGAGCTGTCTATTGTCAGCACAGAGCCTGCTTCAGATCCTCTGTTCCCCTCTCACTCTGCCCCTGCCTACTTGTGCTTTCTCTTTCTCAAAAATAAATGAAACATTTTTAAAAAGTTAATAAAATCTGAATATTCTAAAACAAAAACTTTTGAAGCAAAATGTGAATAATAATTTAAAACTTATATTTACTTTGTGAGTTTTATAAAAATTTATTGAAATGGTAAACACTTCAAGTACAATTATTTGTTATTAGTTCTCCAATCTTTGCTATCAAGGAAACATAAGTTATGTGAGATTTACATTATAAAAATAGTGTTTTTTAAAAAAATAAGACAAAAATTAATTTTGTGGAATATATGAATGGAATATTTATGGAGTAAATTTATAAATTTACTATGTCTTTATTTTATTATTCATCCAAATCTTGCTGGCCTTGACACAAGACCAATCATATGAAATAACAACTTCATTTAATTGCCTTTAATATTTTGTTAACTTTCAACTATACAAAAGCCTCAGATTTACACATATTTTTCAATTTTGTGGTAATAAAAGTATATGTGTTGTTTGGGAGGAAGGGTTTGGAAACTTTTTTTGTTAAGAGCCAGATAGTTATTTGAGGCACTGTGGGCCAGACAGCTCCTGTTGCAACTTCTTGACTTTCAACTGAGTGGATGAAAGCAGCCATAGACCATATGTAGGAGTGGTCATAGCTGTGTTCTAACAGACCTTACAAAAACAGGCAGTGGGCTCCATTTGGCCTATAGGTTATAATTTGCTGACCCCTGTGCCAGGTGCAACAGATTCTGAAATGGAGATTCGTGTGCAGGAGGCTTATTGAGGGTACCATCAGGGACACGTGTAGAGGGAAGTAGGGTTAACAGAAAGAAATGGGGCTAGGGATGATGCAGTCACAGCACATACCTCAGCTGATCCCATGGGGAGCTCAGTACCAGGGCAGCCCTTTAGTGTTATTCCAACTGAAGCAAAGAAGGCTGGTCTTTATACCTTGACATGGCCTGGGCAGGGAGGGCAAGGTGTGATCTTGGAAAATGGAGCTGCCTTAAGGAGAAAGCAGTGCCTGGAGAGGAGGGGCTCAGCTGTGACCTCTCAGCAGCTGAGGAACAAGTGCCTTCATCTTTATAAAATATTTTTTTAATGCTTATTTATTTTTTTTGAGAGTGGCAGGGAAGGGCAGAGAGGGAGGGAGAGAGAGAGAACCCCAAGCAGGCTCTGCTCTCTCAGCACATGGCCTGATGCAGGGCTCAAACTCACAAACAATGAGATCACAACCTGAGGCAAAATCAAGAGTTGGACATTTAACAGCCTGAGCCACCCAGGTGCCCCACAAGTGCTTTCATCCTAAGGAGGGAAGTAATAGGGTTAATTTTAAGTGTCAGCTTGGCTGGGCCATGGTGCCCAGACATTTGTTCAAGCATTCTTCTGGATGATTCTGTGATGGTGTTTTAGGATGAAGTTAGCATTTTAATCAGTGGATTTTGAGGAAAGCAGATTGCTTTCCATAAGCATGAGGGTGGGCCTCACCTAATTAGTTGTCCTGAATAGAACAAAATAGTCCAAACAAGAGGAAATTCTGCCAGCAAAGGGCATTTAGATTTGAATTGCAACATTGGCTCTTCTCCTGAGCCTTTAGCCTGACAGCGCACCCTACAGAATTTGGACTTTCTAACCTCCATAATCACATAACCCAATTCCTTAAAATAAATCTCTGTACACACACACACACACACACACACACACACACACTATTGGTTCTGCTTTTCTGGAGAATTCTAATATAAGGATCTGGGTGATGCACCATATTTGCTATGATTATCAAAGTAGAACAGAACACATACAGTATGCAATATTGCTTTGTAACATTTAAATATTTAAATGCACGGTATGTGGGTCTCCATTTGCACTCTTGCTCCAGTCCAGTGATGTGCTAGAGTCAGCTCATACCAGATCTCCATAACCAATCGCATGCATCTCCTCTCAACTCTGTGTTTAGTGACATCAGTCCAGTAGCTTGAAATTGTCATGGTAAGAGTATTTATACCACAGGAATCAGCAAACATAACAAATCAGGGCTATTTTACTTGTTGCCAGGCAGCTGATTGTTAAACATTTACCTGTATATGACCGCCTAGGTCTCACAAATATTAGAAGGAGTCTCGCCACCATACCAGCAATTTCACCATGAAGTCCCTTCTCATGATTCCATCTCTCCTGAGCTCCTGTGACTGCATTTCCTCTCTATGACTCTCCCAATAGAGAAGTAACTCCCCACCACTGTTTTGCTCTGAGTCCTTTCTTGCTCCTTGATTATTCTCTGCAAGTAGTCCTTGCATTAGGGGCTCCTCATTTGAACCATCTGAGATGAATTCTTTTGCTTACCGGGACCCTGACTAATACAAAAGGTGACTGGTAAATCTGTCTCTTACTTTATGCTCACCCTAAGGTTCAATGACCATCTCACTCTCCCCATCTCCAGTTCCATCTTTAGGATCAACAGCTGATAAGCTATTTCATTTCCCACCTTCCCTCCTTTCTAGCCTGTCCATTTGTCCCTCTTGACCAAACATACCAATGAATATGTGCTATGGTTTAAGTCTTGATACAGACTTCCAAGACACACTCCAAAGAGAACTTACCATACCTAGTCATTTTGTTCTTTGGCCACCTTGGTTATTTAAAATATGTGTTAGTGTTGCTTAGTGAGGTTAGTTTTGGAATTCCCAAATATATAAAAAGAATACAAAAGCCAACTGTCACAACTAATTGAAAACACTACATTTAGTTTTAGAACACAAGAGTAATAGAAATCACGTGGGGCTGTTCATCTGTTTTTCTCATCTCTTTAAATTATTTTAAAAATCAAAAGTTCTTGTGGTTTCAACCTGTAATCTTATATCCCCACATGTCCTGACTTACACATTCAGTAATTGCTCCTAATAATTTCCCTGGGCTTAGGACAAGGAGGGCTGTTCTAGGCCCCTGCACACCTTGCAGATTGTGGGAGCTGTCTCATTGTTGTACAATAGCTTTGAAGTTTGGCTTTTTTTTTTTTTTTTTTAGAATTTCTTCTGCTTTTCCAAGCACCTCTGGTCACACTGCTTCCCTGAATTGCATTATTGGCTTTAGACACAATATAGCTTTAGAGAGATTTGATCAAAAAACAACAAAGAGGAACATCTTTTCATTTGCATTCGGTGTTACTAAGCACCCATGCCTTTTTGCTTCAAAGAAGGAAAGAGAAAGAGGGAAAAGAAAGAAGAGAAAGAGAGAGAATGAGAAAGAAAGGAAGAAAGAAAGAAAGAAAGAAAGAAAGAAAGAAAGAAAGAAAGAAAGAAAGAAGAAAGAAAGAAGAAAGAAAGAAACAAAGAAAGAAACAAAGAAAGAAACAAAGAAAGAAACAGAGAGAAAGAGAAAGGAAAAAAGAAAGAAATCACTTGGGTTGGTCTACCAAACTGTCCTAACAGGAGGGATATAATATGGTGTGTTACTGGTAGATATCTCACAAGTAGGCCATCATAAGAAAAATACATTTTTGTAAATAATAATAAATACTATGCAATTTTTAATATTGATCAAGTTTTCAGAGAAGGGAGAGGCTTCCCTTGTAGATACATATGAAAGATGAGGATGAGGAAGGAAACTGAAGTCAGAAAAGCAGGGGCTGGGGGAATGAGGCATCTCTCCGACAGGATGGGCCAAGTTATTTGCAGAAACAAACAACTTCAGTGTCCGTGGCCAAAAGCAAGCTTTGTCTTTTACTCATGCTGCGTGAACAATAGGGGCTGGCTGTTGATATGGCTATCAGCGTGAAGCTGGGAAGGGGGAGGAGCATGTAATGAACTCTGTATTAGTTAGTTGTTAACATTTCTGTAGGGGGTGATGCACATCTCTTCCACTTAGATTTTGTTGACCAAAAAAGGTTAACGGCCACATATAACTTCAAAAGGTATGGGAAAGCTCCCTGCCATGTGCCCAAAAGATGGAAGGGCCAGAAATAGGATGATCAGGACTATTACTTCAGTGACATGTAAAAGGTAAAGACAGTGTGAGAATGGCACAAAGTACCCACTGCCTTTCCTTCTTTTCCTGTTCCTTTGTGAGTGAAGAGAACATACATAGATGCCAGAGGCTGAAAAACTCCTACAGTTGATGATAATATAGGAGAATAAGACACTTCAGAACATATCTGGAACTTTCCATTTTGTAAAGGAAACTTTTTGTGTAGTGTTAAATGGCAACACTTGATTGTATCAAATGATTTTATTAAAAAAATTTGTAAATCTTTATTTATTTTTGAGAGACAGAGACAGAGATGGAGTCAGAGCATGAGTGCTAGAGGGGCAGAGAGAGATGGAGACAGAATCTGAATCAGGCTCCAGACTCTGTGGTGACAGCTCAGTCACAAGCTGTGAGATCATGACCTGAGCCAAAGTCAGGCACCTAACCAACTGGTCCACCCAGGCACTCGTCAAATAATTTTAAACATGTTTTAATAGTGATGAAACATGACAAGTGAAGATAATGGTTTCTTAGGAAGTTTCCCTGGAAAAGCCAAGAGCAGGAAGGTCCCCGCAGTGCAGTGGTTTCCAATGCTCTAAGGGACATACGAAGGGAACCTTCCAAGAAAACTCAAGGGGAAATGGAGTGGCAGACTAAAGTGCAACCTAAGCACACCTACATACTATGAATTGATGAAGAAACATTTATGACTTTTTCATTTTTGCAGTACACTAGAACAGTCCACTGTCAAGCTTAGTTCTTGTCCAGGCAGAGAATATGTTAACACATCATGATAAGACATTGTCTTCAGTCATGGATGGAATTTTCACCCAGAAAGCAGGGGTCATTACAGTGTGTCTGCAGCTTGGAGTTCCACACTGGACACTTCTCTGAGTCATCTCTGATTCTTGTTGCCTTTCATATGCCTAGTCCACTACCTCGCCCTTCTTCCACAAAGAGGAAAAAAGATACAGAACTAACAAGATTAATTCATAAGTATTTATGGGTTACCAAAAAAATCCAACATTATAAAACCACTGTTGGTGGAGTGGACATCTACCGGATCATTTCATCAATTTTGTTTTAGAAACTGTTGAGAGAACTCGTGGTTCCCACTGACCATAGCTGATGGATGAGCAGAGGACAAAGGCAGGGAACACAGCATGGCCTTAACTTTAGCCAGTCACATTGTTTCTCTGGAAATTTGGAGTTTAAATTATTAAAAAAGGGAAAATTTTTTTTCTTTGAAACAATTTCAGATTTATAAACAAGTTGTAACACAGTACATTTGTTTGTCCCTAAATCATATGAAAGCAAGCTGCCAACATGACACCTCATCACCTTTAAACCATTTAGTGTTTATTTCCCTCAAACAGAGACATTCTTTTATATAACAAAAATTAAGCCATCAAAATCAGGAAAGCCACACTGATACATAGCCACCAGTTACTCCTCAGGCCACTCCAGTTCTATCAGTCTCAGTAACATCCTTTATAGCAAAAACAGTTCAGAATCATTACATGTCTCTTCACTAGAGATGGGACTATTTAAAGACATTTTAAGGTAGCATGTAGTAAAAAAAAAAAGCCATCTAAAAAGGTATCTAGGGAAAAACAAATGTCCCCTTTCCACTGGTTTTCAGAAGCAATCTTTGTTATCAGTGTCTTTTGCATACTTACAATCTATCATACACAGCATATGTGTGTACACAGCTGAAGTGGGATGTCAAAATTCATCTTAGCTCAGGGAAAAAATGAAATCAGTTATAAGAGTTCCTCCTTTAAGAATGTTAAATATCCATTAAGAACTTTATTGCTTGCCATCAAGACAAAGGATAAAAAAAGAAAGTTTCCAAGTGAATACATTTTCCCAGATTTTATTAAAAGTTCATTTATTTGTTTTGAGAGAAAGAGAGCACATGAGCAGGAGAGGGACAGAGAGAGAGGAAGAGAAGACATCCCAAGCAGGCTTCATACTGTCATCAGGGCCTCACACAGGGCTTGATCCCACAAATCTTGAGATTATGATCTGAGCCCAAACTAAGAGTTAACTGAGCCACCTAGTGCACCACATTTCCTCAGACTTTGAATATCAAAATCATTGATCACTTAGAAAAGACAAATTTCTCCTTTTGCCAATATTAATATATTGCCAATTTAATATTTTATTTTTCTCTTTGTAGAAATTAAGGGTCCTCCATTATTTAGTTGTTCCAAATGCTTGGGACATCTTTTAGATTATTATATAAATCATAAAATAATAGTGTAAAAATTGTTTTTTAAACTGTATTGGTTGGTACATAAGATTCAAAAGTAAGAGGGAGGGAGGCAAACCATGAGAGACTCTTGAATGCTGAGAACAAACTGAGTGCTGATGGCGGTGGGAGAAATGGGAAGGGGGGTGATGGGCATGGAGGAGGACACTTGTGGGGATGAGCACTGGGTGTTATATGGAAACCAACTTGACAACAAACTATTTAAAAAAAATAAAAGCAAATTTCATAAGCTGTTTTTTAAAAAAATGTTTATTTTGAGAGAGCACAAGACAGAGAGGAACAGAGAGTGAGGGGGAGAGAGAGAGAATCCAAGCAGGCTCCATGCTGTCAGCACAGAGCCCGACGTGGGGCTCAAACTCACTAACTGTGAAATCGTGAGATTATGGCCTGAGCCAAAATCGATAGTGGGACGTTTAACTGACTGAACCGCCCATGCGCCCCTCCTAAGTTGTTTTTAATATTACACTGTATGCAATCATATAAATGTTTACCTTTATTTTAATGGTGTGATGATGAAAATTTTAAAATTCATTTCTGAATCTTAAACATAAGACAAAAACCTTTTGGACGCCTGGATAGCTTAGTTGTTAAACATCTGACTTCAGCTCAGGTCATGATCTCACAGTTTGTGAGTTCGAGTCCCTCACTGGGTGAACTAGAGCCCCACTTCAGGTAACACACGAGCCCCACTTCAGGTGAGACCTACTTTTCTTCCTCTCTCTCTCTGTCTCTCTCTCTGCCCTTCACTCACTTGCACTCCCCCCCCCCGCCCCCAAAAAAAGACAAAAACCTTTTCAGTAACATAAAGTATAGGCTTGTAACTTAAAACATGGAAACTCTGATGTGATCATCTTATTCCACTTCCCAGTGGGCTAAAGAGAGTGGCACATTGGCCACTGAAACTGAAAACAAACAAACAAACAAAACAGGGATGAGCAAAGGAGAGTTTCTGAGGACATTCTAGTTCCTGCTCCCTATCTCTTCCTGAGAGGTAGTTACTTTCTTCCCTTTGGATTCTGTGCTGTGAGCTTCCCCAGGGCCCTTATAATAAATATCCACTCTCAGTGTTTTAAAATTGTAGCTTAAGCTAGTTTGAGTTGGCTTATGTTACATGCAACATTCCTAAGGCATAGGGGAATGGAATGGATAGGGGAATGGAGGGTCGCTTGAATGCAAAGAAATCTGAAGGAACACAATTACTGGACGGTTTCTGACATTGCTTGGGCTCTCCAAAAGAATCCCAAGGTTGTCCTAGAACAAGTCCAGATTACACACCCAGATGGAGGAATATAGGTACTCAAATCATTGTTTTCAGAATTTTTTTCATCAAATAATGAGCTACTGTCAGTTTGTAGATTAAGCTTCTTTTTTTATAATTGTTCCACTACTAACATAAAGGTCTTCTCTAATTCTTAGTTTTAATTCAATAATTTCCCCCCCAAAATATAAATATTTTTAAATGTGATTTATTGGCCATTTCTTGCATTTCTCATCCAGAAGAACTACTTGAAATATGATAGAGATTATTACTTCTTTCTGGTCTAAGAGAAAAGACACTACTAATTAATTTCAGATTTTAGTAAAAGGAGTTTAAAAAACTCATGACAGACTACTCAAGACACAAGCATGTACAGTGATACAGGATAATGACTCAATTTTAATTTTTAAAAAATTCAAGAAAACAGCTCATAACCCCAAAGCTGGCATTTCTCACAGCTTTCCCTAACACAATATAATTTCTTAGTCTATTTGCTTTGGCACTCTCATACGGCATGGAGTTTTCATCTCTACATTTTGGCAAAATTTGGCCAACCGTATTTAAGGCTGAGCACTGACTCTCATTCATGCTTTTTCATTTTCCCATGGGCCTGATTCTGGCTTGCTGTTGACAACTGCTCTTTCATAAACTTTTCAAGAAAGTGATAATGTGAACCCAGAGATGCTGAATATAGAGTTTGCAGCTCCAATGTCAGTGGGGCTTGTAGGACAGAGTCCCAGTTGCCTTCTAAGGGGGTTTGCCTCATTTCTCTTGACTCCTGTCCATTTCCAGAAATCTGGGAAACTTACATTACTGAGTATCTTATTTTGGCACTTCCAAGTTGCAGGCACTTTGACCACAATGTACTGCCAAGAGTTTCTTTAAGAATATGGAGAAATAAGGAGTGCCTGTGTGGCTCAGTCAGTTAAGAATATGGAGAAATAATCTGTAATAGTCTCAAACCAGTGTAAAATAGTTCATAAAGTCTATGGCCTTATGCCACTATATTTGTCTTTGCATTAGTTAGGATGCAGGTAGATCAGGAAGTAACAGTGAACTGAGAAAACAGTGGCTTGAACAAGATAGTATTTTATTTTCTGTCACATCACATAGATGTCTTGGAAAAAAACAGCGCATGGGTAAAAAACAGCTCACAAAGTCCTCAGGGATCCTGGCTTTTTCTAGCTTACCATACAGTATCCCTGGATAATGGGAAGAGGGCTTTTTTTTTTTTTTTGGAATTGAAGTGTATTTGATGCACAATGTTACATTAGTTTCAGGTGTATAACTTAGTGATTTGACAAGTTTGTATGTTATGCTATGTTCACCATTTGTCATCATACAACAATTAAAATAGTTGGAGTGTGGCTTTTGTCCTGAGGATTAAAGATAGCTTCTAGAAATCTAGCCATCACATCTGCATTCCAGGCAGTAGAGTGAAAGACAGGAAGAAGGCAAGAAACAAAATTTACTCGTCTGATGATTTCAAAGAAAGGTCCCTACAAGCTGTAATTTGCTTCCATACCAGGCTGCAAAGGAGGATGGGTGAAATGGTTTTATTATGCAAAGCTTTATGGTTAACTAAAGGGTTCTATTACGATGGAAGATGGAGAGAAAAAATATTGTGGAAAAACCACCGGTCTCACTCACAGTCACCTAACGTTCTTTGGGGAGTATGTATAACCTTTCCCCTGGTCTGACCTATTTAATGATCTCTCTGCATTCTTGTCAGCATTTAGTGTTACTATTTTTCATTTTACACATTCTGATAGATATGTAGTGATATCTCATTCTAGTTTTAACTTGTATTGCCCTAATGGTTAATGAAGTTGAATATCTTTTCACATGCTTGTTTAGCATCTGTATGTTCTCTTCAGTGAGATGTCTGCTCCTGTCTTTTGCCTATTTTACGAATTTTTTTAAGCTGTAGAGTTTTGAGAATTATTTATATATTCTAGATAATCAATCGTCTGTTGGATATGTATTTGACAAATATCTTCTTTCAGTTTGTAGCTTATCTTTCCATCCCTGTAAGAGCATTTTTCACAGAGCAAAACTTTCTGATGCTTTATCCATTTTTTTTCTGGGTATATTTCCTCCATTACTTTTGTATGTATGTCAAAAATCAGCTGGGCATACTTGTGTTGGTCAATCGCTGCATTCTCTATTCTGTTCCACTAATTTATGTGTTTGTTTCTCTGCCAATACTACATTGTCCTGATATGGTAGCTATATCATAAACCTTAATATAGGGTAGAGTGGTTCCTCCCACTTTGTTCTTTGTTTATTTTAACTATTCCAGGGCCTGTACCTTTTAGTATACGTTTTAGAATAAGCTTGTGTATGTTTATAGAAAACTTTGTTGGGATTTGGTAGAAATTGTATTATTTTGTACAACAAAGGAAAAAAAATCAACAAAATGAAAAAGCAACCTACTGAATGAGAGAAGGTATTTGCAAATGATATCTCTCATAAAGGGCAAATATCCAAAATATATAAAGAAGTTTATACAACTCAGTAACAACAACAAAATAATTCATTAAAAATGGGCAGAGGGTGAGGGAAACTAGATGGCAGCATAGTTGGAGGACCCTAGCTTTGCCTCATCCCTCAAATATAGCAAGATAAACATCAAATCATTCTAAATGCTCAAGGAATCAACTGACGACTGCTAGAACAAACTGCTCGACTAAAGGGAGATAAGAGGCCGCTTTGAGGAAGATAGGAAGTGTGGAGAAATGGATTAGATAGCGGGTGCCATAGAGGAGAAGGGGCCCTGGTTGCAGAGAAAGGGGAGAGAGAATGGAGCAAACAGGGATAAGCACAAGGACAATACTTCCCAAAAGTCATTGACTGGGAAAATGAGGGGGACTGAATTTTGTATTTTTGCAACCAGTAGAGTTCAAAGACTGGAATTTCAGAGGTCCCCAGGCTTGGCTGTGCTAGAGACCTGAGGACTCTCTTGGAGGAGGCAGGCAAACAACCCCGGGGCAGACTGTGTAATTGGAAGACCACTTAAGAGGCATGGAGAAAAACTGTTTTTGTTCTTGTTCTTGTTTTCGTTTTGAGTACCTCTCTGAAGACAAAAGAGCCAATAGGGGTCATTTCCCTTCCCTGCCCCTCAGCATAGGTGCAGAGACACCTACTGAGGGCAGCTAACTGGGACATGAGCTGTTTTGCCTGCTTGGTCCAAATCCCATGCCCCTGTGTTCTGGTATGACTACCTGTCTGGGTGAAACTTGCATCAGTCCTAGCACAGTGAGACCCTTTCTGAGAGAACTGGTGCAGGTCCCTGCCACAACAAGTTCCTGAAGTTTGGAACTTTGAAAGTCGACAGCCTGGCTAGGGTAGAGCCCAGGGTGTGCTGTGGTGCTCCAGGTGGGTAAGCAACGCAGAGACAGACCATGTGAAATCAGTGACCTGAAAAACACCTGTGACACACAAGGGGAAGTTGTGTACTCCTCTGAGAGTGTTTCCTTGAGAGCAGCAGGCATGGACTCCCCTCTACAGGGTAGAAAGAGCAGGCTGGCACCATTTCCTTCCCCTGCTCCTCAGCATAAACCAACTTCAGTAAATAGCACAATTCTAACTGCTTACACTAAGTCTCACCCATCTGTTCTGTGCAGGTGCTGCTTTTCTCCCACAAGTGTGCCTGAGGACCAGTGCAACAGGCCCCTCCCCTAGAAGACCAGCACAAACCCACACAGCACATCCATAGACCGTAGAGTCCTATAAGACTTCGGATCTAGTGGAAACAGCATCAGTTCTCTTTTAGCAAGTGGACCAGAGCATATCTAATTAAACATGCTACACTTCTGCCCAAAGTTTAAACATTCCCCATTGTAAGCAAGGAGAAACTTTGCAGATGACTCACCTGAGGGATACAGTAGCCATAACATAGCAGCCACGTACATGCAGACACTTCCTGAAGCACCAGTCCCTGGACATTATATGACCTCTTCTTCATAAAGCCATTACTCTCAGGATCAGGAACTGTAAGTCTTTCCTAACACAGACAAGACAGACTTAGACAAAATGCTAAGATTGAGGAATTCATTCCAAAAGAAAGGACAAGAAAAGGTCACAGCCAGGGATCTGATCAAAATAGATACAAGTAATATACTTGATCTGGAATTTAAAGCAACAATTATAAGGATAGTAGCTGGGTTTGAGAAAAGCATTGATGACATCAGGGAGACCCTTACTGAAGAGATAAGGTAAAAACATATCAGGCAGAAATGAAAAATGTAATAACTCAGATTTAAAACCAACTGGTTGTAATGACTACAGGGATAGAAGCAGATGAATGAAAACATGATATAGAAAATAGAATTATGGGGGAAAATGAAGCTGAACAATAAAGGGAAATAAAAATCTTGTACCACAAAAGTAGACTTAGGGAACTCAGTGACTCTATCATGTGTAATGACATTTGTATCATAGGAGTCCCAGAAGAAGGGAGAGAAAAGAGGGGCAGAAGGTTTATTTGAGGAAATTATAGTTGAAAACTTCCCTCATATGGGGAAGGAAATCCAGGAGACTCACAGAATTCCCATCAAAATCAACAAAAGTAGCCAACACTGAGACATATTGTAGTTAAATTTGCAAAATATAAAGTCCTAAAGGCAGCAAGACAAAAAGTCTCTAACTTATAAGGGAAGACCAATAAGGTTAGCAGCAGATCTCTCCACAGAAACTTGGCAGGTCAGAAGGGGGTGGCATGATATATTCAATGTACTAAATGGGAAAAATATGCAGCCAAAAATATTCTATCTAGCAAGTCTATTATTCAGAATAGAAGGAGCGATAAAGAGTTTCCCAGACACACACAAATTAAAGGGGTTTGTGGCCACTAAAACAGCTCAGCAAGAAATAATAAAGGGGACTCTTTGAGTGGAGAAAAAAGATCAAAAGCAACAAAGACTAGAAAGGAACAGAGAAAATCTCCAGAAACAGTGACAAAACAAGTAAGAAAATGACACCAAATTCCTATCTATCAATAATGACTCCGAATGTAAATGGACTAAATGCTCCACTCAAAAGACATAGGGTGTCAGAATGGATAAAAAACCAAGACCCATCTATACGCTGTCTACAAGAAACTTCATTTTAGACCTAAAGACACAAGCAGATGGAAAGTGAGGGGACGGAGAAATATTTAGCATGCAAATGGACATCAGAAGAAAGCTGGAGTAGCAATATTTGCATCTGACAAACTAGTTTTAACCCCGACTGTAACAAGAGATGAAGAAGGGCATTATATAATAATAAAGGGGTTTATCCAAAGAGAAGACCTAACAATTGTATTTATGCTCCCAACTTGGAACACCCAAATCTATTAAACAATCAATAACAAACATAAAAGAACTCCTTGATAATAATACAATAGTAGGGGACTTTAACAGCTGACATACATCAATAGATAGATCATCTAAGCAGAAAAACAAGGAAACAATGGCTTTGAAGGATACACTAGACCAGATGGATTTAACAGATATATTCAGAACTTTTCATCCTAAAGCAATAGAATACACATTCTTTTCAAGTGCACATGGGACATTCTCCAGAATAAATCACATACTGTGTCACAAATCAGGCCTCGAGAAGTACAAAGATGGAGATCATACCATGTATATATTCCAACCACCATGCTATGAAACTTGAAGTCAACCACAGTAAAAAATTTGGAAAGATCAAAAATACATGGAGGTTAAGGAACATCTTAGTAAAGAATGAATGCATCAACCAGGAAATTAAAGAAGAAATTTAAAAAGTACATGGAAACAAATGAAAATGAAAACATGACAATCCAAAACCTTTGGGATGAAGCAAAAGCAGTAATAAGAGGGATGCATATAGCAATACAGATCTACCTCAAGAAGCAAGAAAAATCTCAAATAAGCAACCTAAACTTACACCTAAAGGACCTAGGAAAAGAACAACAAATGAAGTCTAAATGCCAGCAGAAGAAGAGAAATAATAAAGATAAGAGCAGAAATAAATGATATAGAAAAGAAAACAGTAGAACAGATAAGTGAAACTGGGAGTTGGTCCTTTGAAAAAATTAATAAAATTAATATACTGCTAGCCAGACTTACCACAAAGATAAAAGAAAGGACCCATATAAATAAAATCACAAATGAGAGAGGAGAAATCAACCAACATCATGGAAATACAAACAGTTATAGGAGAATATTATGAAAAATTATATACCAACAAATTGGAAAATATGGAAGAAATTGATAAATTCCTAGAAACATAACATACAAACTCCCAAAACTGAAACAGGAAGAAAACTTTATTAAACCAACAAGCAACAAAAATAAATTGAATCAGCAATCCAAAATCTCCCAACAATCTAAAGTCTAGGGCCAGATGGTCTCACAGGGGAATTTTACAAAACACTTAAAGAGTTAATATTTCTTCTCAAACTATTAAAAAAAATAGAGATGGAGGGACAACTTCCAATCTCATTTTATGAAGACAGCATTACCTTGATTTCAAAATCAGACAAAGCCTCCACTAAAAAAGAGAACTATAGACCAATATCCCTGATGAACATGGATGCAAAAATTCTCAATGAAATACTAGCAAATTCAACCCAATAGTACATTAAAAGAATCATTCACCATAATCAAGTGGGATTTATTTCTGGGTTGCAAGAGTGGTTCAGTATTCATAAATCAACCAATGTGATACACCACATTAATAAAGAAATGATAAGAACCATATGATTCTTTCAATAGATGCAGAAAAAGCTTTTGAGAAAGTACAACATCTATTCTTGATACAAACCCTCAACAAAGCAGGGGTAGATGGAATATACATACCTCAACATAATAAAGCCCATATAGGAAAAAAACCACAGCTAATATCATCCTCAATAGGGAAAAACAGAACTTTTCCTCTACATTTAGGAAGACAAGGATGTCCATCTGTTTAATAACCACTGTTATTAAATATAGTACTGGAAGTCTAGCTCCAGCAATTAGCCAACAAAAAGAAATAAAAGGCATCCAAATCAGCAAGGAAGGCAAAGTTTCACTATCTGCAGAGATAATCTACATAGAAAACCTGCAGGACTCCACTAAAAAATTGCTAGAACCTATACACGAATTTAGTAAGGTCACAGGATATAAAATCAATGTACAGAAATCTGTTGCATTTCTATACATCATGAAGCAGCAGAAAGAGAAATCAGGGAGTCAATCTCATTTACAGTTGCATCAAAAACCATAAGATACTTAGGAATAAACCTAACCATTTTGTCATTTTCAGCATACAAATTCTGTACATGCTTTGCTAAATTTTTACCTATTTTCTTTGGAATAACTGTGTTTAAGAATTTTTTTTAATGTTTATATATTTTTGAGAGAGAGACAGAGCTGGGGAGGGGTTAGACAGAGAGAGAGAGACACAGAATCTGAAGCAGGCTCGAGGTTCTGAGCTGTGAGCACAGAGCCTGATGTGGGGCTCAAACTCATGAACTGCAAGATCACGACCCGAGCTGAAGTTGGACACTTAATGGACTGAGCCACCCAGGCGCCCCAGAACAACTGTGTTTTTAGTTCGTTTTCATACTTCATTGTTAGTACCATATACAGAAATGATTAATTCTTGTGTGCAAGACATTGTATCCTATAATCTTGCTGAACTAATTTATTAATTTGAGTGTTTTTAAAATATTATTTTTTATTTTGAGAGAGAGAGGGAGGAGCAGAGAGGAAGAGAATCCCAAGCAGGCTTTGATGTGGGTCTCCATCTCATGAACCATGTGAGATCATGACCTGAGCCGAAACCAAGAGTTGAACCCAGGCTTCCCTGTTTTTGTTTTTGTAGATTCCTTGGGATTTTCCATCATCCCAATATGGACAATCATATCACCTGCAAATTGGGGCAGTTATATTTTTCTTTCCAATCTTTATGTTTTTTTTTTTTAAATTCTTTTCTTGCCATGGCTAGAACTTTCGGTATTGTGTTGAATGAGTAGTGAGGATGAACATTGTTTTAAGGATATCTGGGATGTTTATACACATATGACAAGCAGACATGGAAAGGACTGTCATGATGTAAGCTCCTTACACTCATGTTCCTTCAGAAGAGGAGGCATAACACGTCACAGAAAGGGGCCATAAAGAGGAACACAGAGAGGCAGGGAGGGCAGTGGAAAATGTGGGCAAGAGCTTTACTTCTGGTTTCTTTGGGGAGAGATGGGCAAGATGGGATAAGCAGGTTTAGGATCTGCTGTAGGCTTTAGGGTATATGGGCTGTTCCTAGTTGTCTGGTTCCTGGACCTAGGTGATTAGGGTAGGGGGACAGAGCCCTGAGTGTAAAAGCCCAATAAAGGAGGTGTTTGAGGATATGGGCTCTGGATTGGTTGGTTTGCATTTGAAAGGCATGCTTGCTTGCAAGTTATTTACTATCTCTAGGAACTGGCTAGCATGGGGAGGGGTAGTTTCTCTAAGGTCAGTGAGGCTTCAGGGTCAAAGCCATCATAATGCAGAAAACTTCTAGTAGACAGGGTTAAAACAGAGAGTCTTGCTTCATTCTCAGTCTTAGGAAAGTATTCAGTCTTTCACAAGTATGTAAATTTCACAAGTATGTAAGTTTTAGGTTTTTTGTAGACACTCGATATCAAGTTAGGTAGTTTCGATTCCAAACCTATTATTGATCATGAATGGATGTGAGACTATCAGATAATTTATCTCAATTGATAAGATCATTTAATTTTCTTCTTAGGTTTGTGAATATAGTAGATTATGTTAGTTGAGTTTGAATGAACCAGCTCTATGTGCCGGAAATTATACCCCATTCATTGGTCATGGTGTATAATTCTTTTTATAATGTTTGGATTCAACTTGCTAATTTTGAGGATTTTTATGTATAAATTTATGAGAAGATTCTCCAGAAGCAATCACATTTCTACATACTAACAATGTCAGTCTGTACTGCTATTTGTACTGTCTTTGTCTGGTTTTGGTATCAAGGATTACCAACAAAAAACAAGAAGAAACAAAATAAACGTGACCTTAATGGTCACCCAAACTACTCTCACATTGTTTGAATTTTGACAGTGTCCATTTTTTATCCTGAGTTTTACTACTAGCAATTTTTTATTGAGATCCTCACATTCTTGGTGTGGAATGTTTATTTAATGCTGTACCTGATAATGCTATTCTTATTTTTTCCCTACCTAAAAAATATCAACTATTTGAGAAAAGGAGTCAGAGCTATGCATAACTTACAAGATCAACTTATTTGTTATAAGCAATTATGTGCCTTATTAGTAACATGAGATTTACAATTAAAAACAGTGACTTAAAAACAGAACTCAAAAACAAAAAACCAAACCAAACCAATCAAAAAGCAAAGGGCTAAGCTTCAGAGGAATCTTAAAATCAAACCCTGAGTAATTCCTACATTATGATCAAACAGTTTAAAGGAAACAAGTCTTCTTCTTTGCATAAATAAGAATAATTATAAACATATTAAGATTCATGGTCTTTCAATGATAAGTACATAAATACTGGGAAGTTCGCAGAAGCCATCAATAGGAACACTGCTTTATTTGGCTGAATTACCTAACAATGCCAGTGCTTTATGAAACACACACACACACACCTCTGCGTTTTTCTGTTATAATGAGCAATGTCCTCTTTTTTTCTTTCTTCCTTTAGAGACTGTTTATATGTCATTATCTTGATATCTGAGTTTTACATCCTTTTATTCTTAAAAACACATACTACATTAACAGGCTTGAATATTTATACCAAAAATGTCAAGCTGACTATTTACCACAATTCTGTCTAAACTCCTACTGCCTTTCAGAAGTTACCGTATTTATAAATTAGTTCTAAGTGACCGGTTTTATTTTATTTATATATCTAATTCTCCTCTCTAAATCATTAATAGTTTATAAAACCTAGACCAGAGGAGATTGGGGTATTAAGGCCTTAAAGGTGTGTTTTAACTCAATTTTAAAAAGAATTAAGAATCCTTAAAGCTCTACAGCAGCATATCCACCCTTGTAAGCATTCCAAAAATCTGAAGGGCAGACAGAAGAATTTTCTGTTGCTACAAATAGAAAAATCATTGCAGAGCTCATGAACATTTCAAAAAAAATTTTTTTTTAATGTTTTATTTATTTCTAGGAGAGAGAGAGAGACAGCATGAGCAGGGGAGAGTCAGAGACAGAGGGAGTCACAGACTGAAACAGGCTCCAGGCTCTGAGCTGGCAGTCAGCACAGAGCCCGATGCGGGGCTCGAACCTACGAACCGCGAGATCATGACCCAAGCGAAAGTCGGACGCTTAACCGACTAAGCCACCCAGGCGCCCCTCATGAACATTTCAAATACAATTATGAGCAATGCCAACCTGAAACTGCCTCTTCATAGAGTTATTCTCTTAGTCAATTTTTTAGGTATTTTTCAGAGTGGTTTATTTAAGGCTCATAAAATTAAATAAATCAGTGCTACAAAAAATAATAAAATATTTTACTTTTATTTACAAATTAATTTCATAAACAAACTATAATAAACATGAACACACAATGAAGTTATTGGCTTCTATCCATTATGGCCAAAAAAATAAATTATTTACATAGGTACCTAAACCTGCCTCCTTTTCCAGAGAAATTAAACATACTGCATATATATATATATTTTCAAACTGTTCCTAACTGTTATTCAGGCTTAATAACTGGGTACTGCTCTATTTTTAACATAGAATTGTAAACAATCTTTTAAAAAATTAGACCGAGAGTAATTACTACAAGTATTACTCCATTTCATAAAATATAAAAGTTTTATAAATCATTATTTCAGTTTAATTAAATTCATTACGATTAAACTGGAAATATACAGAACAAATCTGTCAACTATCCACAATTAAGTCAAACTGCTATATGAGGGAGAAATTTTAAAATTGTATTTTACTCATATTCTTGAAAGATTACTTTGTTCCCAATAAATATTCCATCACTTCAGTACACTTTAGGAGAACACATTCTGAATCCAAAAAGAAACAACAAACAGCTATTTGACTTTTTGTTTTTTTCTTGCTTGAAACTGCTCTGTTTTGTTTTTTACAGATTTAATCAACATTGATAAGGCAGGATCAATGGACCTCTTTTGTGATTCCTTTTGAATTTCACTCTCTTTTTTCTTTACTGCCTGAGTAAGTTCTTGTTCTTTTTGTTCTCTCTGCCTGGCTTTCTCCTCAAGGATTTTTTCCATAGCTTTTGTTTTCTTGAAATTAGGATCTGAAGGATCCAAGTTGAACAAGTGGGAAGTATACATTGCCTGAAACCGTGCATCCTTAACATTTACCTGCAAATGCAAAGGAAAAACAAATAATTAAATTAGTAAATCAGAAGGCCCGAAATGGGGTCAAATTATGGAAGTGAGTTATTCATTATATAAATTCAAATGTGAGCATTTTGTATTGATTCATTAGAAAACTGTTTCCCACAGATCTTCAATGGAATTTTAAGGCCTACTCTAGGAAGTCATTAAGTAGTTGCTGACTGCTGTTTATAGATTTTTTTGTATAGGCTCAATCAAACTCACACACAGGGCCTATGTGACTATTAGGAATACGTACTTACTAGGGAAAAGAGGGAGTGATGGAAACAAGAGGTATAGCAATGAAAAAGGTATGGCCTACTGCAGTGGCCACTGTACATAGTGATATGATGTGACATGAACCTGCTAAATTTCAAGTTTGAGTATGCATATCTTTCTCACTGTGAGCATCACACTGCAGGTCACTGTAACGTTAAAAGCTAGGTATTTTTGGTGCAATAGGGCTACCAAAAGACAAGCCAATACTGCACCTGGTACTCAGCTACATAAGCAGTGATTTGATCCACCCTGGGATGAACTGGCTGTTTTGGACTAAAAGATGGTAGCTTTGGCTCTGCTTATGGGTCCTTAAAACATTTCAGGCTATAAGTGTCCATCAACAGATGAATGGATCAAGAAGATGTGGTTTATCTATACCATGGAATACTATATGGCAATGAGAAACAATGAAATCTGGCCATGTGTAGCAACATGGATGGACCTTGAGGGTGTTATGCTGAGCGAAATAAGTCAGGTAGAGAAGGACAAATATCATATGTTTGCACGTATAGGAGGATTAGGAGGAACTTGACAGAGGACCAAGGGGGAGAAGAAGGGCGGAAATGGTGGGGGAAAGGGAGAGAGGCAAACCATGAGAGACTCTTGAATGCTGACAAAAACTGAGGACTGATGGATGTGGGGGGGAGGGGGGGATGGGGATGGAGGAGGATGTGGGGGTGACCACTGAGTGTTATGTGGAAACTAATTTGACAATAAACTATTTGTAAAAAACAAAAAACAAAAAAACAAAAAAACCAAAACATTTCAGGCTAACTCTGGTTGTGCTCAGTGCTCCTCTCCAGTGCTGACTTTATTTTTTTTTTAATTATTATTTTTTTAATGTTTTATCTATTTTTGAGAGATAGAGACAGCATGAACAGGCGAGGGTCAGAGAGAGAGGGAGATACAGAATCTGAAGACAGGCTTCAGGTTCTAAGTTAGCTGTCAGCACAGAGCCCGATGCAGGGCTCAGACCCATGAAGCGTGAGATCATGGCCTGAGCCGAAGTCAGAGGCTCAACTGACTGAGCTACCCAGGCACCGCTCAAGAACTGACTTTAAATTCAATACCAGCCATAAGAAGCTAATGACTTTTGTCCCTTGTTACCTCAAAGTCATCCTCTAATAATTCCTTCTTTTTTATCAGCAGCTTTTTCTTCTTTTTGCTTAGATTCTGATGCTCTACAATCTTATTGTAATTGAAGTGTTTCTTGCTCTCTTCCTCCTCATCCATCATGAGCAGAGCCATTTCAGCCTGTTGAGAGAAAAAAAAGATACACAACATCACAACATACAACAGTGCTTTTTTTTCCCCCAAGCAGAAGATGGGGCACAGATATCCCCTCTGGGAAAGGAGAACCCGGTCATTAATGCTCTGGGACAACATGTGTCATCTATAAACTGACTGTGGATTACCAAAACTCATAAAGAAACCCAAAGATCTTTATAGAGCAACAAGGTAAAATTTTTTAGATGCATCATCAAGAGGAATTCTGAGAAAGGTGAAAGTTTATATTTAAAAGCCAGACATTTCACTTATTATAACTGGTTAATAGGCTGTAGGAGAGTCCCCAAATTCCCCAAATAAATATTTCTCGTTTTCACTTTGTTCTTTTTGTGACACAAACTACACTTTCCAAATATGTGCTTCAACAGTAAGGTATTTCTTCTTTCTTTTTCTTCTTTTACTTTTTTTTTTTTTTAATTTTTTATTTATTTCTAGGAGAGAGAGAGACAGCGTGAGCAGGGGAGGGTCAGAGAGAGGGAGTCACAGACTGAAACAGGCTCCAGGCTCAGAGCTGGCAGTCAGCACAGAGCCCAACGCGGGGCTCGAACCCACAAACTGTGAGATCATGACCTAAGCGAAAGTCGGACGCTTAACCGACTAAGCCACCCAGGCACCCCTCCTTTTACTTTTTTAACACTGATACATTTCTATAAAGGCAGGATCTTAACATTTGCTTCTGAAATCTATTATGTCTGTTTCCGATAAACGGTGGCATTTTCTACTAACCATGGGATTAAACATGAAATCTTGAGGAACTGAGTAAACAAACCATGTGTACTAGAGAAAATATGCTGCCAGGCTTTTGTGAATGATCCTATACTCCCATTTAAATTACTTTAATTTCCTTTGACTTTCCTCACTGGCACCTTCGGTTGGCTTTCTTTTTTAAAGTCATTTTCCACAAAAGAAAGATTTTCTTTGTGCTTCTTTATGAGCATTACTCATGCTCATAAAGGATGATGGAGCATAGAAATGGAGGATAGAAAAGATGCATTATGGTACAGAGTTTCGGTGACCAGTCAGACTCACTCCCAGGCAGTAACATGAACATCAGTCATACAGACACTGTTGACTCCAATTCCTACCTCAACAAAAATTAATACATGTGAATCTGCACCATGGGTCTTTGGAGTCACTGAAACATAAGGGTCACTGTATTTTCAAGTAAGATTTTAATTTTATACATTAAATTTATGTTCGTTACGTAATGAGAACTTAGCACTTGACAACACAAAAGCAGAGTCTGAATTACAGGACAGATTTGTATTGAATTAAAACTTACGGCAATATTATTTTAAGGTTTTAATAGTAGCGTTTTTGGTCTTAGTTACAGTAAGAATTAAAAAAAATTTTACTGTTTATTTTTGAAAGACAGAGTGAGCAAGTGAGCCAGACAGTGAGCAGGGGAGGGGCAGAGAGAGGGAGACACAGAATCCAAAGCAGGCTCCATACTCTGAGCTGTCAGCACAGAGTCTGATGTGGGGCTCAAACCCACAAACCGCAAGATCATGACTTAAGCCAAAGTCAGACGCTTAACCAACTGAGCCACCCAGGTGCCCCAGAGTAAGAATTTTTAATAACATGTTATTTTCCTCTTAATCATAGAGGGGCATGCCTTAGGTTTGGCATAAATTTCAACTTTGTACTAGCTGGAAAAACATTTGGGAAAAAGGTTGTACTTAAAAACTTCACTGCTAAAATATTTAATTAATGTGTTTTATAACTTAATAATATTGTTATATTTTATATCTTGCTTTTTATACTTTATGTTTATATTTTATATTTTATTTTTTAAGTTATATTTTTATTAGGGACACAAGAAACTCATGTAGACAACTTCATTTAAATTGTACATATTAATTATCCACTAAGCATGTAAGAATGATCATGTTTTGGGGCGCCTGGGTGGCTCAGACGGTTAAGCATCTGACTTCAGCTCAGGTCATGATCTCACGTTTCATGGGTTCGAGCCCGGCGTTGGGATCTGTGCCGATGGCTAGCTTAGAGCCTGGAGCCTGTTTCGGATTCTGTGTCTCCATCTCTCTATGGCCCTACCCTGTTCATGCTCTCTCTCAGAAATAAATAAAGCATTAAAAAAAAAAAAAAAAATGATCATGTTTTACCTTTTGTCTTTCTATTTCAGCTTCTTCCATTGGAGATGTGCCATCTTTTGTAGGTATCATTGATTTTTTCTTTTCTTTTATACCTGTCACAACAAATCAACACAGAAGGGGGGAAAATTGTAAGACTATTCATAACCTTCTGTTAATACTAGGAAAAAAAAAAGCAAGATATCTAGGGATAATCTTATTAATAAATGTATAGAAACTAAAGACAGTAAAAAAATATTAATGAGTGATGACTATAGATGTGAATAAAATAAATACATCAGAATGAGGTGAATGAATATTATAAAGAAGGAATTTCTTCTGAATGTAATACATGATTACATCATTAACTAAAAAAGAAAAATCTCGGGGCGCCTGGGTGGCTTAGTCGGTTAAGCGTCCGACTTTCGCTTAGGTCATGATCTCGCGGTTCGTGGTTTTGAGCCCCGCGTAGGGCTCTGTGCTGACTGCCAGCTGGGAGCCTGGAGCCTGTTTCAGAGTCTGTGTCTCCCTCTCTCTCTGACCCACCCTTGTTCATGCTGTCTATCTCTCTCTTTCTCCTAGAAATAAATAAAAATTAAAAAAATAAAAATTAAAAAAATAAAAAAAAATCACAAGATCATTTTAATAGATATAGATTATGCATTTGATATTCAACATCCATTCACAAAACAGAACAGTGTAGCTTAGTATTTAATAAAATGCAGCACCATGTATCACTGGGAAAAGAAGGGATTACTGAATAACTAGTACTGGGCAACTTACTTTATTCTGGGTAAAACACTGAGTTACAGCATCATCTTATAATGTACAGGAAAATAATGCAGATGGATTAAAGAGTTAAACATTAAGGGGGGAGAGGGAATAACATCTAAGAGAAATTCAGGAGAACAGTTATCAGACCTTAAATAGAAGAAATATATTCTTAGCATAAGAACAATAGAAGAAATCACACAGAAAAATGTGATTTTAGTATATAAACACTTAAAATTTCTGTATATAAAAAAGTCATCTGGAAAATGAAACAGACTGGATCTTTGGTTAACTTACTAGTGCTATTATTGGGGAAAACTATTTATGGTAAAAATGGTTCCTTATTGGCACCCTGCTTATATTTATAGGGACTCAGGGACTTCTGGAGACGACAAGTTGTTAGATGAGATGTTTTCATCCTGAGTAACAGGCAGTCATACATAGCAATTAAAGGCACTGTACCACACTTTGTTGTGGCAGTTTGGGTCTGTGTTCTTGTCTGTAAAAATGGGGATTATAATAACAGTACCTATTTCATGGGTTACTGTGAGGACTAAATAAATTAGTAAATGTGAAGAGGTCAGTTAATAGCTAACACATAGTGCTATAAAGTGCTTCCTATTATGATTATGATAGTCTGACTACAAATACATAAGATGTCCTGGGCTCCTTGGTGATCATGCTGATGCCTGATTTTTTTCTTCCTATTTTGTATCTGTTGGAGTGAGAGAGATGCAAAGGGAATTGGTGTCAGGGTACTGAAGTATGAAACACTAGTGTAATGAGAAAGGTCATTCAGAATCTACAAAGACATGTTCTGTTGCTCTAGGGTGTTATTACATAATGCCAATCTTTTCTGAACTGCTGAACACGGTCTTCTTTGGCTAAGTTGTGTTCTGTAGTTCCAACTAAGAGAAACCAATGGTTTCTAAGCTCACATAGCACTTACTATTGTGACAGGCAGTAGCACTGTTCTCTTCAATTTATATATATGAACTAATTTAATCCTTGCAACAAAGCTAATAGGTAGATTCTATTATTTGTTATAGTCTTCATTCTGTGGATGAGGAAACCAAAGCACTGAGAGATTAAGTAATTCTCTCAAGTTTAGTAAGTGAAGGAACCATGATTTAAACCTGAGCAGTCCAGCTCAGGCTCTCTACTGTTAATTACTAAGCTACACTCCTTCACTATCAAATGTCATTCTCATTCTAACAACTCTTTCCATTTAAACTGCATTTTGTGGGGCGCTTGGCTGGCTCAGTTGGTTAGGCATCCGACTTTGGCTTAGGTCATGATCTCACAGTTTGTGGGCCTGAGCCCTGAATTGCTGCATCGGCCTTGGTGCTAACAGCTTGGAGCCTGCTTTGGATTCTGTGTCTTCCTCTTTCTCTCTCTGCCCCTTCCCTGCTCCTCAAAAAAATTATAAATAAAAATAAAAAATAAAAAAATAAACATAAAAAATGCATCTTGTTGTGAAATAGTAAAATAAAATTTATATAACATGGTTGAATAACTACAGCTAATGAGGGATAACAGGAAAAACAAAGCCTAAAGTGGAGAGAGGCTTTAGAAACTCCTCCATGTGCATGAAGTCCCTGTTGTATTTGTGCAGCCATACCTAGCTGACAGAAAATGCCAGCATGAAAGTGCTGCTTGGGTTCACCCCTCAGTGCTACCAAGGCACCTGTCTACACCTCCAGGAAGAAGTATTTGAAGACACCCCTTCTTCCTAAAGTGAAGATCTTTATTGTTCCGGTCTCAAATGTTCTCCAGGAAATGATGTATCTACTTTCAGATTGTAACCTTTTCTCTATTTTAAAGTATGTGTATCTATATATCTATATCTATGTGAACATCATCGGGGTTTTACTTTCTTAGGGTCTGACTTCCA
This sequence comes from Proteles cristata cristata, assembly GCA_017311185.1. NCBI lineage: Eukaryota > Metazoa > Chordata > Mammalia > Carnivora > Hyaenidae > Proteles > Proteles cristata. The sequence continues at coordinate 694,643 of JAESUZ010004545.1, forward strand.
CACCCTAAGTTTACCTCTACTCCTATGTTCTCAAGGCAAGAGTTCCTTTTGACGTAAATGGACAAGTGATGTACACAGAAGATCATTCTGTGGTAGGAAAAAAACAGGCTGTATATGATTAATACACAAAGGAGATAAAGATCTTCCTAACAACTGTGGGAAATAATTTCAAAGAACCCACAACGAACTGTTCCAGATTTTATAACAACCTGGTGAAAAGTCATAAAAATAAACTTGAAAGAAAGATTGTAGCAAAGGAGGAAAAAAGAATTTTCAAAATGGTCAGGGCTGAAAATGATATCCAATTTTAGCATGATGAAAATTTCTTTGTTCACAAAGAACTTACTCTGCTGGCCTGAAGTGTTTAGTCAGAAGAAAAATAATGTGTAGAGATCCTTCCTGCACTGTTGCACTGTTAACAAGATCATATTAAGAGAATACATCTTAATTCAGAAAAAAAAAACATTTTTTTTCCTCCTGGGAAAATTTTCAGACCTAAGTCATTTAAGAGTACGAGGGAAATGAAAGTCCCTGTTCTGAAATGTTATATTTGTTTTTAGTAAACTTTCTGGCAAGTAAGAAACCACATGTCCTGGGACTGCTGTGAAAAGTACATATGTATGATTTTAATACACTGACAGAGATTCAAAATCAGATGTTAACTTCAAAAAATAAATCTAAATAATCCTTACTGGGGCTACTATCTCTTTAAGCAAAGAAATGTAACAGAATACATCTATGTAAAAGGATTTGTTACAAAAAATTTGACCTGTAAAAGGAATATCTGTAAAGAAAATTTCATATTCCATTACTTGGAATGTCTGGGAAGTGTTCTCATAAAAAGCTTCCTCCAGAGGGTTTAGCTGAGTACTTAGGAGAATAGTTGAAAGAATTCACTGGAGGGCAAATGCGGTCTCAGTACTGACCAGACTGGAGTGATAAAGCCCCCCTGCAATTCACTGTTTTTGTAGCAAGTTCCAAGATTAACAGATACAATTCCGTCCATCATCCTCTGGACCTGGGCATTCCAGCTTTGCTTGGAAATCCAGCAATTCCCTATATCTACCTCTTATACACATGGGTCCTGGCTCTGGCTTTGGCCTTTACAACATACTTACAGAGTTACAAAAAGGAAAGAAATCCCATTAAGTACCATTTACCAGTGGTCCTTGTGCAATTCAACTATGTTTTTTGAGTTTCAATTTACTCATCTGTAAAATGGGCTGAAGTCTGGATTAGAAGACAGAATGCATATAAAATCATTTTAAAACTGTAAGCCAACATATGCAAGCAGCATATAAGCACTCGTCATTCTGCTTGAATGAATCAAGTATGTATACCATATTATTAGATGTTCATGGTAGTCTATTGTTTATCAAATATTTAGGTTGTCAGGACAAAGGTATGTTTTAATAGGGTATATTTACATGTGATGTACTTTATTTCACTACTACTTATTAAAAAAGGTCTTATTAAAGAGCTTATGCAATTAGATAATAAACAAATTTTTCCAATTCAGTGGAAACCTTAACAACACAGAAGTTAGGGGCACTGACCTGTTCCTCCCTACTCCCCGACATGGGTGAAAATCCATACATACCTTTTTTAAAAAAAATTTAAAAAATGTTTCGAGAAACAGAGAGAAACAGAGCACAAGCAAGGGAGGGGCAGAGATAGAGAGAGATAGAGAATCCGAAGCAATCTCCAAGCTCTGAGCTGTCAGCACAGAGACCAATGCAAGGCTCGAACTCAAACTGTGAGACCACGAACTGAGCTGAGGTCAGACACTTAACTGACTGAGCCACCCAGGCAGCCCTATACCTTCTAATAGCCTACTGTCTACTAGACAGAGACCTTATCAATAACATAAAGAGTTGATTAACACATATTTTGTATATTTGGTTTTTTAATTTTTTATATAATTTTAAAAATATTTTTTATTTATTTCTGAGAGAGAGACAGCATGAGCAAGGGAGGGTCAGAAAGAGAGGGAAACACAGAATCCGAAGCAGGCTCAGGCTCTGAGCTAACTGTCAGCACAAAGGCAGACACAGGGCTCGAACCCACAAACCGTGAGATCATGACCTGAGCCAAAGTCATAAGCTTAACGGACTGAGCCACCCAGGGACCCCCATATTTTGTATATTTGTACCTACTACATATTATAGTTTTATAATGAAATAATCCAGAGAAAAGAAATATATTAAGAAAACCATAAGGAAGAAAAAATACATTTATAGTACTATACTACATTTATAAAAAAAAATCCAAGTATAAGTGGATTCACAGCTCACATCCATGTTGTTCAATGGTCAACTGTATTTCGTTTCTAAGAGAAAAAATTAATTTTTAACTCATTCTAGAAATATAGTATATTTTTGAAACTCATTTGATATCAAGTTTGTAGTTTGGAAATAAAATAGAAAAAAATATGGCAGGTTTATAGTGTAGGGGGAAAAACAGAAGGAAAAAGTGAGAAAAGATTTCTAGTACTCACACTGGCTCCTAACCCAAGCAAAACACCAAGTCTGGCATTAATCAATGAACTCAATTCCACCATATTTTGAAGAGTATGTAAGTTTAGCTCTATGGGATTGCCAAGGGCAAAGGTGTTACAAACGTATCCAAGTCCATCTGGCTTAAAATGTCTGTCCTGCTCAACCATAGGGGCTTGAACTATACACCCTTCCAAATACTTATGCTTTTCCTCCTATTCCAGAGCTGCTCCTTCTCAGGTTTTTCAACTTTCTCCCTACCTTCCAAGTAGTACCTTCTCTAGTATGACAGAGTAACAGTACCTTGTGTACACGTTATCCAACTTGAGAGCCCAATCCTGCATCCTCTTCTCTTACCAATGCTTTTGACTTTAAGTTCCATGGTTTAAAATACTATTTACATGCTACTGATTCCTAAGTTTATATCTGCACTGACTTCTCAGCTGATCACGCAGACTCCTTTATAAATGTAACCTAATATATCTCAAAGTGATTCTACCCAAAATGGACCTGGTGACCTTACCCAAACCTACTGTTGCTACATTCCTTTCTAACTCACTAAATGGAAGAATATTCTTCTAGAGATTCACAGCAAAAATCTAGAGTTATGCTAAATTTCTTCCTTATTCAAATAAGTCTGCAAGTGTATGTCTAAAATATATCTAGAATTCCATTTACTTTTTTCCTTCCAATTTCATTACTGGCATGCTGTCTAAACCAACATCGCCTCTTGAAAAGCCTGGTCTCCCAGCTCGTACCAATGTCTTTTTTTCAATCTGTTCTCTTCACAGGAACCAGAATACATACCAGATCATGCCACGTTCTTGCTTAAAGGCCTTCAGTGGTTTCCTGCTGTCAGGAGAGTAAAATCCAAATGTGTTGCCATGACATAACGCCACGTAGGGCTGATCCTGTGTCCCAGCCTGGCCTCATATCAAACTCCTCTGACCATTTTCCAGCCACATTGGGTCTTTCAACACAAGTTCTTTCTCACCTCACAGCCTTTCTACCTACTTTTCCCTTGTTTGCAATGCTCTTTATGCTTAACTTATTCTACAGGTCTTAGCCAAATGTCACCACTTTGGGAAAGCCTTTTTTGCCTCCCGTGTCTAAAGTAAACTACTCTTTCTTCCTCCAAGTTTTATCCTCTATATTACCCTATTTTCTTTAAAGTTTATTTATTTGAGAGGGGGAGAGAGAGAGAGAAAGAACAGGGAAGGGGCAGACAGAGAGGGAGAGAAAATCCCAAGCAGGTTTTGTGCTGTGAGTGCAGAGTGGGGCTCAAACCCACAAACCATGAGATCATGACCTGAGCCAAAATCAAGAGTCAAGCACTTAACCAACAGAGCCACCTAGACACTGCCCTTACCCTATTTTCTTTAAAACACTGACCATATTCTTATAATATTCTTATGTGTTTACCTGTTTAGCATGTCTTAATACTACCATAGATTTCCCAAGAAATATAACCTTGCTTGTATTATTACTGCTGTATCTCTAGCCTAGCAGAATGTCCAGCACCTAGCAGGTAATACTTATTGATAGAATGAATAAACAAACATGGCAAGATACCATTTTTTCATCCTAAAATTTATGTAAAAAAAAATTCTGTTTTTCTTTTTCCTTTAAAGAAACAACTTCAACCCAGATTACTCTTAGAATATATTCTGAAATCAAAAGTATATTGAAAGCAAACAAATTTTATCTTACTTTTCTTTGGAACTTCTGCTACTACCTTTAGAGAGTTTATTCACAATTTACATGTGCTGATTCCAAGACACGAGCCACCCCAAGCCATCAAACAATTTAACTTACTCTTTGAATCCTGCCCGGAGTTCTGACCAGACTGTACATGCCAAATGAAGCACTTTGGAATGAGAACAAGGAAACTATAATGCTTTGCATTTCTCCATTATAAACTTGGCTTTCTGAGTTCAGAGTATAAGGTTAAAATCCATCATCTTCTAGAAATGACCGCTCAGGTATGATAAAAAGCAGAATATGCTAAGTTTCCATTTCCCTTTCCAATTCCTAAGAATCTGACATCCTATAATAGACTTAATTCATCTTGAACTCCTTTTTCATCAATAAAATGTCAGTGCTAAAAGGCTGTAACAACCAGGAAATAATTTTGAACAATTTTGACTTTCCTGTTGAGAACTATTCTGGCCCACTAGTCACCAGGGACAAGAAGCAGGGAAACTTCATCAAATCCTTCTCTTTACAATGCCAGCTTGGAGCTGCTCCAGGAGCAAGCCTTTTGGAGTTTGTGTGTGTGGTATTCCGATCAGGAAAAAGCCAAAATGCATGAGAACAAATGGAAAATGCTTACAGTAGTTTCTGCACTGACTTGTCTATGTATGACCTGACCTTTACCACACACATTTACACATACCAAAAAAGTAAGAATGAAAGCATTCAGGAAAGAATGAGCAGTGCATACGCAATGGAAATAAAGCTCCTTGGATATAGGAAATCAAATACCAGATAGTTCAGTCATCCAAGGTAAAAAGGAAGGAAGCTGGCTTTCATCTACAATGATGAAGCAGGATAAATATAAAAATGGATAAAATAGAACATAGATGTTTTTGTATATTTGAGCAGAAAAGCTTTCATACTACACCACCATGTAAAAATGAAAATAAATTTATATATACTTCCACATAAACAAATTTATTTCACATGGTCACTATTTCACAGCCTTTGTAATGACCTACAGTAGATGTGTCATAAAAAAGCAGTGAAAACACAGAAGATGATTTCCATTCCCCTTATCCTTTTATAGTCAATCTGTCTACAAGGAAATTTCCAAAAAAGAGATCTCTAGTAAACCATTAAATCAATCACATCAGCAAAAGCTTCCTATAATGCAATTATTCCTATGTTGACCCTTTGTAACTGGATAGATGTTTATACACCAAAGGACAGACCTGCATACAGTCATTAAAAGAGTGACACAAATTCTAGGAATTTTAAGACATTATGAGTCATTTACACTATTTCTACCCATGTCACCTTTCTTTAAATTCCAATTAAAAACTCAAATGTGGGCTGGCTTACCTAATTTTGTAATTTCTTCAGCAAAATATGGGTCATTAAAATCAACATCGGAGGGAAGTTCATCTTCACTGGCTTCTTCAGCAAGAGCCTTAATGTTGAATATAAAAATACATAGTTTATTACAAGAACCATGAGGAAAAAATCCTATCTTTTTTCTTTTTTTATATAAGTATTATTTGTTTTAATTTAAATTCAAGTTAGTTAACATATAGTGAAATTTCATCACTTATATAAACACCTAGTGCTCATCTCAAAAAGTGCCCTCCTTAATGCCCATCAACTCATTTAGCCTATCTCCCCACCCACCTCTCCTCCAGCAATTGTCAGTTTGTTCTCTGTATTTAAGTTTCTTAGGGTTTGTTTCCCTTTCTGCTTTAATCTTATTTTTCCTTCCCTTTCCCTGTGTTCATCTGTTCTATTTCTTAAATTTCACATCAGTGAAATCATATATTGTATTTTTCTGACTTATTTTGCTTAGCATAATATACTCTAGTTCCATCCATGTTGTGGCAAATGGCAAGATTTCATTCTTTCTGATCACTGAGTAACATTCTATTTTGTGTGTATACATAGATCTATAAATATGTATACTACATCTTATTTCTTTTAAGTCAAGTAGTTCAATCTAGAATTAAACCAGTTTTAAAATTAGTTTGTAAAATAATTCCCATCTATGTCATTCTTTTGTTTGTTCACCAAATATTTATGGAATATTTAACAAATGCATAAAACTATGTCGGGTTGTTGAAAAAAGTGAAAGTTATCAGATACATGGTTTCTGTCTTTAAAAATGTTATAATCTGGCACCTGGGTGGCTCAGTAGGTTAAGCGTCTAACTCTTGATTTTGACTCAGGTCACAGATCTCACGGTTTGTGAGTTCAAGCCTGGTGTTGGGCTCTGCGCCAACTGTGTGGAGCCTGCTTGGGATTGTCTCTCTCTCTTTCTCTGTGCCTCCCCGACTCACACTCTTTCTCTCTCTCTCTCAAAATAAATAAATTGATTAAAAAATCATAAAATAAAAATCTTACAATCTATAAAAAAACCCAGACATGTAAACAGACACATAAGTTAGTATTAGCAGTTTAAGATAGGAAGTACTAGAAGAGGCAAAAATGAAATGATACAGACATTCAAAAGAGAACACTTTTATGTGGGTGACCAGTGAAGAGGTGGCTTTATCTCTCACAAAATTGATAAATGGTAGTGACTATCAACAGCTTGAATTTATACATTGTGGAATATCATTTAAATAATTATTTATAACAATTTATTTGCTGGGTAAAGAATGTGATTTTTTTATTATGAAAATTATAACATATACAAAAGTAGTAAGGAAAGTTTTATGAAGCCTCTGTTCTCATCAGTTTTAACAATTATTTTGTTATGTCTATAATCCACTCTTGAAAACTCTTTGGCTATTTTTAAGCAAATGTGTTGGTTAATATTTTTCCTAATCAAATTTGAACAGACTATCTATTAAATTAGAATACTTAAATTAAAATCAAGCCTATAAAATAAGTAGGACATATGTGAACTGAGGTCAGATAAACCAGATTGAGGCTATCTCCAGGAATCTAAAAAAGTGAGTCATTTTAACAAAAAAATTTAGACTACATATTGTTAAACATTATCCTGCATCCTAAAGACGACTCATCAAGCCCTAAAAACTATTCATTTTGATATTCATATCCGTTTAAGAATAAGAGCTTCTATGAATTTTTTTTTATCAAACTCTTAGATTCAGTAGTATTAAAAGACTTCTAACAAAGAATATGGAATAACACATATCTATTCACATATTTCTTCAACTGGTTTTAGATTTAAACTTTAGCTGTACCAACTACTGCATATAAACACATTTTCATTTCTTCAATAACTTTTCAATGTCAAAACTGAAGTCACAGCAAGGAAAAGGGGCAAAATATTTTTAACATGAATGAAATTCTTGAAATTCCTCTGTATATGAGAACCTGTGGATGGAAAGGATCTGCTAGAATCCAGCACTGATCCAGTATAGAATAGTGCACCAAGAACAAACTGGCACTCAACAAATATTTTTATTTTTTTTTAACTTTTATTTATTTTTGAGAGTCAGAGAGACAGAGCACGAATGGGGGGAGGAGCAAAGAGAGGGAGACAAAGAATCTGAAGCAGGCTCTGGGCTCTGAGCTGTCAGCATAGAGCCTGACACAGGGCTCGAACCCACGGACAGTGAGATCATGACCTGAGTAGAAGTCGGACACTTAACTGACTGAGCCACCCAGGCGCCCCTCAACAAATATTTTTAATGGTAGTAATAAAATGAGTCCAGGCTAAGCCCAATGAAGAAGAGAAAGAGTAAAAGCACACGATAAGCTCAAAGTGCTCAGCAAATGAAAATAAAAGAGAATAGCTACTAACGGTCTCAGAAACAAGTGACTACTTTATTGACCCAAAAAAGACCCACTTATAAGTTTTACAGTACACGGATGGCTTAATAACTTGTGAAATTATTCCATTTAGAAGATATTTTACTTCCTGCTTAGTTTTAAAAGAAGTTCTAAGGAAGAGGGGGGACAGGGCTCTTACCCTTTATCCTCATTTTATTATCTACTTCTAGAAACACTGACTAAATAGAGGAGCATTAAAAATCCCTCCAGTGCATCATTCAATTTTGCAGCCCTCTATCTTCACAAGCACTGAAAGTCACAGCTGCTTATGTAGTATATATAGAGAATACCATATAGTATAAAGGACACTGGAGTGAGAGACCTGGATTCTGGTCTCAGCTTTGGCCGTTAATTAGCTGTGTTTCTACAGATGAATCACTTAATTTTCAACAACTATAAAGCATTAGGGTTGAACTAGAACTAACTTTTAAGATTACTTAAGTTGCAAAATTCTGTGATTACTGATACTATCTTAAGGCACTAACTGTACTGCTAGAATGCTACATTTCAGTGATAAGAAAGCATTTCTGGCAGCAAAAACCATTAAGTTGCCTCTGTTATTATGAAGGACTGAGTGAAAAAGATGTTATCCCCAAATAATGGGAGTCAAATCAAGTTTTTCAAGACAACCTATTAGTACAGAGGAAATATCTTTAATTAAAGAGATTTAATGACAAGATGTTAAAAGATCCATATGATTAATACTGAAAAGTAGGGGTGCCTGGGTGGCTCAGTCGGTTAAGCATCTGACTTCGGCACAGGTCATGATCTTGCAGTTCATGGGTTCGAGCCCCGCATCGAGTTCTGTGCTGGCAGCTCAGAGCCTGGAGCCTGTTTCAGATTCTGTGTCTCCCTCTCTCTGACCCTCCCCAGCTCATGCTCTGTCTCTCTCTGCCTCAAAAATAAAGTATAAAAAAAAATTAAAAAAAAAATTGTTTAAAAAAATACTGAAAAATGAAAAATGCAGGTTAAGAAATGTAGACAAAAATTCACTCATGTTAAAAATTTCTAAATGTGTATATCCTCAAGTGGAAGAATCTGTATACATATTTCTTTCTCAAAAATAGAAACAGAACCAAACTGTTTTACATGTAGGTATCAGGTAAGCTACCTTTTATTTAGGTAGTATATAAATGTAAAATACTAGAGCACAGTAGTTAAAGTGGCTCTGGGCTTTGATTAGGATTTGTACCTCATTATGTAGCTTTGCAGAAAACATTTATGGTATCGGATTTTCACCTTCTTTCTTAAAATTGTGATAACAAGGCCTACTCTAGTGAGTGGTTATATTATAAGATAACAGATGCTGAGCACCTGCTATCTTCTGATAAATGATTGTTGTTCAATAAATATTTACCCAAAAGTATCACTGATACCTTTTGTTTCTTTTTCAGTCTTTTTTTCTCTTTCTTCTTCTCTAAAAATTGTTCCCAAGGGGTCAGTTTATCTTTTCCTTCCAATTTGTTTTTGACCATCTCTTCTGCACTTTCTTTTAGACCTAAGAAAAAACACAAAAACACAAATAGAGTCCAGTTTAAATGTTATTATCTTCATTCAGTTAAAAATGTAATTTACCAAAAAGATCACTTATATATATTTAACAGAGTAATAAAATAAAATGCAATACTGAATTGCGTAACACTCCAAAATCAGAGTAATATAGGATCAACTCATATCAAAGTTATTTCCTAATAGCAAACAATAATAAACTTAACCAAACCAAAATAAATAAGTAAACAAACTCAGCAAGTTGATATACAGTCAAACCACTAAAGAAAAACTCTTTATTTAGGTTCACTTCTCTACATTTAATTTAATTGCTTTGAGACTCTAAGAAATATCATGGAATAAAATCTTCTCAGGATATAAGTACTCATTCATTTTTGATAGCAAATGGTAAGTGGTCTTTAACATAATTATCTCTAATTGCTTGTTGCCCAAATAAAAGACTGCATTCCCTGAAAACTATAGGTGATTATCAAAAATTGATTAGTAAGGCAATCCTGTTGAAACAGCTCAGGAGGAAAGAATACTCATAATCTCTTATCAACCACTGTGAAATACATCCTTAAGAACAAAAAGACAACCAAGTTCTGATCCCATCTTGTATGATTTACCTATTTCAATGTTGTTATTTGCTCTTGTACTTCATCTCTAAAGGTCTTTCTTATATTCTGCAGTTCCCAATTTGTGTTTCTATGAGGCTTATGTAGTAACTGGACTGAAGTGACAGTAGGAAAGAAAAAGCCCTGAGGCTGACCTATCCTTTCATGAAGACCCTCACTACTGCCAAAGGAAACGAAATGTGATTACTGGTGTTGTCATTTTTGATAATAATGATGTTTGTTTTACATTATAGTGTTTTTTGGACATCACCATTCAATTTGGGGAGGAGGCAGCTTCAATATTTAGATGACACAATATTCATTTCAGAAAAGCATTAATGGAATGATTCAAAATGCTTTTTAATAATTTTTTTTAATTTTAATTTTTTAAAACTTATTTCTGAGAGAGAGAGAGAGAGAGACTGTGAGCAGGGGAGAGTCAGAGAAAGAGGGAGACACAGAATCTGAAGCAGGCTCCAGGCTCTGAGCTAGCTGTCAGCACAGAGCCTGACATGGGGCTTGAAGCCACGAACCGGAAGATCATGACCTGAGCCGAAGTCAGACGCTTAACTTACTGAGCCACCCAGGCGTCCCTCAAAATGCTTTCTAATGGAGTCATGGTCAATCCAGATCATCTTCAGAGATATTTTCTAAATTCTCAGGTGAATACAATCCTAAGGATATAACAATTCTTTTTTTCCCCCTGGTACGCATACTAAGAATAAGAACATACAGCAACTTGATTAGGTTAGGAAGCTAACTAACTTGATGTAGTTAGGAAGCTACATGATTGTAATTACCTGCTTATTCTCTATCCCATGACCAGATACATCTAAAATGCTGGTTTGACCCAGAGAAAAGAGATGTATATAGTGAATAAAAAAAATAAAAAGCTTTGGGCCTCAGGTTCTTTTTCTGGAAAAGGTGGTTGGTCTAGATTTAGAAGCATGCAGCCCTCCTACCCATATATACCTTTTTTTCCCCTGAAAGAAAATATCTGGTAGAAGTCCAAATAACAACTGAAAGTAGTGTTTTGGGTCTTGTGCCTCAAAGAACAGCCTGAAACAGCTGGAATAGATGATCTCTAAGGTCCCTTCCTTGGTGTTTAAGCCAAGACTTAATCTCCAAATTTCTATGACTTAGAAAAGTATTAAATTATATGCATACTCAAGGTTATGTAGATTTGTTTTTATGATATACTGCTGGTAAGATCTCTGATTTACTGGATCCCAAATCAGAAACACAACTCTCAATTCAAAGATGTTTCTTATGAGAAAAATACAATTCACTTTACTAAACCATTTGTAAGAGAAATGTGAACTGTATAAAAAGATGTCCAGATCTCTGACTGAATCAACAGATACACAGCACTAAGGAATGTAAACTGGGACCCTTATTTGGGAGAAAGCAACAAATCCTGACAAAAGAAGTTGATTTCACTACAAGAAACTCATTTTAGAATGGAGGACACCTTCAGATTGAAAGTAAGGGGATGGAGAAATACATATCATGCTACTGGAAGTCAAAAGAAAGCTGGAGTAGCTATCCTTATATCAGACAAACTGGACTTTAAAGTAAAGACAGAAATAAGGATGAAGAAGGGCATTATATAATTACAGGGTCTATCCATCAGGAAGAGCTAACAAGTATAAGTATCTATGCACCGAATATGGGAGCACTTAAATATATAAAACAATTAATCAAAACAGAAACAATCTTATGGAGAAGAATGTGCTAATAGCAGGAGACTTTAATACTCCACTTACAGCAATGGATAGATCAACTAGACAGAAAATCACTAAGGAAACAATGGACTTGAATGACACATTGGACCAGATGGATTTGACAGATGTATTTAGAACTCTACATCCTGAGGCCATGGAATTCACTTTCTTCTCAAATGTGCATGGCACATTCTGCAAGACAGATCACATACTGGGAGATAAAGCAGCCCTTAATAAATATAAGAGAACTGAGATCATACCATGCACACTTTCAGATCACAATGCTATGAAACTTGAAATCAATCACAGGAAGAAGTCTAGAAAACCTCCAAAAACATGCAGCTTAAAGAACACCCTACTAAAGAACAAAAGGGCCAATCAGGCAATTAGAGAAGAAATTTAAAAATATATGGAAACAAATGAACAGTAAATACAACAATCCAAAGTCTATGGGATGCGGCATAGGCAGTCCTGAGGAAAGTACACTGCAGTCCAGGTCTATTTCAAGAAATTAGAAAAAGTGCACTACAAAATCTAACAGCGTACCTAAAGGACCTAGGGGGAGAGCAACAAGAGCACCCTTAGGAGAAGAGAAATGACAAAAATCAGGGCAGAAATAAACAATATAGAAACCAAAGAACAGTTGAACAGATCGATGAAACCAAGAGTTGGTTTTTTGAAAATATAAACACAATTGACAAACCTCTAGCCAGGTTTCTCAAAAACAAGAGAGAGATCACTCAAATAGATAAAATCATGAATAAAAATGGACTTATTACAACCAACCCCTCAGAAAGACAAGCAATTATCAGGAATACCATAAAAAATTATATACCAACAAATTAGACAACTTAGAAGAAGCACACTCACTACCAAAATTCACACGGGAAGAGATAGAAAACCTGAACAGACCCATAACAAGTGAGTAAATCAAATCAGTAATCAAAAATTTCCCAACAAACAAGAGCCCTGGGCCAGATGGCTTCCCTGGGGAATTTTACCAGACATTTAAAACAGAATTAATACCCATTCTCCTCAAACTATTCCAAAAAACAGAAATCGAACGAAAACGTCTGGACTCATTTTATGAAGCCATCATCACTTTGATTCCCAAGCCAGACAGACCCAGCAAAAAAGAGAACTACAGGCCAATATCCTTGATGAATACAGACGCAAAAATCCTCAACAAGATACTTGTAAATCGAAATTGGGATGTCCACTCTCACCACTGTTGTTTAACATAGTGCTGGAAGTCCTGGCATCGGCCATCAGACAACAAAAGAAAATAAAAGGCATCATAATTGGCAAAGAAGAAGTCAAACTCTCACTTTTTGCAGATGACATGATACTCTACATAGAAAACCCGACAGACTCCACCAGAAGCCTACTAGATCTGATCCATGAATTCAACAAAGTTGCAGGGTACAAAATCAACGTACAGAAATCGGCTGCATTCTTATACACCAATAATTAAGCAACAGAAAGAGAAATCAGGAAACTGATCCCATTCACAATTGCACAAAAAACCATAAAATACCTAGGAATAAAATCTAACCAAAGATATAAGAGATCTGTATAATGAAAACTATAGAAAACTTATTTCTATAAGTTCAAAGGAAATTGAAGAAGACACCAAGAAATGGAAAAACATTCCATCCATTCTTATTGATTGGGAGAATAAATATTGTTAAAATGTCATTACTACCCAAATCAATCTACACATTCAATGCAATCCCAATCAAAATTGCAACAGCTTTCTTTTCAAAGCAGAACTATCCTAAAATTTGTAAGGAACCACCGAAGACCCTGAATAGCCCAAGTAATATGGAAGAAGAAAACCAAAACTGGAAGCATCACCATTCCAGACTTTAGCCTCTACTACAAAGCTGTCATCATCAAGACAGTAAGGTATTGGCACAAAAACAGACACATAGACCAATGGTATGGAATAGAGGAACTCAGATTTGGACCCAAAAGTGTACAGCCAACTAATCTTTGACAAAGCAGGAAAGCGTATCCAATGGAAAAAAGACAGCCTCTTTAACACATGGTGCTGGGAGAACTGGACAGCAACATGCAGAAGAATGAAACTAGATCATTTTCTCACACCATACACAAAAATAAACTCAAAATGGATAAAGGGGACCTGAATGTGAGACAGGAAACCATCAAAACCCTAGAGGAGAAAGCAGGAAACAACCTCCTTGACCTCAACCACAGCAATTTCTTACTTGACACATCTCCAAAGGCAAGGAATCAAGAGCAAAAATGAATTGGGACCTCATCAAGATAAAAAGCTTTTGCACGGCAAAGAAACAATCCATAAAACTAATAGGCAACCGACAGAATGGGTAAAGATAGCTGCAAATGACATTATCAGATAAAGGGCCAGTATCCAAAGTCTATAAGTTATTTCTAAACTCCACACCTGAAAAACAAACAATCCAGTGTAGAAATGGGCAGAAGATATGAACAGACACTTCTCCAAAGAGGACATCCAGATGACCAACAGACACATGAAACGATGCTCAGCATCCCTCCTCATCAAAGAAATACAAATCAAAACCACACTGAGATACCACCTCACGTCGGTCAGTGTGGCTAAAATGAGCAAATCAGAGTACTCTAGATGATGGCGAGGATGTGGAGAAATGGGCACCCTCCTACACTGTTAGTGGGAATGTAAGTTGGTGCAACCCCTCTGGAAAACAGTGTGGAGATACCTCAAAAAATTAACAATAGAACTCCCCTGCTCACACTCTCGCTCTCAGAAATAAAAAAAACATTAAAAAAAAGAAACGAGTAAATGTGACACAATTTATGAAGCTAAGCCAGCCAAGTTTATAAAGATTAAAAAATGAACAATAGAACAATTCCTCAAAAAATTAACAACAGAACTCCCCTATGACTCAGCAATAGCACTGCTAGGAATGTACCCAAGGGATACAGGAGTGCTGATGCATAGGGGCACATGGACCCCAATGTTCATAACAGCACTCTCAACAACAGCCAAAACATGGAAAGAACCTAAGTGTCCATCAACTGATAAATGGATCAAGAAGATGTGGTCTATCTATACAATGGAATGCTACATGGCAATGAGAAAGAATGAAATCTGGCCATGTGTAGCAACATGGATGGCACTTGAAGGTGTTTAGCTGAGCAAACTAAGTCGGGCAGAGAAGGACAGATACCATATGCTTGCACGTATAGGAGGATTAGGAGGAACTTAATGGAGGACCATGGGTGAGAAGAAGGGGAAAAATAGTTGGGTAGAGGGAGGGAGGCTAACCATGAGAGACTCTTGAATGCTGAGAAGAAACTGAGGGCTGATGGGGGTAGGGGTGAGGGGAAGGAGGGTGATCGGCATGGAGGAGGACAGTGTGGGAATTAGCACTGGGTGTTATATGGAAACCAAGCTGACAAAAAGCCATTAAAATATTTAAATAAATAAATATCAAACATAAATAAAGAAGTCGATTTCAAATACTAAAATAGCTTTATATAGTATGCCCGTGGGTTAGCATGCCATCAGTCTACTCTAATACTAATGCACAGTATTGTACTATTAGGTAAGATGTTTAAATAATCTTTAAGGTATTCTAGTATAATTTCGTCAAACATTAAGAAAAAATTTATTACTCCAAAATATCAAATTAATATATTTAGAGACTTTTTTTTGCCAAAAAATATTGTTTAATTTTGATCATTGAAACTTAACATGATGCTTAGCATGGTGCTAAGGAAAGTTCCATCTCATTGTCTCTTAAGTAACTAGGACATTGTTTTGATGTGTCTCAATCACTATGAACTTCTACTCCACATGTAGGGTCTTAACCATTTCTGGGAACATGGGTACCTTGAGAATTTAATATAAGTTGTGGAATCTCTCCCTGAAACACTGTATTGGAAACACTTGCATACAGCGGCCAGGGGCTTATGGATACTCAATGCTTCTATATAAGGATCTAAGGGTTTCAGGCAAAGAATTTACAGGTGCAGTAGAGGTCTACGGGAAGATAGGAAGCCTGCTCCCATAACTTCAAAACTTATTAGCACTGACATTTGTTGGCTCTATAGCAGGATTCCTCACTTCAGCACTACAGTCATGTTGGACCAGATAATTCTTTGTTGTGAGAAGCTATCCTGTAATTCTAATGATGTTTATCAATATCTCTGCACTATCCAGTAGATGCCCATAGCCTCAGACATAAAAATAAAAATGTCTCCAGATATTGCCAAATGTCCTTTTGGGAGCGAAATCACCTCTAGTTGAGAACCACTGTTCTAGACAATGATTAGAAGACATTTCTGAAAAGAAGGACTATTTCATTATTTGTATCACAGAAGTTATATATTATTTTATTTGGTACTTGATTTTTCACTTTAGAGTTTTCTTCTAACTAAACCAAAGGCAGCTGAAATCACCTTTTTTTTTGTATTCCACAATATTTAACATAGTGCCAGACACATAGTAAGTACTTAATAAACACTTAATTGATCTGTCTTGAAGGAGGAATTCATATTTCAAGCCAACTGTTTGATCTTGTAACTTTGGAACATATTCTCTCCAACAGAAAATAAATCAAAACTTGAGGATATAAATAAATGGCCTTTAACCCAAAGTGGTCTGGGTGTGTGTGTTTAAGGATCTATAGCTATAAAAAATTCATGAAATATAATTCTCAGAAAATATTTTAAACACTTTTTTTTTTGGTATTTAGTTTGTTTATAACAACAAAGAAATAGTTATCTTCAGTTAAATATAGTCTGTAATTTTTTTTGCCTGGCTCTCACTTAATACACCAAATGTGTATTAAGTAGAATGACAAACACATTGCAGCGAATTAACACAACACCATGATAACTTAAAAATGCTTTGTTCTCATTGTCATCATGAGGTCATTTACATCATTTGCCACAGATCATAGTTGTTTATGCTCTTGTTCTTAAAAATATGTCCATCCCAGAAGCCTCTTGGCATATGCGCAAGAACATTCTTCAGACAGTTTTAGCCTCATTTGAGAGAAGCCACTATGTGACTAAAAAACAACTTCAATATAACTGTTTTTAGTTTTGTACAAATTTGTTGTTAAAAACTTTAAGTGTATAGCTAAGGATTGCAGAACTAGTTAAAAATAACATCAATAATCCTATAAATAAGGGGTAAAAAAACTCTTTCAAAGCCAGCCACAAATACAGATGATTCAATTATGACATTAATTTAAGTATAATCCATTCAGAATTATTTTGGTAGTTTGCACACATACAAAAATACTTTTAAATATACTTTCAAAATCCACTAAAACAAGACTATACATTTCGCCTGACCTTACTCATTTGAAATATCTGAAGTCTTCAAGGGGCAGGATATGAATAGCCTAAATTAACTCAGTTAGGTACTATAGTTGGTTTTGTTTCTAAAAACAAAGTGCATGTTTTAAGATTTCTGATATAAGTTGAAATGGGCACTTTTTATTTAATTGCGGACTTAGGATCCATTGAGAATATTTATGAACACTTAATGACTCAATCTTTATTTATGGTTCTATGTCTAAAACAAACAAACAATAAAGCACTCAATTCCAAAAGCAGTTTTTAAAATGTAACTGCCTACTACCACTACTACCACCACAGAGGGAACTCCCAACTTGGAATTCACTCTGGGTATAAGGGTTTTAGAGGAAAACCACCAGCCACGTCCTGAGGAAAACAGACATCAAAGGCACCCGTTCAAATGGGCCAGTTATCCTCAATGGGGTAGGCAGAGGAAAGAACACATTTACTTATATAATAGAGGTCATAGGAATACTTGTTCCATATGAGTAATGGGGATCTTACCAGTGGTATTTTTTTCTCTACAGTATTCAAGTGATTATGTACTTAGGAGATCCTCAAAGCATACTGGGTAAGTCAAACTATCAACTTTTGTAATAAGAAACGTAAAGATTATGTTCTGAACGTGGTTTAAGACTTGTTCAGAACGAGAAATTATTTAGAACATGTTCAAAATTTGGTTCATTCTTTTGTTTTTTAACTTCTCTAAATCTCTTTCTTTCTTAAATTCTTACAGTACTATATTCTTTTATTATATAGCATTTATCACAGTTGCAACTTCATATTTGTGTGTTTTCTAAAATTATTATGTTAATGGCTAGCTCCTTTGCTAGCTTGCAGGCTCCATGAAGATAGAGGCCAGAGCTTGTTTCCCCACTGGCCTTGCAAGAGCACCTTGGTGGCCAGTGCAGGACCTAGCATACATACCTAATCAATGTCTGTTGAAAGCAAAGTACAGATGAAAGGATAAACAAGTCAATTTTATTCCCAACCTATAGACAGAGGGCAATAATGCATGAAACTAAAAAGTAAAATAACTAGTTCAGGGAATAATCGTAAACAGTAAGAATTACCAATTAGGCAGAAAAGATACAAATGCTCTTTGTATACACTTAAGACTGTTAGAATACTGTTATACCTACTATGTGGAAACAACGTAATAAAAATAAGGATGTGAGGGTATAGGTGAGCAACTTAGACTGGAAATGGCTTCTCCCATAACATTTAATTCTGTATCTCCCAAATTCAATGAGCTATCCATAGAAAATACCTCCAAAGTATGTACTGAATGAATAAATGTTAATGGTTTTTGTTGTTGCTGAATGTCTAAAAGCTATTTCCATGGGTAGCAACTGTTTTACATTTGTCCTGAATTTGAGCTTATACTCTAAGCTCTTCTAAATCTTTTACTCTCCCTTAAGAGTGATGCCTTCCATTTATAAGTATTTTCAATTTATTGTGAACCAAGCTGTCCCCACTTCTTAGAATTGAATGTTCTTAAAAAGCCGACTTCAAATACAAGACATTTGGGCCTCATTAGGGAGCCATTGTTTTCTGTATATGTCTGTACTTTTTTTTTCTTTTTGCCTTTCAAGTAGTTTGTAATCACAATGTACATAATACCAAGCTGTCCTAATAATAACAGAGTAAAATTCTGGCTAACTCTGGTGAAGCCATTCTGCTATTTAATTTACGGCAAAGAGGAATGACAACTGCTTATTCTGCCCTTATTTTTTACATGTAATGTTTACAGACAAGGTAGAAAGTAAATATATAACTTTTAAATGAAAGGCTAAGATATGAGGAAACAAAAAGGATTTTCTGGAGTCTAGTCATAGTAAGAAAGCTTAAATAGAAATGTTACACTAGCTCAGAAGCAAGGACTCTCCCTTGGGGACATACATATACATCTGCTATGGTCTAGCATGGATCTTGGGTTTTAATGGGCTGCTAGCCAAGGAGGGAAGAGAAAGTATTCAGTGCCTGATTACGGTGGAAGTTCCTATCAAAGACCACTACCTTAAAGCCAGAAGCCTTAAGGGTACCTTCAGTGGGTTCTGCCTCTCCTCCTCCAAAAACTTAGTGGGAATACATGCCTGTTTGGGCTTTGGCTATGAGCAGAACAAGAGAAGTAAAAACATGTTTTTCCCCCCCAGGGAATTTGTAACCACAAGCCTACAAATCCATGGGTTTGTGGCTAGAATTCACACTATCTGTGTGGCCCCAAATACCTCAAACCAAAAATTTGGTTTCAATTGGTCTTGGATTGGAAATGCTCTTAGGCATCTGGCAAATACTTTCTAAAGCACTCTAAAGAAATACTTTTGACCCAGACCTCTGAGAATTCCCACAGGTAAAGACAGATCCAAGAACAATGAGATCACAATAAAAAGTCAATATGAACCAGAGTCTGCAGAAACAAAATAATACAAAAGCCAGGTCTATAATGACTACAGATTTTTGAATTATCAGACACAGAAGAAGAAATCAGCACATTTAAAAAAAAAAAGAGAAAATTAAAAGATAAGATTATCAAAAGTATGAGACAGATTTGGAAAAAAAACTTTCTCAAATGAAACATATAACTGAAATAATAAAGTCAACAGCCAAGTTAAAGAGCATTAAAAAAAAAAAAAGAATGAACTGAAAGACAAATTGAAGCAATTACCCAGCATGCTGCATAGGTTCAAAAGTATGGAGCAGGTGAGTTATCAGAGATAGAATGAGAAGGTACCATACATATCAAATGGGATTTCCATAATGAAAAAATAGAGAACATGAAAAAAAGGCAGTATTTTAAAAGAAAATGACTGAGAAGTTTTCAGATCTGATGAAAGATACTAATCTTCAAGACTGTGGGTATCCAGTTAACTGTACACAAGATTAAAGCTAGCAAGCAAAAATATGATCTAGGTAAATCAAAATAAAACCCTAGAACACTAAAGTATTTTAAAAGCTAGGGACAGAAGATAGCACTGTGGGGAAAGGCAACCCTTTCCTAGCAGGGTTCAGAAGTGGGCCCTTGGGACCTGGAATTAAGATGGTACGCTCTTTGGTTATACTTGCTTCCTCACCTATAATTGTCAACAGGAGTCAAGGGGGAGTCTTGTGAGTACACAGTAAAGTTGCCTTTCCCCAGAAAGGGGTTATGTGAGAGACTACCTTGGTGCATCCTTTGTAAGTAGATACCTCTCCCTCTCCAATATTCAATACTCACAGCCTCACCACCAAAATCTGCCTCAAACCCACCAGGAATAATCACTCTGCCTTTTATCCCTACTTTTGGTCACCCCATCATCAGGTTGTCCCTAATGTTCCATTAGAAGTTAACTATACTTCCTTAGAAGTTAACTATACATCTACTTTTCTGCCACTATCTCTTCTCCCCTCCAAATCTCTACCACTAAAATCTCTGGAATTCACAGTGCATTATCAGTAAAAACTATTGGGTCTCTGAACATTTTCCTCATCTTCTTGCTCTAACTGAAATGTGACTCTCTCCTAAAAATACTGCAAACTTCAGCACTTGCAAGTGGTTTGTTGTTGTTAGAGTTTGTTTTCTTCTAAGAGCCCTCAACCAACTGTTCTAGGAGGGGGGAGGGTATGTATGGGAGTCATTTGTGCTCTTTATCCAGTTTAAGAAGTGTAGATAGATAGACTAACAAAGTGTAGACAGACTAACTAATAAAACAGAAAGCCCAGCAACAGATCCAGGCAGGTTTTGTTTTGTTTTGTTCATGCAGAATATATTCAATATAGAGGAGATCCACGCAGTTTTGAAACTCTGGTACATGATGGAAGTGACAGGTCAGAAAGGAGAGATTATCTAATAAGTGGAGCAGGATTAAAAAAAACTCTAGGTAGAAGCTCAGTTAGTTGAGCCCCCACCTTCAGTTGGTTGAGCCCCCACCTTCAGCTTGGGTCATGATCGCATGGTTCTTGGGTTTGAACCTTGCATCCAGCTCACTGCTGTCAGTGTGGAGCCTGCTTCAGATCCTCTGTCCCTCCCCCACTCACATTCTCTCAAAAATAAACAAACATTAAAAACAAAATTCCATGGGGCGCCTGGGTGGCTTAGTCGGTTAAGCGTCCGACTTTCGCTTAGGTCATGATCTCGCGGTTTGTGTTCAAGCCCCGCGTCGGGCTCTATGCTCACTGCCAGCTCAGAGCCTGGAGCCTATTTCAGTCTGTGACTCCCTCTCTCTCTGACCCTCCCCTGCTCACGCTGTTTCTCTCTCTCTCCTGGAAATAAATTTAAAAAAACATTAAAAAAAAAATTCCATGTAGAAGATGAAATTGGATGCCTACCTTACATAAAAAATCAATTCCCAATGAATCAAGGACTTAAATGTCAAAAACATCAAAATTTCCTATCTTTAGTAGAAAATAAAGATGAATATTACTCTCACTTGTATAGAAAAGAATTACTTAGATCAAACACAGAAACAACTGACTATAAAAGACAGATTTAGCAATATTAAAATCAATAACTTTTATTCATTAGATAAACCTCCAAGAGAGTGTGCGGCAAGGGGCTGAGGGTGGGGAAGAGTTTTATATAGAAGAAGGTATGTGCTATCCTATAAAAGACAAAGGACTGGTATCAAAGATAAATAAAAAATGAAAAGTCATCAGAAAAAGCACAAAGAATATAACAGAAAAATGGACAAAAGACATTTATGAGTATTTCACTGAGGAGGAAACACAGGTGGCTAACAAATATATGAGGAGATGTTCAACTGCATTCATGAGAAGAGACGTGCAAATCAAGCACTGCTGGGTAGGAGTATAAACTAATATCAGCACAAAAGAATTTAGTATTTCATCTTGTAAAGTTGAACATTTACACACCCTATAACCCAGCAATTACACTCTTTGATAAATACCCAGAAAAACTTCAACATGTACCAAATGCATAGAAATGTTTATAACAGCATGTTTCACCATAGTAAAGAATATCCCAAATATGCATCCAACAGGAGAATGGATATATAAACTGTGGTATATATACTCAAATGAGCTACAGCTACACAAAATAGAGATAAATCTTAGCAATGTGATGTTGAATAAAAGATTTAGTCCCCAAAGATTTTTAAGTATCTGTAACAAACCCATACTCCTCCCTTCAGTGTTAAGCTTAACAGCTTTAGTGAGGGAATACTTAATATACCATACAATTCACCCACTTATATAATTCAATAGTTTTTAATATACTCGCAAGTATGTGCAACTATCACTAGTTAATTTTTAGAACATTTTCATCCCCTTAAAAGACACTCTTTCTCCCCAGCAGGACACTTTCAAATACTCCTCCTCCTGCAATGACTAATCTACTTCCTTTCTCTACAGAGTTTCTTATTCTGGATATTTCATATAAAATATGTAGTCTTTTGTGATTGGCTTCCTTTACCTAGCATAATTTCAAGGTTCATTCACTTTGTAGCATACATTAGTACCTCATTCCTTTTTATGCACTCACTCTTTTTAGGAATACTTATGAATGAGATGGAAATATATACAATGGAAAGCCAAGGATTGAATACTGAGATGTGGATGATGATTATAATAGGCATGGAGAAGGAGGGGAAATCAAAAGAATAAATGTAAGTTACTGCATGACTCTAGCTTTTGCAGTGGATTCACTTATTAATTACTTAAAATAAATATAAAAGGGCCATGATGGACCAATGAGAGTGCCCTAATCCAAGGATTATAATTAAAGTATATGAAGGTACAAAAGAATAAAGGGACAAGGTTAATAAAGTTGACTACACTTTTATTTCTTCAAAAGATACTTTAAAGAATAAAAAGGCAAGATCACAAAGTAGAAGATATTTGCAAAACATATGACTGATAGAAACCAGTCCAGAATATATGAAGAACTCCTATGATTCAGTAAAACAAATAATACCACGTAAGTCAAAATACATGAACAGGCATTTCACATGAGGAAACATAAAGAAATGCTTTTCCTCATTAGTCATTAGGCAAATGCCTGAACAATCCTTTAAGTCAGGTCATATCCCTTCCATTTTCCATGTCGTTTAGAGTAATATCTAAAGTCCATCCAGAGGTCTCAAAACCGTCTGTGATTTGGCCACCTCTCTGCCCTCGTCTTCTACTACTCTCCATTCCCTGGCTCATTCTGCTCCAGCCATTTCTGCTTCTTAAGTGTTCTTGGGCGTATCAGAAATACCCTGAAGGCTTCTGCATTTATTCTCTTCTCTGCCTGAAATGTTTTTTCCCAGGATAACAACTAGTGTGTACTGTCCTTTCCATTAGGTCTTTGTGCAAATGTCACTTTCTCAGTGAAGTCTTTCCTGACTGTCTTATTTAAATCACTCCTGAACTTCCTACTCCCCATCCAGACTTTTTCATCATCTGATTATTTTACCTATTCATTTTCTAACTCACCTTTTCTCCTTTCTCCGAACCCCCATACACTAGAATGTAGGACCCCATAAAAGTCTGTTCAGTGTTCTATCTCCAGAGAAAAGAAGAGTCTGGCACACATAGCAGGAACTCAACAAATATTTGAGAACAACACGTATTAAAATCATAATGAGATACCATTACTTACATATTCAACTAGCAAAAACTGAAAAGTCTGACAATATCAATTCATACTGAGGATGAAGAGCTTTGGGAACTCACACTACTGGTTAGAGTAAAACCTGGGAAAACAATTCAGTATGATTTAGTCAAAGTAACTCTGTGAACAGGCTCCACAATCAAGAAATTCTATACATACCCAAGATACTCTCTCTCTGTGTATTCCTAGGTGAGAAGTCTGAGAATTTTCACAAAGACATTGTTTATGATAGAAATAAACTATAATAACTGGTAACAGAACAGCCACATTGTGATATACCTACAATGGAATTCTAGATAATAGTAAAAATTAATAGACTGAATCTTTATATATATTGATACAGATAATTCTCAAAAATAGAATGTTAATAGCAAAAAGGAAATGATAGAAGGATACAGAGAGGATACTTTTTATAAAAAAGTCAAAATGTATAAAACTGTTTAGGGATATATGTATATGTGATAAAATGATGATACAGAAAATGACTAACATGAAATGTAATTTCATCGTTTCCTCTGATAGAGGAAGGAAGAGGGTGTTACTGAGGAGTCTCATAAAGGACTGCAGATATTGGTAACATTCTTTCCTTCTTTGATTTTAAAATTTATTTATTTAAATCCAAATAAGTTAACATACAGGGTAGTAGTGGTTTCAGGGGTAGAACCCAGTGATTCACCACTTACATATAATATCCAGTGCTCATCCCAACAAGTGCCCTCCTTAAAACCCATCATCCATTTGGCCCATCCTCCGACCACCTCCCCTCCTGCAATCCTCCATTCGTTCTTTGTATTGTATTTAAGAGTCTCTTATGGTTAGCCTCCCTGTTTTTATCTTATTTTTCCTTCCCTCTCCCTATGTTCACCTGTTGTGTTTCTTAAATTCCATACATGAGTGAATTCATATGGTTATTTGTCTTTCTCTGAGTGACTTACTTCATTTAGCATAAAAATTCTAGTTCCATCCCAACAAATGGCAAGATTTCATTCTTTTACATCACTGAGCATTCCATCGTGTGTGTGTGTATATACATACATACATATATGTATGTATATACACACATCTTTTTTTATCCATTTTATCCATTCATCAGTCAACGGACATTTGGGCTCTTTCCATAATCTGGCTATTGATAATGCTGCTATGAACACTGGGGTGCATGTGCCTTTTTGAATCAGCATTTTGTATCCTTTGGATAAATAGCTAGTAGTGCAATTGCTGGGTTGTCAGGGTGGTGCTATTTTTAATTTTTTGAGGAACCTCCATACTGTTTCCCAGAGTGGCTGCACCAGCTGCATTCTTACCAACATTAATGTAGTGTTTTTTTCTTAAGCTGGTACACAGGTGTTCATTTTATTATCATTTTTAACTGTAAAATAGACTGTTTACCTTTTGAATCTTTTTTATCCATGTAGTAAAGTGTAAAAAAAAAAAAAGTACTGAGTGCTTACTCTCTGACAACTGTGTGCTAAAATTAAATGGTTTTCACCTGCCTTTTGTCACTTACTCTTCATTAAAATAATAGCTACTTGTACCCAGACTTTCTGATATCAAGCCCTCTATGCTCTTTTCATAATCACAGCAAACTATTAATGCTATGAGAAATTTCACCATAAGCAGGTCTCAATCTATACAATATATTTGAAAAATCTACCTATAAATTAGTGGCTTGAAACTAAGCCTATTTTCCTCCCTGGAAGAGTTTCTGACCACAGAAGCTATTAATATATAAGGACATTTTGAGGCTGGGGTCCAACCAAAATGGTATTTCTAAGTCATTAAAGAAAAAAACTTTATATTACAAAAATAAAAGGAAATGGAAAACACATCAACCTCCCTAGCATGTCAGTATTTAACAACTTTTCAATCTAGATTTTTCTTGCTGCAACCTCAGTATTTCCTTCCATCTTTAACTCAAGTTTATATATAAATAAACTATTTATTCTGACTACTTCTAAAAAGATTTTGCAAATAACTATTAGGTAGCAGTACCCTGTCAACCTTTTTCCTACTGCAGTAGATATTAAAATGATAAATGTTTAGATAGCACACTGGAATAAGTGGAGGAGGCAACTAGAAAAGGAAACCAACCTGAGGGCTCTGGTTGGCCTAAGGGCTAAAGGGGTCAATGCTCTGGCAAATTTGTAATTCACAGGCAGTATACTGGTTGGGAATCTCTGACAGAGGCTATCATTTAAAATTTACTCTTTCAACTTTTCCAGGATTTGTAATTAACCTAGATAGAGTCTATTTCATTTGCAATGTCCTCTATTACATTTAAAAATTATAGAATGAGAGTGATTTAGAATGAAAGTAACATTAAAATTTAGGACTTTGGTATGCCTGGGAAGCTCAGGCGGCTAAGTGTCTAACTCCTGACTTCAGCTCAGGTCATGATCTCAGTTTGTGAGATGGGACCTTGCGTCAGGCTCTCTAATCCTCCCTCCCCTTCTCTCTCTCAAAAATAAATAAATAAATATTAAAAAAAATACCTTAGGGGTGCCTGAGTGATTCAGTCGGCTGTGCGTCCAACTCTCAGTTTCAGCTTATGATCTCATGATTTTGTGAGTTTGAGCCCTGCATCAGGATCTGTACTGAGAGTGTAAAGCCTGCTTGGGATTCTCTCTCTCCCCTCACCTTTCTCTTCCCTTCTCCCACTCACACTGTCTCTGTCTCTCTCAAAAGAAATAAATAAACTTAAAAAAAAAAAATAAAAAAATAAACCTTAGGACTTAAATATTTCCACAGCTTATCTTATAAGCAAGCACTGTTTCTATTCTTAGGGATTCTCTGGTGGCAGAATCTTCTAAGGAAATCTATGACAGGCCAAACATTCTTTAATGCTCAAAAGATAGAAACTTGGAATACCAACTAATAACATGCAGGCCCAGAAGCTTGCCGTAATTCAACAACAAACACTCAAAAGCCTTCTCTTGCCTTTTCTGTTTGTTAACTTCCAAAACAGCCTATTAATCAGAGGACAGCCTTCTCTGACATCATCATACAGGTGACTCTGGCTGCAAACCAAAATGTTCCCACAGCCTGAAAGTATACGCTGGATCAACCTATGTAAGTGCTTATT
Source organism: Proteles cristata cristata (assembly GCA_017311185.1). Classification (NCBI taxonomy): domain Eukaryota; kingdom Metazoa; phylum Chordata; class Mammalia; order Carnivora; family Hyaenidae; genus Proteles; species Proteles cristata. Next base: position 721,468 of record JAESUZ010004545.1, read on the forward strand.
TTTTTTCTTAATAAAATTTCTTCAAATTTTCAAGTAAAATTCACTGAACACATCTTTATGTATCTTTGTGTACACAAGAGTAAACATAGATTGAGAAGAGCACTAAATGAAGACACTAGGCCCCAGATTATAATTAGTAACCCAAGAAAAATACTCTTTAAAATTTTTAACGTGTATTTATGTCAAACACATCAAGGTCTGAATTATAGTTTTCCATCTCTTACCTTTGTGATCTTGACTAAGTCTGTACTTAGTTAACTTGTGTAAGATGTGTTAATAATCACTAAAGAATTGTTGGAAGAATTTAATGTCATACTTTTTGTAAAGTACCTAGTACAGTTTCTGATACAGCATAGGCATCCAATAAGTGCAAATTTCTCCTCCCACCCCCAGAAAGCATTTTATTTACTTATATTTTATTAATTTTTGAATTTTTTATTTTACTTTATTATTTTTTATTTGAGAGAGAGTGAGTGCACACAGGAGGGACTGAGGGAGAGAAAGAGAGAAATCCCAAGCAGTCTTCAAGCTCAGCACAGATGGCGATCATAACTGATCCTGGGATCATAATGATTCTGGGATGGCGACCTGAGCTGAAATCAAGAGTCAGATGTTCAAGCAAGTCACCCAGGCGCCCCCAAAGAGCATTTTAAGATGTATTTCTTCTGGGGCACCTGGGTGACTCAGTCAGTTAAACATCCAACTCTTGATTTTGGCTCAGGTCATAATCCCACAGTTCAATGGATCAAGCCCCACACTGGGCTCTGCTTGGTATTCTCCCTCTCTCCCTCTCTCTCTGCTCTTTCTCTGTGTTTGCTTATGTGCTCTCTTTTCCAAAATAAATAAACTTAATTTTTCTCGATCAAAATTATGCATCTAAATTACTTTAAAAAAGTTTTAAATCTCCCCATGCTTCTACATAAAGGAATAATGGGAATCTAAAAGGAAATGTATTTTATGACAATCTAAGCTGAAATGCTTAGGAAAACCTTGGTTAAGTCCTTTGCAGACAGAATACTCTATTTTACGTAAGCCAATTCTTAGGGAAGCACATGCCTTCAAAATACATGCTTCAACTTACCACTTAGGCATATTATTCTAAACACCAAAGGGAACTCACTCAAGTCAAAATTCCTGGCACTCCTCTGTTGGCATACATAGATCAAGTTTTCAAACTATGCCAAATAATTTTACAGATACAGGTTTTCCATGTCACTAAATGAGTAGACTGAGCTAAGGACGTATCTCTTGACAGCTCATTTGATGAATGTTATCATCAATGAAGATTATCCTAAGAGAGGAAAGTCTGCAACCTCTTTATCTAGTAGGCAAACAATGTCTCATCAGGCAAACAGTGTCAATGTGAAATGAATAATACAGAGCCCTTCCCACATGAAAATGCGCAGATTCAGCCTGCCTAGTCACCAGTTCAAACCACAGACATTTTTACTGGCTTTATCTTGGACCTCATACTGAAAATTATCATTGCACTATATAGTCAGTGAACATTTGTCTACAATAATCTAACCAAAAGGACAATGAGAAAGGCTGGCAAATGTTTCAGAGAACCAGAATATGGCATATGGTCCAACAGTGGGATTAAGTTATGCATCAAACCAAAGATCTGCAGAAAGTACTTATGTTCTTTCCTTTATGCGGCTTCAAAACCTGAATCTACTGTAGAAGCTAGAGTTGATTCTGTGTAAAATGTTATTAGCATTTCTGAGGTATCTTTAGAAGTTAAAAAATGTTTCCCAGTTAGCAACATGAATTAATAGAATTATTTCAAGATATATAGTAAGAGACATGTAGTTGTTCTACTATTAGGAATTTACCCTAGGGGTGTCTAGGTGGCTCAGTTGGCTAAACATCTGTCTATGGCTCAGGCCATGATCTCACAGTTCTTGAGTTTGACCATGTATCAGGCTCTGTGCTGACAGCTCAAAGCCTGGAGCCTGCTTCAGATTCTGTCTTCTCTCTCCCTGATCCCACCCCGCCCCCCCGCCCCGCTTGCACTCTCTCTCTTTCAAAAATAAATAAACGTTAAAAATAACAAAGGAATTAATTTTAAAAGAAAGGAATTTACCCTAAGTAAACCTAATACAAGGTTAGTATGTTATCCACAATAGCAAAACATCAGAAAGCCTGAAACACAACATCAGTGGAGTGATTCATAATTTATATATCAGAAACACAATGGAATGTGATACAGGCATTGTGATTATAAAGATTATTTAGAAACATAAAAATAAGTATGAAAAATGAAACAAAAAAAGAACTCAAAATGAGGTTCTAATAAATATGTCTGCTTATAGAAAATGTAGTAATTTTTTTTAATGTTTTATTTATTTCTGAGAGAGAGAGAGACAGCATGAGCAGGGAGGGTCAGAGAAAGAGGGAGACACAGAATCTGAAGCAGGCTCCATGCTCTGAGCTGTCAGCACAGACCCCGACGCGGGTCTCGAACCCACGAACCACGAGATCATGACCTGAGCCAAAGTCGGATGCCTAACCGACTGAGCCACCCAGGTGCCCCTAGAAAATGTAATAAGGATGAATGTGTTACAGTTAAAATATGGAAGCAACTCGAGTGACCATCAATGGATGACTGGATAAGCAAAATGTGAGGGATGCATGTGGCCGTGTAATAACAAAATTATTCAGCCTTAAAAAGGAAGGAAATTCTGACATATGTTACAACATGGATGAACCTTGAAGACATTATGTTAATTGAAATAAGCCAATCACAAATGACAAATCTTGTATGATTCCATTTATGAGGTGCTTAGTGTGGTCAAAATGATGGAGCCAGAAAGTTGAATGGTTGCCAGGGGCAGGGGAGAGGGAGAATGAAGAGTTACTGTTTAATACACACAGATTCAGTTTTGCAAAGATGAAAAAGAGTTCTGGAGATGGATGAGGGTAATGGCTGAACAACAACATGAATGTACTTAACACCACTAATTATACACTTAAAAAATGGTTAGGATAGTAAATTTTATGTTGTATGTATTTTGTAACAATAAAAAATCAGGAAAAAATAGTTGTGTTCAAGTAGTAAACTTAAGGTTATATGGTTTTCCAGTTTTAGAAAAAAAAAGAACAATAATGAAACTGCTAAAACTAAGTAGTCTCAGTGGATTCTATCAAAATAACATATGGAACATGTGTGAGAAAAATGATGGCTTGCTAGCCAGGCAGTTAGCATATAGAATGATGACGTGGCACAACCTCAAACAGAATAGGCAAAAAGTTCTGCTTTAAAGACCAAAGAATTCACAACTTCAAACGCATCAGCATAGCTGTGGGCTGTGAGAAAACAATACATGAAACAAGCTTGGTCTTCTTGAACTGACTTCAGGGAGATTATAAATATATGGCAAAGGCGACAAAAGTACTACTGCCTGGAAATAGTGGCTACAGATGCAAACAGTACAACTGATGTGATACATGGGCAAAGGAACAACTGATTAAAAAAAAAAAAAATCTCATAGATGCTTGCAAGCATCCCAAGACAGCAGGCCAATTAACCTGAAATTTCAAAACATGAGAATTTTAGCACTTTCTGAAACTATGACTGGTATAAAAATATCCTCAATTTTTGCTTCAGATCATTTTTTAAGTTTTTTGGAAAGCTCTTTTTAAAATTAAAGCATAAAATTGTTAAGAGAGAAAATAATTTTTAAAATAATCCAGGAAATTCAGAGAAATTTACTGGCAACTCTATGGAGAAAATGTGCTACCAATGTTGTTAGATAACCCTAGCTGCTTTTCATTTTTATTACACATTCCACAAACGATTCTTTTTTTTCCCCTCTTTCTCGCAGTAAAAAGTTTCAACTTATAACCTTACAAAACCCTTACAGTCAACCTGTTAACTGGATGATTCATGGAAGTTGCACACACCTAAGTTTTATAATTCTAGCCACTCATTAGCTGTATACAAGACAGAACAGTGTCCTGCAAACTCATTTCTATCCCATCATCAAATTCTTTAGCTTAGTAAAGTTCAGGTTTCCCATTTAATGCTCTCCTCTCCACTAAACTCAAAACTTTACACATCTGGTTATTTTAAAAGTTCTGACCAAAAAACATTTTTGTGGATATATTTTAAGTAATGAATACATTGACAATAACTGGAAATACTGATATAGCCAAAAGTAAATAGTGAACAGGTTTTGAGACAAAAATTAAAATGTTTGAAACTGGGTTGCCTAGCAAAAAGAATGCCCAACTGATTCAAAAGCATTTTATTTCTGAATAGAGAATAAATAATGCAAAGAACATGGACTAATGTGTCTCTGTGTTTAATCTTCCCACTGGGACACTAAACAGAGGCATGATGGTGGAATAAAGGGGAAAAAAGGAAGGACAAAGTGAACACCAGAATAAAAACAGAATTACCAATGTGGAAGGAAAAATGAGTTGAGTGAGGAAGAGCTGTACTAGCACCTCCTGGCTGAGACCGCAAGAGGATTATTTGCTGCTTCTCCACTGGCTTCCATGCTTCCTTTGAAAAAGCCTCCTACAGCTGTAGGTTCCTGACAAGAGCTCCCTCTAGACATTTAGTCTCACCACATTAAAGCTTTAAGACCATCAGTACTAATCTCATTATGCCTTTTATACTTTACATTTATATTTTAAACCGTCACCACAAGAAGTCTACAACTTCCAAATCATCTCTTCTAATAAGATGGAGAACATAACCATTTCTGACCCTTCCTCAACAATGAAGCCCTTCTACAAGTTAGTTAGTCATAATCACTCATTAATAGTCATTAACAGAATCCTCTTCATTCACCTGCTAATCTGAGTCTCGCTGAAACCTGGTTCTCCTCTGGGGCCTATATCCCAAATATCCTTTTTAGGAGGTGAATTTTTCTCTCCCTTGGTTTGTCATTACTACTAACTGCCACCTCTAGTCCACTGGCTGGCCCTTCTCCCTAAAGTCCCCAACTCTGAATGGCATGTTATTAGACTATACTGCCTATAAGCCTTCTTTTTTTTTTAAAGTAGCCTTCACACCTAGTGTGGATCCCAGTGAGGGGCTTGCACTCACAACCCTGAGGACCAAGACCTGAGCTGAGGTCAAGAGTCAGACTCCCAACTGACTGAGCCACCAAGGCACCCCTACAAGCTCTTCTTATTGTAGATATCTAATAACTGTAGTCTCTCCCATCATATCTTGAAAAGCTAAGCCCTTGGCTCACTGCCACTCTCCAATACAAGCCGTGTCATAATTCTTGGTTATTACAATATCTACGCAAATGATCTTGGGCCTTACAGTTCACTGACCTCCTCTTCTCCTATTACTCTATACTCCATCTCACCTTAAAAACTTACTCCCAAGACCATAACTAGACCATGTCATAACCCCAAGCTACAATCTCAGCATAATCTTAATTTCAAGTATCCCACTCTTCAAACACTAGCTCCAATCTTTCCACTTTATTCTCTCTAGTATCACAAGGCTAACAAAGCTAATTTTCTGTCTCATAGGGACCTACAATCCATTAATCTTCACATCTCTTCCCCATCCCTCTCTCAACATACCCTCGTTTTCCTCCTAACTCAATATAGATCCCTTGGTCCATGATTACAATCACTCCCTCGCATATAACCTTCAATCCCCTTGTTCCTCTCATGCTTGGTCATACGTGGTTGACAAATCTAGATTGGTTTAATCCAACTCTTCCCTTACTCCATGACTGCACCACATCATTAAATGTGGTTAAAGACAAATATAATTATGTTGACTCATCTAACTTTACATGAGCATGAACTGCACTGCAAGTACACCCTTACGGCTGTTCAGCAGTACTTTAAATTTTCCACTCTCTTAGACAACTATTTCATATCTTCTTTTTGTTCAAATCTCTATTTCCTCTCTTATCCATACTCTCGGTTGATGACCTTCTTCCTGTTTAAGAAAATACAAGCAAATAAAAGAGCACTACAAGCTGTCATTACTACTTCTACTCATTATCCTGTGATCATATTCCTTGCCTTTGCTCTTGTTATAATGAATGAAATACCCATGCACATAGACCAAAAGTCAATTCTCCCACTTGTGTAAAGATATTCCAACTCTTTTTGCCTACTTTAGAACACAGTTCTCTGCATCATTTTTTCCTGTCTCTGATGGATCATTTCTAGAAGCATGTTATTTTCCCCATTTGAAAGAAAAGTGCTCTCTTGATCTCATATCCTCCATCAGTTTCTTTCCCATTCCTCTGTGACCCAATATAGAAAAACTCAAAATCTGTCAATCTGTTGGTCCACAATAATTTAAGAAAGGGATAGATGCTAACTAATAAATGTAGAGCAAATAACAGGAAATCAGTGTTTTTCAATGAATGGTATAACTTGACTCAAGCAAGGATCAATCAAAGAATGCAGTGCCATCAGATAGAATTTTGGGGGAATAGGGCATTTTTATACACCCCCCAAAAATTACTTACTAATTACCAAAAAATAAAAGTGCCTTTCAGTGTAAAAACCACTCAGATGCCACCTTAACTGAGTGGCAAACTTAACAGCACAAATAATGGGGAAAATTGACATGAGGGACCTCATAATGTAAGGCAATGGGTAGTATAAAATACCATTTATGGAGAATTCTTGCCAAAACCTTTCTTTCTGAATTCACTGTGAGGAAACAGACAAATCCAGATTGTGAGTATTCTACAACTCACTATTGTAGACTTTAAAACTGACTGATATGATCATGAAAGAACTAAAAAGAATATTACTGGAATGAATGAGAAATTTGACTATTATTGTATCAATATTAAATTCCTTTAGTGTGATACTGTGCTTATGTAGAAGACTCTTTGGTTTTGGAAGTTACATGATGAAGTACTTTTTAGGGATTAAGTGTCACGATGTCCGTAACTCTTGAACAGTCAAATATTTTAGAAAAGGAATTGTCTGTATATGCTGTCTCCAATTCCACTCCTCATTCTCTCTTGAACCCACATTAATCTTATCCCTTTCATTCCACCAAAACAGTTAAAAAAAAATCACTGAACATCTGGTGATCTCCACACTGGTCACTTTTAGTCTATATTTTATTGACTCACCTTTTCATTGAAATGCTTTCTTCACTTGGCTGTCTGGATACCCTACAACTCTGAATTTCCTCCTGCGGTTTTGGTGGTTTCTTCCCAGTTATCTTTGGAAAAATCTATGTGTTTTCCTCAACTTCTAAATGCTGCAGTACTCCAGGATCTGTTATTGAATCTTTTTTCTTCCTTTCTACCTAGACTCACTCTGTTGGTATTCTTCACTTTCAGAGGCCTAGACAAGGAAGATCCCAAATTCAGATCTCTAACTATGACCTCTTCCCTGAACTCTAACTTGTATATTCAAATGTCTCCTTGACATGCCTATTCTGATATATAATAGATATCTTAAAATTTACATATGACCAGAAGAGAATTTTTGAGGCTCCTTTGCAAACCTATTTCATCTACAATCTTCATTATCTTAGGAGTACTGCAATAGCATTTTGATTGATTTTCTCCATTTTGTCCTTGCCTCCTACCTTAATCTACCCTCAAGACAGCAACCAGGATCATGCTGTTAAAAAAATAATTCAGATCTTATCACCCCTCAGCTCAAAACTCCAATGGCTTATCATCTCACTCAGAAAAGAAGTTCAAGTCCTTAAAATAACCTAAAAGACCTTCATGATATAGCTCCACATTACCTCTGTGACCTCATCTATTATTCTTTTCTTCACTCACTCCAGTCACACTGCTCTCTTTGCTATTCCTTAAACGTGACAGGTAAACTAAAGCTTCGGGGCCATATATTTGCTATTACCTCTGATCTCACACTCTTCTCTGTCTCACTCCCTGACTTTTACTAGTTTCTGCTCAAATATTTCTTATTAGATTCATCTGAACATAAGATTTATGAGGTCAAGGATTTGTATGTTTTGTTCACACTGTGTCTAGAATAGTTCCTGGCATTAATAGGTGCTCGAAAAGTATTTGAAGGAAAGCTGGAGTACTTAAGGATATTGGGGGAGACCAGATATATCCTTTTCACTAGCATCTATTAAAGCAGAGGTAACTAAAGAAAAGAGGACTTTTTATCATATCCAATCTCTTTTACGATTATAAACAAACGTGTCATTATTTGTTCATATTCTGGATGGAATTTTAAAAATATTATTTATATATACTCGGTATTATCTACAATCAAAAAACTGTTACATCGATTATTTGAACTACTAAAGTAAGAGAGGTTATTTAGGATGTGAGCTAAGACTGATTATCCTTCATTTATATGTACATTACAACTTCCCTAATGAGGCATTTTACTGAAGGCCCAACATGCACTACTTTGATTTATCAAAGTGAGTCAGCCATGATACTTTTTTTAGCAACACGGTGAGATGGGAAATACTACCCCACAAACATCAAAATAATGAATTACAACTTTATCTAAAAATCTTATCATTCAACATTTTTACTTACAATACTAACCAATGTGACTATATTACCACATTTCTACAAGGAACTAAAGTATCAACAGAAAGTCTAGTTTATTCTAGTTGTTACACCCACGTACATGTTATCTGCTTCCTTTAATACCATACCTTTAAGAAATTAAACTCCTAATGTTACTACAGTATATAATCCAATATAAAAAGACAGGAAATTTAAATAGTCTAACATTCCTTTTAAAAACCAAACCAAACCATATTCCAACAAGTGTTAGTGATTAAGGGTCCTTATTTTTCTGAAGAGCTTAATATTTTGAAAATTGAAGCCACAGAAAACCTAATGAATGATATAGTATAATCTCATACTGACCCTTTGTGGCTTAATGAAGTATAACATCATAAAAGTCCTGAGATTCAGGGTAACTGTTACTGGGAACACACATTTTGACAGATATAATCCACAAAAATTCACACATCACATGAACAGTATTCTAGCTTATTAGGTACCTTTATAAATATCTCAGATTCCTAAAGAAAGGTATTATTAGTCCCAGTTTCCAAACAAACAGATCCTGAAAGATTAGTTCCTTTGTTTCATTTAACACATACAGTATATAAAAGACTCTTTATGTTTACACAAACACACATACTTGTGTGACGCATATACCAAGGATTCACAGATAGCAATACTTTATCTGAGGCCTTCAAAAATATTATAGCTAAAGACATAAAAAATATATACTATATATTAGAATATTAATTGTCCTCTATTCAATTAGCCATAAAAAACAACAACAACAACAACAACAACAACTGTATCTGGGGCACCTGAGTAGCTCAGTCGGTTAAGCGTCTAACTTTGGCTCAGGTCATGATCTTACAGTCCTTGAGTTTGAGCCCCGTGTTGGGCACTGTGCTGACAGCTTGGAGCCTGGAGCCTGTTTCAGATTCTGTGTCTCCCTCTCTCTCTCTGCCCCTTCCCTGCTCATGCAGTGAGAGGTGCAGGCTTCCAGTTCTGGAATGAATAATCATGGGGCTATTAGGTCCAGCACATGGAGAATATAGTCAGTGATACTCTAATAGTATGTATAACAACATGAGGTAGCTCGGCTGTCTGTGGTCAGCACAGCATAAGAAAAGAATCGTTGAATCACTATGTTGTATACCTAAAACTATTAACATTGTATGTCAACTATACTTTAATTACAAAATATATAAAATAAAATTTAAAATAAAACTCTACAATTAAATTTAAAGGATTTATTTTTTATTTTTAATAATCTTTTTAATGTTTATTTAAAAAAATTTTTAATGTTTTATTTTTGAGAGAGAGAGGACAAGCGGGGGTGGGGCAGGGAGAGAGGGAGACTCTGAATCCGAAGCAGGCTCCAAGCTCTGAGCTGTCAGCACAGAGCCCAACGTGGGGCTCAAACTGATGAGCTGTGAGATCATGACCTGAGCCAAAGCTGGATGCTTATCCGACTGAGGCACCCAGGCGCCCCTAAAAGGATTTATTTTAAATGCAGTAAGCAAAAACGTCCAAATCTCAGATGTGATCACTACTTCCAGTCTGTCTCATTAAAATCTTACTCAGGCCAGAACACCCAAGCTGAAGGGGCTCCATAGAGAATGAACTCATCTGGCTCTGCCAGTAATTTCCCATGCAGGCTGGCTAAATTATTTAACCACTCTGTGTTCATTTCTCTCACCAGCCAATAACGTAAATCAACACACTGTAATGGAAAAACACACAACAATCCTCGTCAGGAAAACACCTGCCGTCTGGTCCTACCTTAGCTACTGACTCACTATCAGGCAAGTGAGAATGGGCAGGTCACCTCTGCTCCCTAGGGCCTCACTTTCCCCATCTGTAAAAGGAAGATGCACGTCTGGAGATTCTCCGTTTTACATGCCTTCACCTGGCTAATTCACATACACTATCCTAACAAATAAAACAATGCCCTTTATTGTCTATAAAATTCAAGAACCCAAGTCAACCGACCCAGTACAAAACCTGACAGAAAAAATAGTGCATAAAAATACTGGGAAGAAAAACATGAGTGCTCTCCAAGACAAGTCTTAAAATGTCAGGTAAAGTACCTTCTCCACTTGCACAAGAACAATGATCATTCATGAGAGTTCATCACAGTTCCGTCTGGAACCATATCTATTTTCTGCTTGGATCATGTGTTAGTGTAATGAGCTCCATAAACTACCTCCCGCTATGTTCAATAATGCTTCCATTTTATTTGTAATGGGTAAACCATTTTAAGCTTTAGGAAATGTCCCTACGTTATAGCAGTCTGGGATTTGGGAAAGCAAATCTGTATCCACCCTATATATACCCTATACCACAGATTCCAATTTAATCCCTTCTCTGCTTTGGTTTTTCCAAACTTCTTACTTGAGATATTCTCCATTCTTCCCCTCCCCTTGATTACTTCAGTAGCCCTGAGCTACATTTTTTCCAGTGCCGAAGGAACTTTCTTCACCTCCTAGAATGACTAGGAAGAAGAGTGATCAAAATGAAAGCCAGTGACAGGGAGAAGCAGAGACCATGCATCATCCAGAGAGAACGTTTTCACCGCTCCATGACAAAGAAAAGCAAGTGTCCTTTCCCAAACTACCAGCATACAAAAATATTCTATCCGCTAAGTAATAACACAGCTCTTTGATTTCTCTATGAAATTAATTGCTTCAAGGACAATTTCACAAAGTATTGAATGACCTGTTACTTGAAGCAGTCAGCCAAAAAGAATGGATGGTCATGTGGCCAGAGAAGCCATTCCTGTACCGGACAGATGAGATTAGATGCAAAGTTCCTAACAGTTTAAGAGAGAACATGTGTGCACGAGCAGAGGAGGGGCAGGGAGAGGGGGGAAGAGACAATCCAAAGTAGGCTCCTTGCTGTAAGCACAGAGCTACATGTGGGGGTTGAGCTCACAAAACGTGAGATCATGACCTGAGCCAAAGACAGAACCAACTGAGCCACCCAGGCGCTCTTCCTAATAGTTTTCTAATCCAGTGTAGTTGAAAGATTCATCATCCTATCAACCAACTGGTAATGCTGGCTTACTAGTTACAGTCACTGTTACTCAGAGCCAGGCAAGGATCTCCAGAGGGTGTGTGTAGCATGTGATATGCACTCCCATAACTCCAGTGGGTCTCAGTTGAGAATCAGTGGATTAAATTACTCCTAAAATCAGGGCGCCTGGGTGGCTCAGTCGGTTAAGCGTCCGACTTCAGCTCAGGTCATGATCTCACAGTTCGTGAGTTCGAGCCCCACGTCGGGCTCTGCTGACAGCTCGCTCAGAGCCTGGAGCCTGTTTCAGATTCTGTGTCTCCGTCTCTCTCTGACCCTCCCCTGCTCACACTGTCTCTCTTTCTCAGGAATAAATAAAACATTAAAAAAAAAAAAATTACTCCTAAAATCGCCCCAAATATAAAAGCTTAATATTTCCACAAAGACAATCTTTATTTGAAGGCAAGTGTCTAAGAACTTCACTACATCATCCAACAGCTCCCCCCACCACTCTCCCCTTATTTCTTCACAATTTTAACTAGTGGCTCACTGTCATGGTCTTCAGTACTACTGCCTGAATTCCTAGCAAGTTCAATAGGCATATAGATGATCCTCCCAATAACCTCTCAGTTCACTGGAGTCGGGTAGAGGACAGCATCTACCCGGCTTCAGCCATGTATTCCCAGTCATGCCCTAACACCTTATCATTACCAAGAGCTACTACCCCTCCATGATCTCAATTTGACGCATCTCACTATCTGACCACCACCAACCTTTCCACCCACTCCGTCCTGACAATGCCTCAATCCAACTATTTTTCAACTCCACTGGCACCTCAAAACTATCACTTTTCACTGACCCTATCCCCACCAATTCTCTCCGTTTCTTACCCAGTTTAAATTCCACAACCATCATAGTTACTCTCTTATACATACTAATTCCTTACATCTCTCTTGCAGTGATACTCTTCCTTATAAAAGCACAACTGATTACTCCATTCATGCGCCCATAGAGCTTAAGGTAGCTGGGGAACACACACACACACACACACACACACACACACACGCACGTTGCCTGGTTTCACTTTAAATTTATCACACCAAATTTCTAGCGTGCCCCTTCATGCTGTCTGGCAATCTTACTTTATTTACATCGCTAGGTTCACCTTCTCTCTTTTCTAGAGGACTTCTGTATTTTCCTCTCCCTCCTCAAATCCTAACACTACCTTCCTTCTGGCCTCTCAGCTGATAACCTGGCTTGCTACTTAAATGAGAAAATTGAAGCGATCAGAAGAAGCTTCCACAGATTTCCACACCGTATCTCCCCACCCAGCAACATACTCCCTTTCTGCCTCTTTCCAAGATCCACTCTCCTCCTCCCGTCCAAAGCCGAACCCTCTGCTCACCCACTGGAGGTGGCCCCTCACCTACTCTAGGGCAGCACTACAACAATTCTCCCTTCCCTCTCCAACACCATCAGTTTTTCCCTCTTTACTGGATCTTTCCCTTCAGCCCAGGAATATGCTGCTCTTGCTCTGATCATAAAAACATAGTAAAACCTGGGGCGCCTGGGTGGCTCACTTGGTTAAATGTCCGACTTCTGCTCAGGTCATGATCACACAGTCGTGGGTTCAAACCACGCATCAGGCTCTGTGCTGACAGCTCAGTGCCTGGAGCCTGCTTTGGATTCTGTGTCCCCCCCCTCCCCCCAACCCCTCTGCCACTTGTGCTCTCTCTCAAAAGTAAACATTAAAAAACATTATTTAAAAAGTTAAAAAAAAAAAACAACTCAACCACACGCTTCTCAGGAGCTCCCACCTATTTCTTTGCTCCACTTCCTCTGCAAAATTTCAAGAGAGGTTTACAGTCACCGTCTCCAATTTCTCTCCTCCCAGTATTTCTTACACCAACTTCTCCAAAACTGTTCTCTTCAAGGTCACTGGTGACCCCCCCATATTGCTAAATCCAGAGGTCAATTCTCAGTTCTCACCTTCCCTGACCTATCAGCAGCATTTGGCATAGCTGAGCATTCTCTCCATCTTAATTAAGGGCACTCCACTTTTGCTTCTAGGACTCTACTCTCGATTTTCCTACCTCGCTGGTCATTCTTTCTCACGCTCCTTTGCTGGTTCCTTCTCTTCACCTGATGTTGGACTGTCCCTGGGCTGTCCTTGGTCCACTTTATTTACATCTATTCCCTTGGTGATCCATTTCAGGCCATCCCTATGCCTCTCTTCTGAAACTCCACGCATCTATCCAACTGGCTACTTGACATCTCCACTTGGAAGTTTAGTAGCCATCTCAAAGTTAACGTGTCCAAAGCGGAATTACTCATATGCCACCCTGCCCCTCACAGTCAGTTCCGTCTGTAGCCCCCTCATTGCAGTTCATGGCAATCTATCCTTCAGATTGCTTAGGCCCACATCCTTCAGTCCTTGACTGCTCTCTTCCTCTCCTACCTCACATCCACACCAGCAGGAAATCAATGCTAGCCCTACCTCGTCCAGAATTTGACCTGTTCTTACACCTTCCATTGCTACAACTCTCATCTGGGCCACCATTACCTCTCACCTGGAGTACTGCACTGGCTCCCTAAGACCTTGTCGGTTCCTCTTCACCTCCATCACCTTTTCTCTGCACAGCATCTATGGTGATCCTTTTAGACCTAAAGTTGGATCATGTCACTCTTCTATTCAATGACCTGCAACAGCTCCCAACTGACTTTGAGTAAATGTGAAAGTTACGCCGATGGCCTAATAAGCCTTAAATAATCTGCTCCTCCACTTTCTCTGACCTTCTCCCCTCAGCCACTGTATGTCCCTTGCTATTCTTCAAACACATCAGGCATGCTTTCCCCATAGGGCCTTTTGCTGTACCAATCCCTATGCTGGCTATGTTCTTCCCCCAGATACCCACATGGGGAAGCATCTCATCTCCTTCCTCAAATCTCAAGCTCTCCAGGAGACCAACCGTGACCACCCAATTTAATACTTCAGTCTCTCTGGAAATCTGAATCACCCGGGCCTGCTTTATTATTTTTTCTGTAACACTTATCACTTCTTTAACATACTGTACAATTTACTAATTGTGTTGTCTATTGGCTACTGCCTCCTACCTCAATGAAAACTCCACAAGGACAAAAATTTGTGTTCATTTTGTTCATTGATGTATTCTAAGCACACAGAACAATGCCTGGCACACAAGATGTACTCAAAAAATACTTTAAAATTTTTTTTAACATTTATTTATTTTTTAGAGACAGAGTGTGAGTTGGGGAAGGGCAAAGAGAAAGGGAGACACAGAATCTGAAGCAGGCTCCAGGCTCTGAGCTGTTAGCACAGAGCCCTACGCAGGGCTCGAACTCACAGACTGCAAGATCATGACCTGAGTCGAAGTCGGGTGCTTAACTGACTGAGCCACCCAGGTGCCCCAATAAATATTTTTTTAATGGATGAATGAACTTGAAACTCGATTTAAATTATGGACCAGAGATAGATTTGAGGTTGACAGAAGAAAAACTCAAATGGCCCAGGTAAAAATGCCCCTAGACAATTAGCTACTCATAAAGGCTGTATTCTCTCTTTCAGATCTCAAGGAGGCTTATGTCATACAAACACTGGTGACTTCGTCATGATACTTGCCCCTACTAGAAGCAGGTACCAAGGAAGTAAGGAAGGCAGTGCCCACTATTTTTACTTTGTCTCTAGGTGACTCTATGCTGGGTTGTCCTGTCTTTTCCCTCGGGCTTTGTATGTCAAAGGAGTGTCTTGCAAATACTCCACGATTTAAGAATGGGAGGAAGCAAGTCAGTCAGGGTGAATGCTGCTGTCAAAATGCCCAATTTACTCCCATGGATGAAGCACAGGCTCTTACAAGTTAGAACCAGATGACTATCACGTATGTCCGTGGTTGTCGGCCAAGGCTGCATTTTTGAATTCCTGAGGCACTTAAAATATATACCGTAGCTGCCCCTCCCTTCTGAGAGGAATGGTTTGGGTGAGCCACAGCTTGTAAAGGTGTCTCGGCTGATTCAAATGTGCAGCCAGAGCTGGGAGCCACGGACGGGGGTCAATATCATTTTCTGGATTAAGAATAAAGCCAAGAAAAAAATGAGATCTAAGGTCATGTAACTGAGCAGGCAGTGTTAGGAGTGGAAACTGTTGCTTGATTCTTCAGAGAAATAGGAGTAAAGGAGAGATTTCATTACAGTATAACAATGTATGAGGCTATGTGTTAACAGTAGTTAAGTGCTAATATTTTCATTAAAATCATGGCATCTATATGTTCATAAATGAGAAAGTTTCTTTACTGGCAACTATCTTTAGAGCTTTGGATCAGGATGTGTTAAGCTAGTCTTGCACTGAATTAGGTATACTACTCTCTTACTATACTCCAAAATCTTATAAACATTTATTCCTTCATTAAAAAAACTGGGTAAACATGCAGTAAAAAAAAAAAAAAAAAGAAAGAAAGAAAAAGAAGAAGAAGAAGAAGAAGAAGAAGAAAAAGATGATGACCATGACGAAGACCTCTTATGTCTTTCTTTACTTTGTCAACCAACTTTTCGACTTAAAACTTTTTTTGGTTTAAAAAACTTTGAGGAGCGCCTCGGTGACTCAGTAGGTTAAGCGTCCGACTTCAGCTCAGGTCATGATCTCGAGGTTCGGGAGTCCAAGCTCCCTTTGGGCTCTCTGCTGTCAGCAGAGTCTGCTTCAGATCCTGTCTTCCTCTCTGTCCCTCCCCCACTCTCTCTTGCACCCTCTCTCAAAAATAAACATTAAAAAAACCCCAACTTTGAGTGGTAATGGCTATGTAACGATGGGAATATTCATACTGCCTCTGAACTGTATATGTTTAAAATGGTTAACACACTACATTTTATGTTATGTATATTTAACCACAAATTTTTTAAAGAGAAACAGAAGAAGAAAGAGAGAAAGGGAAGGGGTTGAAAGAAATCCAGAGGAAGAGGTCCCCAAAAGGCACGTGACCGAGTCTGAGCCCCTGCTAGCAGACATTCAGGACAAGCCTGCTGGGAGGAAGGCGCCACTCGCTGGACGCTGAGGCCACCAGGGCCGCGAGGCTCTGCAGGGGGCACAGGAAGGAGGTCACTCTGGAAGAGTAACGGGTCCCCCCCAACATCCACACAGAGCTGGTCTGTAATCGATGATGTGGGGCCCCACAAGGGTGACCTTCACGCTTCCTAGGACCTGGGTTGCATCCAAATGTCACTGCATTTCCATATCTATGGCCCCACTGAGAGAGAGAGAAGATAGTGAGGTTTCCTTCATACCACGTAGTTCAGGATCCTCTTAAACTTGGAATTAAGCTGATGGCAACCTTTTGGGTTTTTGTTAATGGCAAGTCAGAGTACCAACACTGAGGAGAACAGAAGAAGGCTGACACGCTCAGGGCACAGAGCCATGAAATAGCCACAGTATGCCTCTTTGTTCTGCAGTTGTCTTAAGAATATTGTGGGGATGAGCACGGGGTGTTATATGGAAACCAACCTGACAATAAACTATTAAAAAAGAAAAAAAAGAATATTGTTTAGTGTCTAAAACAAGTAGAACGGAAAATACCCTTTTTTTCCAGAAAATACCTTTGCCCACAACTGCAAAGTAATAAAATGTGTTCAGTCCAGCTTCTAAATGTATAGCCACACACGTAAATGACAAGGCAGTACTTCTTTAACGCATGAACTTTGAGGGGGCAGATTTTTCAAAAGACGATTGAGGCCAAATAAGGTTTTCTGAGAACAGTTCCCATGAATCTATCGAGCACGACTCAATACAATCTGACCCCAATTGATGCAGTTTACGTACCATACCTTAGACATATTTCTACAGTGAAGAAAGTGCACAGCAATGCCCAGGATAAATGTTCAACAAGGGCCTGCTGAGGGAGAAGGCCCACGTCTCCATTTAAGTTTGTTTGGGTAACAGGGAGATGACAACACAGGCTAAAATCTCCTGATTTTTAAAAAAAAATTTTTTTTAAAGATTTATTTATTTTTGAGAGAGAGAAACAGGCAGAATGGGGGAGGGGCAGAGAGGGAGACACAGAATCCAAAGCAGGCTCCAAGCTGTCAGCACAGAGCCTGATGTGGGGCTCGAACCCACAAGCCGTGAGGTCATGACCTGAGCCGAAGTTGGAGGCTCAACCGACTGAGACACCCAGGTGCTCCATCTCCTGATTTGTTTTCTAAAGATAACAGGGCCTTATTTTGATTGCTACTGCAAAAGACCAAAATCTATTGTTGCGATTCAACGCAACAGACACTTTGGGATCCCCCTAGAAAGAATGAAGTGAGGAAGAGGAAGGACAGAAGGAAGGAAAAGGGGAAGGAGTAGCTTACTATACCAGGGGTTTCTCCATGAGGACATGGATCAATTCAGATCTCAGGCAAACTAAAGGGCCCCGATCTCACCCAAGTGTCAACCAAAGCTTGAGATGAAATATTTTACTTCTATAAAACTGATCTTCCACTTGAGTCTTTTATTTCAGAGGAGAGGGGTAAGCTCAGTATGTAAATGGGATTTTTCTCATCGCTTTCTGTAGTGTTTCGCCTACCACAGCATACTTGCTGAGACGGCCAGGTGCTACAAGACAGACACACACCACACAATCAGCAACTCCTAAAGGACTATGCTATGGTCCCACCAAGTTTATGTGTTCAAGTTCTAACTCCTAATACCTCCGCCTGTGACCTTTTTCATGCAGGTTTAGTTAGGATGAAGTCACCCTACTGAAGTAGGGTGGGCCGTTAATGCAATATGGCTACTGTCCTTACCCAAAAAAGAAACCTGCACACAGACAGCCACACAGGGAGAAGGTCACAAGCCAAAAACCTGCCAGAAGCTGGTAGGGAGAAGCGAAAAGATCCTTCCCCAGCACCTTCTGAGGGAGCACGGCCAGCTGACTCTGGGAGCTATAAGACAATAAACACCTGTCATCCTAAGCTTCCAGTTTGCAGTACTTTGTTACCACAGCCTGAGCAAACTAATACAGACTATAAGAGGCTAATGTGCGCCAACCAGCCTACCCGCTTCACACTGCATTTGAGGTCCAGCTTCCCGCCCCATGGCCACTGGCCGCCACAACGGTCCAGGCCCCACCCCCTCACTCTGGCTCCACCTCCACCTGCTTCAACCGCCAAACTCACCTGCACACTGCCATCACATTACCCTCTGAAAGACGCCTACGTCTCTGCATCACTCTGGTTAAAATACCTCCAGTGACTCCCCAATTCCTATAGGAAGAAGTCCAGATTCTCCAGATTCTCCTGACTAGCACTCAGGCCTCTCTCTTCTAGGCTAGCTCCAACTACTAAGTGACCCTGGACCATACAACCGTTATTCTTGATGCCATGCTTCCTCCCATTTGTCACTCTCCCCTTCAATAACCCAAATCTGGACCATCCCATGAATACCACTGCCAAGACCCACTTTCACCGGGAAGCTCTACATACTCAAGCCGACAGCAAAGACCACATCTCCGACCTCTGTGTGTTTACTGCTTGTATGAGTCATTCTGCGCTCGCCAGAGACAGCCTTGTCTGATTGCCCAGCATGTTAAAAGTGCACACCTGGATCCCACAGCTGGACTACAAACTGCTCAGGGACAGGGTTCCCGTTTTATAATTTGGGGGGTATTTCTCAAAGCCAAAGGCAATGCGAGGCATAATTTTAAGCAGGCTCTAGGTTCTTAAATCCTTACTGAATTAACTATTAAACATAGATTATAAATTCTTAGAAAGGTTACTTTTGGCTCTTCCTTCAACTGGGGACTTAAAATTGAATAAATCTAACATTTCATATAATCCTAATGGTTTCACATATATCCAAGTAATTTAAAACCTACAAGGAACAAGAGGAGAAAAAAAACTCCTTAGGACTTTCAGTCCCAGGTAACTTACCATTCTTCATCACCACATTGGACCAGACGTTTGCATTCAAGGCTTGAATGATTCGCTTTACTCCTGTAGATTCTGGAAAGTCATCTAATCAGGGAGGGGAAATAGATATATTTTTACAAACATTTATACACACATACGTATATACATGTCTGTGTATGTATATATGTGTGCATGTGTGTGTGTATCTTCCAAGTCATACTTTTAAACAACTGTGGCTTAACTGTCTTATTATCTTGCTTCTTTAGTTGGTACTTCACACTGTGAGTTATGTAATAAAGAAAAAATAAATACAGAGCTCAGAGCTCCTGAAAGAATATCCTTGAAACTAAAACAACAAAATAAATGCACAATATAAAAGGTTTATATGATAAAGTCATCTCTATCACCTCACCAATGGAATCCACTCATATCCTCCTAAGAATGTTAGTTCCTGTTAATTACACAATCCTGGCATAGCACTACAAATGCCAATTTTGGTTATTTATAGAGAATGACTTCCTGAAGGCAGGAAAGGTCCTCTTGGTAGGCCATAAAATCCCGTAAATGCCCTGTCTTCTTCTGGGAACCACAGAATGCAATCACTGTTTATAACAGGTTTTAGAGAACAACTTCCTTACCAGAGAGAGACCGTTTAAGGGTGAGAAATAAAACTACTGTAAGGGTAGGAGACAGGCAAAGGTCATTAAAAATAAAAACCAACAACTTAGTTTAGCTGGTTTAGTATTCGTACTATCGTGCTTCTGGAATTTAACTGATGCTACTCAAAATAAGAGGGCAGTAGTCCTAGTTGGCATACCAAGAAGATGACATTCTTGGCTCGCAGGCATGTGTACAATGGAAATTGTACGTGAAAGACTGTATATGAAAAATAATGGCAGAAATAGTTTTCATGTGGTTGGAAGACAAAGTCTCCTAAGAGCTTCCAGAGCCCCTCCGTGTACAACCTGTGTCCAGTGGCCTGGCCTGGCACAGAATTAGGAGTCAGAAAATCTGAATCTGAACTCAGGCTCTGTAACTTAGTTATCTGATCAAGGGCAAATCACATATGCCATTCTCAAAGAAAAGTAGGGCTGACACCATTCTGCACACACCTCTCCTAGAGGAAAGACATTCTAGAACTGATGAGTCACGGATGTAACTGCACCCCCATACCCCCTCACCCAAGGCTGGTGGGAATCACCACCTAACATGGCGCCTGAAGGACAGCAGGCTCTCAGTAACTACTGATGGATGGATGAATCATCTAAAAAATACCAACCTACCAACCTAACAGAAAGAGGGTGAGGATTAAAATGAAAATACAAAGATGAATTTTATCACCATCATGTCTAAATGAGTAAACAAAAGGAAGGTTTATCTTCCCTATGAATGATTCTGTTCTTAAAAGAACAACTAATACCTCAGATGACAGATCCAGAAACCAAAACTGTGGTCTGAAATCAAGAGCTAGAACCAGTAAGATGGAAGTTAATCCAAACAAGCATGGTGTTAGAATACATGCATACAAAGTACACGGGTTTTGTCTTTTAAAACATCTAGGAAGGATTTAATCACTTCACCTAAAGAGGATACGTCAAGTCAATTTTAACATCAAGCTCAATTAATGCAAGAACATTGTTCAGACAAGGAGCCAGCAGATGCGTAGTGGTACAAGGGAGAAGAACTTACAAAATAAAAACAGATTTAAATAAATGACTCAAGCATTGACTCTCAAGGACAACACTGAGAGGAGAAAATTCTAGTGCCAGAAATAAGTGATTATGTACATGCGCAAAACAACGCACAAGTTTCAGGCGACCTAGAAAGGTGTGGGAAGAAAAATTGTTAACTTTTAACTATTATTAAAAATGTACAGTGAAAAAAATCGGCATTTTTATTTCATGTTTGCCCTCTTCTCTGGCATGGTTTTATTTCCAAAGGCAACATTTTGGAAAAACTGCAATTAAACCAGAATAGAAAAAGATATTTCTTAATTTCTTTAAAACCAAAAAACCAAAAAACCAAAAAACATAGGTTTCTAGGGTGCCTGGGTGGCTCAGTCGGTTAGGTGTCCGACTTCGGCTCAGGTCATGATCTCCCGGTTCGTGGGTTCGAGCCCCGCATCAGGCTCTGTGCTGACAGCTCAGAGCCTGGAGCCTGCTTCACATTCTGTGTCTCCCTCTCTCTGACCCTCCCCTGCCCAGAAATAAATAAAACATTAAAAAAACATTTTTTAAAAACACAGGTTTCATGTAATGATTGCTTATATCCTATCGATGTGCTTTAATCCATATTGGTTGTCTCTCAGAATACCTGTTTTAACAACCGGCATCTTCTCAGTGCTACACCGCTACTGGTCCCCTAACTACAAGCCCAGCACCTTTTCCATTTCTTCCCCAAGGAGCCAGTGACAGGTCAGAGTTCATGATGCCAACACAGTCTTTGCATTTCAAAACGGAAATAATCTCTTCCGTGTCTGAAATACCACAGCACCAATATATTTTTTTAATTGCTCATATACATGTGTATCTCTTGCACTAGGATGTAAGGTTTTGGTCAGGCTAAAACCTGTCTTCCCTTGGTCGGTCCCACGGCAGGGAGCACAGGTGTAGGGGGGCAGGAGAGAAGGTAAGAAGAGGAATGAAGGAGGGGAAGAGAAATGGGGAAGAAACAAAAAGTCCAGAGTACAGTAAAAGGTGGTTAAGTGAAAAGCTATCCTGGGGGAAAGGGGGGGGAGGGGGGAGATTCTGGGTCTATTTTTAGTTTCAAATGTCCAAAAGACATAAAAATAGGACTGCCATGCCCCCTAAGGTCCCTGAGAATTTAGCCTTAGGATATGAGGAATTCACAATAAGGAATATTAACTATTTATGAATACAGGTCAAAACCTTTTTTTTTTTTTTTTGGCAGTGGAGAAAGTATATGAGATTGGTGAAATGATTAAAGATTTTGAAGTAGAAATCCTCTATTTTCATCTGTAAGAAAAACACGAACAGTACTTTAAAAGGCCCAACATGCATGGTGAAGCCAAATAAATGGATTATTTGATTACCAGTAAGACCACATCAATGGGTATCACACAAATCTTTTCAAACAGCTGAGGAAAAGATGTTTTTTGAATTTCAGTTTGATTTTTCTTCCCCAAATTAAAATACTCTCTCATATCTGAATCCAAATGCCATGTTTCTCCTGACACATAAATACTCACCATCCTCCTCCGGCAACTCTTCCGGACTGAGCTCTACCAATTCAAAGCCATGTTTGATACACCATTCTTGAGCTTTCTGTCGGTTTACACCTAACATGCAGAAAAGTCTTTGTAAGTAAAAAATTTTTCAAACAGAATATTGCTGCAATACTCTCCATCAATCTCAGTGCTGCCCTTAATATTAAGGTTATTCTAAAAGCACCCAAAATAAAGTAATATAAAGAAGATGATTTCTCGGGGTGCCTGGCTGGCTCAGTTGGTTAAGTGTCCAACTCCGGCTCAGGTCATGATCTCACGGTTCATGAGTTCAAGTCCCGCGTCAGGCTCTGTGCTGACATTTCAGAGCCAGGAGCCTGCTTCAGATTCTGTGTCTCCCTCTCTCCCTGCCCCTCCCCTGTTCGCACTCTGTCAGTCTCTCTCTGAGAGACTGTTTAACATTAAAAAAAAAAAAAAAAGATGACTTCTCAAACCCAAAGTGTCCGTTCTTAAAAAATAAAATGTAAGTCCCCAAGATTCCAAAGAGAAATAGCTGAAAATATCTCCATAAAGTAACGACATCACAGGAGATGTACTAAGTTAAGAAAACAAAAGTACTTGCTCCCCGGGGCACAGTAACTGTATGTACCAACCATAGCCCCCCTGGCACGCCTTACCGTTTTCACACACTCTGTCGCAGACCAAGATCATGACCTCAGGTAACCATGCTTCTGCCAGTGGAAGCCATGAGGAAACACTATCAAGACCAGATTTCTGGAGGGAGAAAAAACAAACACATAAACAAAACCAGAAAGAGAGACAGTAAGAGACTTCATGGGGGGGGGGTGGGGGGGTGGAGCGCAAAATAACTTCCTCCTCAAGGCCCCTGGAAAACCAATCTTACTTGTGTGCTGTCAAAGTAAACCACCAACGCTTGGACAGACTCCGCAACCTCGGCAGTGACGAGATGTTTGTGGGGCACCACACACAGATTGATCTCTGCTGAATAATATTTGTTATCAATGGTCCAGGGATAAAACCTCACGGCATCATCGGCAGTCGCTTCCACGAGAAGATCTTCTGCTCCAAGGATATCTGAACAAAATGACACCACGTTACCATGGAAAGTGCAAAACCCGACAGATACACAGCGGTCGAGTTTACCAGTAAAGTAATCAGACTAAGGGGGTACTGTGGCTGCTTGTTTAGGTAAAGATTTCAAATGGCCTCCCATTTATCAGGGTATTTCCTTCTCTATCGTTTGATCATAAAAGTAATGGTGACATGACTGAACTCATTGGCTCTTTCTTTAAGAACACAAGAACGATTATGATTAGATCATACAGCAGACAACAAAAGGGCTATTTAACCAAACACCCAGAAAAGAACAAGCAGAAGAGAAAGAGTAACAGCTTACATTTATTTTATTGACTACATATTTCACGTGAGGTAGAAGATTACAAGAATCTTCAAGAATCTGGAACTATTCTGTACTTATTACAAGCTGAAAGGAAGATAGCAGTAAGGCTAAACCATTAATAAAATAAAAGCTACACATATTCCTTGGGCCAAATGCTTACACATTAATTCAACTAAAGATACACAAGGATGGATTCTGATAAATGACCCCAATTCCATTTATACTCGGCCTTATTCAGATTCTTCGAAAGCCAACTCAAATTTTTGTTTGATAGAGACACTTTGGGCATCATTTACAGACATAATAGCCAAGGAAATTTATTTAGGATGTAACTAAATCTTTCAGAAACCCATGTGCAGCATGGCCGTAGCTAATGAAATTCTTAACAGTAGAAGCTACATCAATGATGAACAAATACAGATGAGGACACGGAACGACTGAAGCAGTTTGTTTCCGTGATGCCATAAAATATTCAGAAGTGGAAAACATTCGAAATTGTTCTACCCTAAAGTCCCATCTCTCACATCTACACCCACAACCTATGTTTTATGTGGAAAGTAAGTTTAAAGAAGTAAAATAACAAGCCACTGAAATTAGGTTTTTATATGACTGTGTGGCGGGGCGCCTGGGGGGCTCTGTCGGTTAAGCACCCGACTCTTGATTTCAGCTCAGGTCATGATCTCACGGCTTGTGAGACTGAGTCCGTGTGGGGCTCCACACTGACAGCACAGAGTCTGCTTGGGATTCTCGTTCTCTCTCTCACTCTTCCCCTTCCCCTACTCTCCCTCCTCCTCTCCCTCTCTTTCTCTTTCAAAATAAATAAACTTTTAAAAAAGTGGCTTTATTTTTTTAAAAAGAGAATAGGAGCTCAGTCAGTTAAGCGTCCGACTTCGGCTCAGGTCATGATCTCACAGTTTGTGGGTTCGAGCCCCACATCGGGCTCTGTGCTGACAGCCAGCTCAGAGCCTGAAGCCTGCTTCAGATTCTGTGCCTCCCTCTCTCTCTCTGCCCCCCGCATCGTGCTCGTCTCTCAGAAGTAAATAAACATAAAAAAAATTTTTTTAATAAAGAGAATATATGGCAAAATGGCCACAAACTCCTTTTCAATGCCAAGTAAGATGAATATTTTATAAAATATTCCCCAAACTCACAGTTAGCAGGTCACAGAAAACTACAAGCTAAATTTTCAATTCCAGACCTAAGATTATGTATTTGAAATGCTGCCACAGTTTTTGCTCAAACAAAAAGATATGGGGAAATTATTTAGTCCAAAAGACTGCTAGGAATAATGTATAATAACTCAAAAAGCACATATGTGCACATATGCATGCTTTTCACTGGTAAACTTTCTTCATGTGGTTATTAGAAGGAACCAGGCTGAAAATAAATCCCCTTTTTAAAAAAATTAAAATAACAAAATTTAAAATAAATTTAAGACTACATCTGACATACGGCACACACTGTGAAACTAACTTTCTAAAATTTTTCACCGCAACCAGAATTGTTACTCATAAATTATCCTAGGACTGTGCCAATATTTGAAAATCGGAATGTATCATGTCTGTTCAAGAAATCAGCAGTTCCTGCTGCTTAATTTCTACCTCAAGTGCTCTTGTATTAATTATCCATCAATTCCTTAGCAGCCAGCTGCGATGTCCTTCATGGAGCATCAGGACAAGTTCAGGTAGGAAATGAGCGGGAAGAACAGATCAAGTGTAAATAAAAAAATCAAAGATTCTGTTTTCATGTAAATGTCTCACAGGAAAAAAAAAAAAAACAACCAACCCTCCTAGATCAAAGTCTATGTTGCATTCAAAGCTAATCTTCCCAACTCCAAGCAGGTGGCCCAGCAATATGCCGATAAAAGCACATATGGAAGAAGACAAACTAAAGCAAGGAAAGTAACAAAAACTATATACACTGATTTTTTTAAGGGTAGGAGAAGCCACCGTATGGAACCAGTTTTCTTCATTCATGGGCAATGTTTTAAAGTAACGAATTAACTTTTTTTTTTTTTTAAGTAAGGAAGCGCAGAGAGTAACATACTGAATCCACGTGTTGTTACAGGGCAAAGAACAAAGCGTGGGGGACGAGGACATCACCACAAACGGCTCTCAGGATTTCCTAAACTGCTTGTACTGTTAAAGAATGGAATAAAATTTCAGCTACACGATTTTGAAATCACGGTCTGCAACTAACCCGAAAAAATAAAATCAATTAATGCATCACCTCCTTACCTAGATGAGAACAGAACCCACAGGCTGCAAAAACGAATTTCACCTGTCAGTGTTTTCGTAGCTGGGTGTGGAGGGGGTTCCTTACTCCTTGTGTTGCCTAGAATAGCTTGATGGCTCAATTTACTTATCAGATTCTTTATTTTTAACATTTTATGTCTAATCAGATACTTTCGGCGAGACTGCATATGGACTTTATGATCACATCTGTGTGCCATCTCCCAACTGGAGAAAAGTGAACGGTCTCATTCTTTTTGTCATCAATTTCATAATGTAGAGTTTAATTTAAAAAATGTAAATGTCTACACTAAATATGGCTTTTCTCACTCATCTTTTCTATTTGGTTTCAAATGTCTCACAAGTATTCTTTTCCAACTTCAAACAAAAATTGCTCAAAAACGCTTACGCACATGACGAAGGGTTTCTGGAGATCGGCCATACCTTTTACTCATTTCACAGATGGGAAAACTGAGGGCCATAAAAAAAAAAAAAGCAGCAGCAGCTGCCACTGGCCTAAAGAAGAGGAGCCTAAAACGAAATTCAGGTCACCTGCATTTTTCCCTACCACACTGTGATGGGATACTCATGATATTTAGCATCTGAGCTTGATCGCACTCACATGTGTCTAACGGTCACAAGCCCAAGCTAATCTACGAGCCTACAGTATCTCCCGCTTTTTTAGGAAAACCAAAAATAACAGCCAGAACGAGGGCATCGGAATATACAAGGTTGACGCACAAATTAACCCATCTAAAAACGGTCTCTGGGTTTTGGGTATTTATGCATTGAAAGTGAGTTACAGTGATTGTGTGGGTTTTGTTTTTTGGTTTTTGTTGTTGTTTTCTGCCAGACTTCCTAGAAAAACCTGAAATGGTCTCCCTTCTTCGCCCTTCACTAAAACGAATTTTGATGTAGTCAAAGTGATGCGCAAATAAAATCAGGAGCAGCTTCTCCCTCCGCCTGGCGGACGCCGGCCCGTCTCGTTCCCGCTGTCGCCAGCCACCTGGTGGAGCTGCAATACATCATTTTGTAAGAGACAAATACTAGATGATTGTCAGTCTGTTACGGCAAACGTGGTCTCACAGTTTAAAACAGTGAATCTGTAGTGTTTTCCGATGAGAAGTTAAATGTCAGCCCAGTTTCAGGAGCAAGTATAAACCTTTCGCCCGGTTTTAAGTGCAAGTATAAATCTCTTGCCCTGTTTGAGAAGCTGTTATACAGCCATCAATACTCCTGCAACTCCTATTTACTTCTTGCTTCCTTCTTGAACTTCTTTCCCCTACAGTCCCACGTGGCAAGTCAGTGACAACAGTCAAGAGAATGGAAGAAAGCCATATGCCAAGGAAGCATGTCAGCTCAGCCACGCAATGACTCCTTTGTCCCGCTCTGTCCTAATGTCACTTCCCTCACAGAGAGTAAATCTGGTAAGCAGTCAAATCAGAGGAGGCAGGCGCATAGCTTTCCTTAGTTCAGAATAAGAGGTGATATTCTATCTTTGGCACGAATTAAGAAGCAAACTGAAATTTCAAGGGGAATTCTGCCAACACCAAAAGTACCTATTTGCAGTCTCTCTCTCTCTCTCTCTCTCACACACACACACGCACCCGCACACGCACCACACATACTACCCTCACCTTACCCCCTCATCTATCCACTCAAGACAAAAAAAGACAAAACAAGTCCATTCTAACTTAAGTGCACTGATACGGCCTTAGATGATCCCTTCCCTATCTTCTTCAGCAGCAGAATTAAGGACACTTTTGATAGCGGTAGAATTAATGCCCCCTTAACAAATCACGGTGTTCTTTGTGAAAAGAAGCTGTCCACTGGTTAAGTCTATGTCTGGACTTCTATGTCCAGAGGGAAATGATAGCTGCCACTCCAAATCAAGAAGATCCTTCTAGAAATCAGCCCTCTTCTGAGAATGCAGCTGGTTTTATTCTTTCTCAGAGAACCGATGCTGCCTTTATGGGATGGTACCATACACCCAACCCCAGAGACAAGCGTCTTTCATAGTATCCACTCCTCTGGGGACCCAAGGTTCCTCTCCCTCCCCTCTACACTGCAGTACTGACTAGAACAGAAAAGGCCAAAAAATAGAGACAGCACAGACCTGGGGACAGACAGATGTGTATTTGAATGCTGGTTCCCTGTGAGAACGAGAAATTGACCTCTCTGGGTCTCATTTCCTCACCGGTAAAGGGACAAACACACTTCTCAAATGGCTTCTTGCAGATTAAATGAAATGATGCGTGAGAAGGTGCGGCCAGGCACTGGGCACTGAGTTGCCCCCAGTTAGTGCTCCTTTCCTGCTCCCTGGCTCAGGTGTCTGCCCATGTGCCACACCCCGGGCCAGAGATGCACCAGGCAGGGCTGGCGCCAAAAAGCGCAGTTAGGAAACAACCATGTCCTTGAGCTGCTCTGGCCCCTCCCTTCCCAAAATATGCCTTCTCCAGTGTTTCTTTTCCATTGTTAAGGCACAGACTGAGACAGAAGAGAAAGCAATTAGGAAAATTATAGGAGGCAGCAGAGTCTGACGTCAGTTGCAGGGGAAAGTGGCCATTATGAACGAAAAGAATTGAGTAAAATGCGCTTTAGGAAAAAAAACGTGAAGGCCAGAGTCCTCATTAGCCAGCAAGGAAAGGCAAAGAGAGACTTTTAAAACTCATCATGGCTCCATATTGTTACAACTGGTTACAATTTTATAGTGCAATTTCATGAGAATGTCCTAGAAAGGGGTTGAACAGTTTGTAGCAGTTATGAACTAACAGATTATTCCCCAAGTACAAGGGGCGATGCTCCAACGCAATCTCTCCACTCGGCCCGCGTGATACTTAAAGCTGAAAACAGTGCCGCCTTGGGGTCAGGCCTTTACGAGGACAAATGCGGGGAAATCCTCATCTGGGACCCTCTGAGCAGTCGCCCTGCAGCCTCCCGGTGCAGCCTGAAGGGCAGGTGGCCGGCTGGGGGAGTATTAAGTCACCGGGTGAAGGCAACACACCACCGGCTGCCCGAACAGCGGCGGCAGCGATTGTGGCTTGCTTATAACACTTAGTTACCTTTTCCTCACACACTCCTCTCTGGTCACCCTGGAAATTCACACTTCCACACGCTCTGGGGTGGCTTTTTATATCACCGTGGAAAAGTTTGAAAGTTGAGGCAGAGGAAATGCAACTCAGTCCCCCTCCTCTTCCTCAAGTTTACTTTCTCCCAGGAGCCATCTGGAATTGGTCACCACAGCTTCATCTTAAAATAACTGGGGGGGGGGAGGGCGGGGGATACAGGAAGAACATATGGTCTGGGCTTGCTCTCAGAAGACCTCACAACGCAGTAAGACAAATCTGCACAGAACAGGAAGGAGCCAGCAGCAAGGGGAGAGAGAACACGGAGCAGTGTTTCACGAGGCCCAAGGAGGAACCCCCAGCCTGTATGCTCTATGGGCTGCATGCAAAGACCACTTTATCAACCCCAGTGGCATAGCCCAGGGACCATCCCTACCCACATGGGGGAGAGGGACTTCTTTGAATTCCATCACTATTCCTTATTTATTCAAAGCCACAGTTCTAGATCTAAAGCCATGCTTCTTTATGGGGAGGTGACTTTGTCCCTCCAGCCAACATCTGGAGCAGTTTTGGTTGTCACGGGTTGGGAGATGCCACTGGCATCTGGGCAGAGATCAGGAATATTGTGAAACATTCCTACAGGGCACAGGACAGCACCTGTACAGCAGAGGATTCCCCGGCTCAAAATGTCAACACTGTGAAGGCTCAGAAACCCTGATCTAAAAGGCATCTGTGGAACTGACCTGGCTGAGTTTATGAAGCAAAATGCAAGTTCTGGAATGCAAAGTTGGTTTTATTCTTTCTCACAGAACGGAAACTAGCCATTTCAGCCGGGCATCACAACCTCCCATAAAACGTATCTCCGATAAAACCTATCTCAAAATGTCTTAGTTATTTTAACCATAAGAATTATTTGGCCATTAACCTTAGACGTTTTGAAAATAATTTATGAATGGTGGCTTTCTGGAAAAAAGAAGACATAAGCCTTGACAGGACAATTGTGAAAATACTTTTCCCATTCAAATAATAATTTTTCATCAACAAATCAGCATCAAGTCAATGTCACAAAAAATGTCAATGTCTCCTCAGGATGATGAGAGTATCTGCAGCAGATGCTCACTTACTCTGAAAGAAGGTAAACGTGTCTGAGATGAGTTTTCCCACACACAGTAAGTTTAATGAAGAACATCTACTCTGTAGCCCCTGCATTCAAATATTGAAAATAAGCTTGGTCCATTGGTGAACATCATAAAGCTAACACATCCAATGTCCTAGGATTTAAAAGGTCCTTCGAGAAGGCTAAGATCATGATTGGGCAACGCATGGTCAAAGGATCATAGAAAAAGAACAATATGATACTCTGGACTTCATCAAAATTTAAGTTTTGCATTTCAAAAGATACCATCAAGAAAACCCAAAGACAAGCCACAAAACAGGAGCAAATATATGCGAACAATACATGTGACCTGTATCTAGACTATATAAAGTACTCTTACAACTCATTAATACCAAAATAACCCAACCTAAAAATGGGAAGATGATGGGGTGACTGCGTGGCTCAGTCAGTTAAGAGACCGACTTCAACTCAGGTCATGATGTCACGGTTCGTGAGTTCGAGCCCCACGTGGTGCTCTGTGCTGACAGCTCAGAGCCTAGAGCCTGCTTCAGATTCTGTCTCCCTGTCTCTGTTCTACTCACACTTTGTCTCTCTCTCTCTCTCTCAAAAATAAAGATTAAAAAAAAAAGGGGAAGAACTGAATGGACATTTCACCAAAGAAGATGAAGGAATGGACTATATACGCATGAAAAGAATCTCGGCATCATTAGCCATTTGGGAAATGCAAATCAAAACCAGAGCGAGATACAACTTCACACCCACTAGAGTGGCTATACTGGAAAATACAGGCAATAACGAGGGTTGCTGAAGAGGAGAAACTGAAACCCCTGTACATCGCTGAGGGGAACAGAAAACGGTGCCATCACTCTGGAAAACAGTTTGGCAGTTTCTTCAAATAGGAGAGTAGTTTCTTTGAATGTGCATAACTGCATCACTCATAATAGCCCAAAAGCTGAAACAACCCAAATGTCTCTCAACTGATAAATAGTTAAAGTGTGGTATGCCCATACATTAGAACCTACAATGGAATATGAAGTACATGCTATAATATGGATGAATCTCAAAACCATTAAGCTGAGTAAAAGGCTGATACAAGAGAGTACATACTATAAGATTCCTTTGAAATAAAATGTCCACATAAGGCAAATCTATAAAGACAAAGCACATTAGTGGTTGCATCAAGCTGGGGGTGAGAATGTGGAGTGACTGCAAATAGGCTCAAAGTTTCGTTCTAGGAGTACAGAAATGTTTTGCACAAAAAATAAGTGGATCTCATATTGAAATTCTATCTCAATGAAGCTGCTAAAAAAAAAAAATCATGGAAGCTAGAAGATAACGTCCTCATTTTACAGACAAGTTAAGTGACTGAGGCACATGATGTTTTAGAGACTTAGAACAATGATGGCACAGGTAGAGTCACTATAAATATTTGCAGGAGGAAAGCTAACTTGCTTCAAGTCAAAACAGCCAGGGAATAAGGTAGACCTCAGAGCTCAATTCACAAAAAGTTTTCCCCCAGAAAACCCCTGAATGACCCCAGCAGAATTCAGACAGAACGGTAATTTTCTTTGTTTATTACCAGTTGATCACATTTTCCTGCTCTGACAATACAGATTTTGATCCAAGGACGGTAATGCTTTTCCCCATCTCTGTGTAGAACCAGCCTTCAGGTCAGTGGGGAAAATTAACCCCTCAAGAGGGCATTTGCTATTGAACCTACGACACCACACAGGCTCTTTAAGAGTTTGACAATTGTCGGGGCGCCTGGGTGGCTTAGTCGGTTAAGAGTCCGACTTTTGCTTAGGTCATGATCTCGCGGTTCGTGGGTTCGAGCCCCGTGTCGGGCTCTGTGCTGACTGCCAGCTCAGAGCCTGGAGCCTGTTTCAGAGTCTGTGACTCCCTCTCTCTCTGACCCTCCCCTGCTCACGCTGTCTCTCTCTCTCTCCTAGAAATAAATAAAAATATTTAAAAAAAAAAAAGAGTTTGACAATTGTCCTCTGTCTTAACCTACGTGAATCCTGCTTTGTGGGTGAGTAATTATTAGAGATGGGTTTGTGGTATCTGTGTGCATTGGCAACAACACACATACAATGTCACGTCCAGATTATCATTCTTGCCAGACATACTCAAAACAATTTTCATACCTCAACCTTTTGAAAAATGGTTCTATATCAGATTTCATTATTATGAAGTGTCACTATTTGTTGAGGAATTATACAGGGCAAGCTTAAACCAAATGACCACTACATAGTTTCTAGATGTTCTTACTTTTGTTGCACAAAATCAAGCAGTTGGATGGCCCAGAAATAAAGGTCTGAGTCTAGATACTCTTAGAATCGTCCAGGATAATACGCTGCACTGTGTCATAAATGGTTCTGTGCAACATGGGTTAATGCACACTACTTTTCCGCTGGTGTTTCTCCTCATACTCTCCACCCTCTTTACCAGAATGCCATTTATTGGGAAGGCAAACACCTTACAATCATTTCATCAACAATAACCTTACACAAAAAGTCAAATTCCTGACTCCACGAGGAAACAAACTGAACACCAATAAAAATGTCTTCATTTAATCATTTAACCTGTCACGGCTCATCTACTAATGCTCTAAACCACCACGAAAGAAACGTATACACTTAATTTGCACCAAAAAAGTTCTCACCTTAGTAGTAACATCTTTTACTGTAACTTTTCCTATCCCTACCTCCACCTTGAATCCACACAGTTCTGGCTGCCAAGAAATTCATCATGTTTCATGTACATAAAAGAATCAGAACTCAATCTTGGCTCCCCAACATTTAGGGCAAACAACCTTAGAGGATCACAACTTCTATGAGCTTGAATTTCCCTCTCTTTCTCTCTCACTCTCTCTCTCTCTCTCTCACACACACACACACACACACACACACACACACACACACACACTCACATATGAGTGCTCACACTAGAAGTTCCTCATACTCTAGTAAGTTTTGTAAGTTCCTTTGGGTCTGGAGATAATATGAACTTGTATTTAATCTTTTTTCTTCCTTAGGTTGGTGACTTAACATCCCTCTTTTAATAACGATAAAAATCCTAAGCCCTCTATTAATATCAATTGAAAATTTAAAAACATACTGAGTATCCTAGCTAAAAACAATCCCCATTACCAGTTGAAATCGCTGCTTTAGTCTGACCACCTACTGAAATCTCTCTGATGATATAACCTTAGCCCGTTCGTGGAAGATTTGTTAGCCTGATCTTTCTTCCTTTGAAGAAAATAAAGCCGTGGAAATACACAAGGCAGAGTCATCCTACCATGACAAAATAGGTGACTTCACAATTATAATGTATTCCCAGAGTAAAAGAAAAGGCTCCACTCAGAATAATAAAGCAGCTATAGAAAAAAATGCAAATTAAAAGACCCAAGCTCTCATCCTGTTCTGTTGCTGGACAATGTTAACTAAGCTGTACAATAAGCCCCTACCTTTGAAAGAAGAATGTTCTCCTGAGTAAACTACTTTAGGATCCTTTTGTTAACTATAGGAATCTGATAGACCTAGAAACAAACTCTCAGTCTTGAAGGAAAATGGATGTTCCCCAAAGAAGCAATGTCATAAATGATGGCTGGCTTTGCCTGTATAATTCCCCAAAGCCTACTTTACCCATCATATAATTGAGCTATCTGGTTCTTCAGTCTTAGAAATGTAGGGGCTGGAGCACTGTTTCCAGGGGTAAGTGCATCTGAAATCCAAACACAAAAGTCCAATTCTCTACTCGGAAAGTGGAGGGTCTACAGCACCCTTAAAACTGCAACATGGATGGACCTAAAAGGTATTACGCTCAGAGAAATAAGTCAGAGAGAGACAAGAACCATACAATTTCACTTCTACGTGGCATCTAAAAAAAACAAACGAACAACAAAAACTCATACACAGGAGAACAATTTGGTGGCTGCCAGAGGGGAGGGTGCAGAGGGGACAGGGGAAATAGGGAAGGAGATTAAGAAGTACAAACTTCTGGCTATAAAATAAACAAATCACAGGGAGAGAACGTCCAGTATAAGGAATATAGTCAGTTATATGGTAATCATTGTTTATGGTGACAGATGGTAAGACACTATCGTAGTGAGCATTTCACAACGTTTGTAACTGTCAAATCACTATGTCATACACCTGAAACTAATACATGTCAACTATACTTCAATTAAAAAAAAAAACCCTCAATTCTGGGCAAATTAGGATAGTTGACTGGTTGACTGCCCTAAAAGGAGACCCAAATCTTCTCAGCTGGCCATAAGTCTTCGCATCTACAATGAGGAAAAGAAGGTATTTTCAAAGCTACCATTTGGCCTCCCCCAGAGCCCTCCTGATCTGCAAATCCCTGGGAAAACAGCAAAACATAACAAAGGCTGTGCTCATTTTCTAGGTGCCAGGGGCGCTGTGGAAACCAGCTGACCAGGACCTCGGGCCTGAGCCTTAGGTAAATCCTGGAAGAATGGACAAAGTCCTAGTGGAACTGCTAAATTCAAATTAGTGAGAAGTTTTAGCTCTGTTCCAAGCATTGCTCTCCTACAAAAGCAAATGGCCACAGGCCAAATCCTATTAACCCTTCAGCCTTTCAAGGAGAACCCCCATAGCTCAGCTGCTGTCTCTCTGGCACCTTAACTGTTTTGAGTTCCGCTGTCTTGAGTTCATTGATATCTTGAGTTCATTGCAAGCAGGACCGGTTAAGAGGCTGCTACTGCCCATGTTCAAAACCCAGCTCAGCTATTCCAGCCCGAGGCAAATTACTTAATTTCTCCATGTTGCAACTGCTTTGCAAAATGAGAATAATGATGGGAACAATAACATAAAAATGTTATAATAGTTAAGCAGTGGTACACAGTGAGTGCTCAGAATACAGGTTGTCAGACTTTTTCAATAAAGGGTCGGATGATAAATATTTTAGGCCGTGGGCCATGCTGACTGTGGTGTAACTGTTCAACTCTGGAAAGTAGTTATAGACAAAATGTAAACAAATGGTCACGGCTTTGTGCCAATAAAACTTTATAGAAAAACAGGACCAGTGACCAGAGACTGGAACCAGCCCAGATGTGTTTGCATAGCTAAATAGCTAAACTGTGGCCCATCCTTATCAGCAATAAAAAGGCATGAATTATTGATACATACACACTAGATGACTCTAGGGAATTCTGTTGAACAGAAAAAAAAACCCTCTCCAAAAATAATCTACTATAGAGCTCCAATCATATTTTCGAAACAAAAACATTTTAGAAATGGAAGATGGGTTAGTGGTTGTCAGGGGTTAGGGATGAAGGCTTGGGGCATAACCTAGGGGAGGGGTGGATCCCTGTGGTGTTGAAACTATTCAGTGTCTTGACTGTGGTAGATATACAAACCACAGGTGATGAAGCTGTATAGAATACATACACAAACACAAATGTGTAGAAGTCAAACTGAGGAAATCTGAGTAAGATTGGTGGATTGCATTAATGTTAATACACTGAATGTGGTATTATAGCACAAAATACACGGGGCAGTTTTCCAAAGTGCATGTGTGTGCACGCACACACATACACACACAAATTAAGAATGCCAGAGGTGGGGCGCCTGGGTGGCTCAGTCAGTTGCGTGGCCGATTTCAGCTCAGGTCATGATCTCACGGTTCGTGGGTTTGAGCCCCACGTCGGACTCTGTGCTGACAGCTAGCTCAGAGCCTGGAGACTGTTTCAGATTCTGTGTCTCCCTCTCTCTGACCCTCCCCTGCTCATGCTGTCTCCCTCTCTCAGAAATAGGAGAAGAAGAGAAAAAAGAGGTAAGGAGCACTATATAATCTAACATAAAAACAAGTAACATGGTAACACAGAATTTTACATCTAGAGGGATGGTAGAGATGATCTCAAACAACTTCCTATTTTTAATGTTAATCCTACGTAGGAGTGACTAATATATAATATGCCTCTCTATTTTGAGTTCACTCAACAGAGCAAATAAAAATCCAGACACTGTTAAAACTATCAGGCATATATAACGTTTGGGGTTTTTTGTTTGTTTTTTTGAGAGTATACGTGGGGGAGGGGAAGGGAGAGGGGGACAGAGGATCCAAAGTGGGCTCTGCCCTGACAGGCTGACAGCGGAGAACCCGATGTGAGGTTCAAACCCAAGAACCGTGAGTTTATGACCTGAGCCGAAACCAGACACTCAACTGACTGAGCCACCCAGGTGGCCCCATAATGGTCGTTTTAAATATATATCCTCCAGACAAAGAGACCTCAACTCTCCTAAATGGAAATCCAAAGATATTTGTAAATTTTTTTTTAGGAGTTAATCTTCTCTATCATTTCTTACACCAACGCCACCACCTTAAATAGTTCTGAGTGCTAAGGGATTCCAACATATTTCATTTACATGTTCCATGCATAAAAATCCTGACTGTGATCATATGCTCCCATACTTAGTACACAGCACTTTGGGCAAGCCTCCTAGTATTTCCAAGCCACAATCTCTTCATTTATAAAATGAGAATAACCTGACTTCATGGATACAAGAACCAAATTAAAAGATGTGAAAACACATTTGAGAAGAGTTCTGATATACATATAAATGCTTATTATGATTGTAAGATCTCCAAATTCCCACATTTCACTAAAAGAATTTTGTTCTGAGTGTTCAGATGTAGAACCTGAATGGCTTATGGTTGCTGAGTTGGCATTACACACTTTAAAAACAAACAAACAAACAAACAAGTCTCCAGGGACATTTCTACCTAAAGTTCCTTCTAGGAGTGGAAAAAAAGTATTAAGTATCCTAAAAAAAATTAAAAATAGGATTACCCCCATAAGAACCAGTAATTCCACTACAGGATATTTACCCAAAGAAAACAAAAACACTAATTCGAAGAGACATATGCATCTCTATGTTTATTGTAGCATTAACAATAGCCAAACCATAGGAGCAGCCCCAGTGCCCTTCAATAGAGAATGGATAAAGAAGATGTGGTGAATATATATAAAATGGAATATTACTAAGGCATAAAAAAGAATGAAATCTTGCCGTCTGTGACAATATGGATGAATCTAGAAGGTATAATCTAAGTAAAATAAGTCAAACAAAGACAAAGTCAGTATGATTTCACTCACAGGTGGAGTTTAAGGAAAAAACAACTAAGAAAAAAAGGCAAACCAAAAAAAATGGACTCATCGAGCGAAGACAGATGCTTCCAGAGGGGAGGCTGACTGGGGGGACAGGTGAAATAGGTGAAGGGGATTAAGAGGACACTTATCATGATGAGCACAGAGTAATGTATAGAAGTGTTAAAATATTGTGTACCTGAAACTAATATAACGCTGTGTGTTAACTATCCTAGAGTTAAAATAAATAAAGTTCCTTCAACATAGAGTAAAATGTTAAAACTTCAGGCTCTACATTTTAATATTTTCACCAGTGGAACAGACACTTTCACTGCATCCCTCTTGATAGTAGGAATAGTACCTTAATTGTCATTTTAGCTACAGTAACTGGCACAAAGAGATGGCTGTGCTTAGTATCAGGATATACTTTCCCAGAATTAAAGTAAAATCTTCATATAAATACATATGAGATGGAAAGAGGTCTGCCCCTGGAGTATAGACACTGGCTCCCTCACCACATACAGCCTTGCCTTCAAGCATTCTGAGACTTCATTTCCCTTTGAAAGTTTGCAATGTGGGGTGCCTGAGTGGCTCAGTGGGCTGAGTGTTCAACTTTGGCTCAGGTCATGATCCCACGGTATGTGGGTTCGAGCCCTATGTTGGGCTCTGTGCTGACACCTCAGAGCCCGGAGCCCGCTTTGGGTTCTGTCTCCCTCCCTCTCTTCTCCCCTGCTGGTGCTTGGTTTCTCTCTCTCTCTAAAATAAATATAAAAAAAAATTTTTTTAAGCCTACAATGCAAGCCTGTAATACTCTTTTATCTGATGTCAGACACCCACTCAGAATACTGAATATAAGGCCTTTGAGTGACAAAATGAAAAAGTTTTCCACAAAATCCATGCATGCACTTTATCCATAGCAGAAGGCTACTGATTTTTATTTCATGTGTATTTATAACAAACTTGGTTATGAAATATTTCCCATTGTTGGCTAAAAGCAGTAAAAGAGATCAGATGTTGAAAGAAAGAGAAAGTGGAGAAACCCTGAAGGTTCCTCTTCCTGATGCTTGAAATGAAACTAAACCTTCCCCAAAAAGACCAGATTCATTCCAAAATCATACTATGGCCTAATATCACTGAACTCTTTGACAAACATCATTCATTATGGTCGTCTCTATCTCTTACACCAAATCAGCCTCAATTCTTGATTTAATTCAATCTTTAATTATAATAAAATGGAAGGAATGCTCACCAAATACCGCAGTCTAGTGGTACCTACCATTTCCCTATCAATAACCTGAAAAGAAATGATAAAGCCCTTTTATAGTTCACTTTTTCCTTATAAGTAATGTCTTCACTAGTCAGTCTTATTTTTTTCCCCTACACAATACTAATGGAATCACAAAGGCTATCTAATCAACACAAATTTGGCTTGAGCTATCTAAGAGGAATTTGACATTTAGAAACAAAGTGGATTAGGGGCGCCTGGGTGGCTTAGTCGGTTAAGCGTCCGACTTTCGCTTAGGTCATGATCTCGCGGTTCGTGGGTTCGAGCCCCGCGTCGGGCTCTGTGCTGACTGCCAGCTCGGAGCCTGGAGCCTGTTTCAGTCTGTGACTCCCTCTCTCTCTGACCCTCCCCTGCTCACGCTGTCTCTCTCTCTCCTAGAAATAAATGAAACATTAAAAAAAATTAAAAAAAAAAAAAAAAAAAGAAACAAAGTGGATTATTTTACAGAATTTTACCCCCAAGGAGGCTAACACATTTTAAAGAAGTACAGTGTTACTATTTGCCAATTGTAGGTAATCAGCTCCTGCAAGAAGTGACCATTCTGATCTTTAAAGCACACGGAGAAGTATGGTAGCCATCAGAATACTTAAATATTTCTGAGACTGGCATTGAAATGACTTTTATATATATCAGTAATGGGATACCAAATGCATGTGATTATTTTGTAAAGTAAAATACATCAAGAATTTTAAGACTCTTGAGCAAATTCTGGGGCGCCGGGGTGGCTTAGTCGGTTAAGCATTCGACTTCGGCTCATGTCATGATCTCACGGTTTGTGGGTTCGAGCCCCATGTTGGGCTCTGTGCTGACAGCTAGCTCAGAGCCTGGAGCCTCTTTCAGATTCTGTGTCTCCCTCTCTCTCTGACCCTCCCCTGGTTCATGCTGTCTCGCTGTCTCAGAAATAAATAAAAAAACTTAAAAAAAAAAATCTTGAGCAAATTCTATGTTCACTAGAGGCAATATATGATGGAAGGTAATTTATGATGTAATGTTAAATGAAAAATAGCAGGATAAAATTAATATTAAAATGGTATGTGAAATATAAATATAAATTATATAAATATTTTATGTATTTCATAAATGTTAATTATATGTGCAGATATTTAATTTTATTTAATTAGTTTTAAATGTGCATTTTAATTTACATATATTTAAATTTTACATACAAAACATGAAAAGGTACATTATAATACATGAAAATTATACATAAAATATCAGGATAAAAATTCTACGAGAAATGTAATTACAATTTTTCTTTTTAAATGTAAGCACTGGAAAAAATACTGGAAGGAAATGCACAAAAATGTTAACAGTATTTGTGTCTGGGCGATGAGACCATGGCTAACATTCTCTTTTCTCCATATGCCAAATCTTACTTCATGAGTATGCACTAAAGAAAGAAAAAGAATTACGCACTACTTTTACAATGAAACAATTTTTAAAAAAGAAAAGAAAGGGAATAAATGGGAAAAGGCACTATTAAGGGGTAAGGAAATGGCATAGAATAGTTACTTCCACTTAATAAAAGTGCTATAATTAAACTTTTACACACACCCCCAGAGAACTTTTGAGTGGTCACAAACGATAACTAAGTTATAGGATATTTGTGTTGGAGAGGCATCCTGCCTAATTCTGCCATTTGACAGGTACAGAAAAAATACATATACAGTTGTGTGAAGCTTCACGGTTGACAAAGTGCTTTCGAAATGGCACCCGTCCTTCAAATAATCCTGTGAGATAGGCTCATATGCCTGGTCCATTTGAAGCACCAGGAAACGGAGGGTTCCCAAGATAACGTGCTTTGATAATAATGACTGCCATTATCGAATGTGTACTATATATATGACAGCCTCTGGGGTAAGCACAACAGTCTTGTGAAAGTTATCTTCGTTTTACAGACTCGAAAACTGAAGGGTGTAGGTTAAGTGTGAAGGTTAAGCTATCACATAGCTGAGATCCACTCATTTAAAACACTCTTGGTTACAATCAACTGCACATAATCCTTTACTGAAAGAGTTGAGCCTATGACCCAGTCCCATGCTCTCTCTACTACACTGGTTTCGCCTAACGTTTCTTTTAAGAGTGATTTAGTTTTGACAGCCACCATGAAGGTCCAGAAGCAAAGAAACTAGGCCCAGTAGCTCCCAAAAGCTAATGTTGGCCGAGCGCCTACAGTAAATAGCTGGAGCGGAGGAGACAAGGGCTAACTCACATACAACAAGGGAGAGCCAAGAGGAAACCTACGCTCTATCCCAGGGGCAGGGATAGCAACAGACATCCCAGTTCCTGCACCTTCCACCCGCGTGACGCGGTACAATTTCCAGAGCGCCTTGCGGTGCATCTCAAAGGCTCCCGCAACAATCCGTGGGCTGGGCGGGGCAGGGATGAGTCCCACTTTGCAGAAAAAGCTAGAAGAAATGCAATAGTGCGCCCGGAGGGCAGAAAAGCAATGAGTGTGAGAGCCAGGGGAAAGCACCTGGTGCCTGGGCACCGGGACAGGGTCTGAGATGCACCCGAGGAGCCGCTGGCCACCGCCGAGTGGACGAAGAGCCCAGGGCCCGCGGCGGCGACAAAGACACGGAGGGAGACCGCGATTCCGAGGCTGCCGCCCGCCGAGGCCCGGGGGGCTTGGAGGTCGGCGCAGGAGCCTCGCTACTCACGTTGGACCAGCCGGTCTCCGGTAAAGGTGGACGAGCAGCTGGTGACTAGCGCACAGGGGACGCCCGCAGCCATAGCTGCGCTAGCGAGCCAGTTCCGTCCCGGAGCCGCTTCCGCCTTGGGCCGCACCACGGCTGCCGGTGCGCGGGGGAGGCGCGCAAGCAGGGACGCGTTCTCGGCAGGAACCCGCTACCCTGACTCCTCCCACACCCCTCTTCCGCTCCCGGCGTAGAACAGGCCGGGCTGCGCGTGGGGTTGCCATGGGGACGAGCACTCGCCGCACCTGGCTTGGGCGCCTGGAGACCGCGCCTCCTCCGGCCCTACCCATGGCGCGGGAGACTGAAGACCGCGACCCCATCGGATCCATCCTAATCCAGGTGGGAAGCGGGCCTTTCCCGACCCTGCCCAGCTAAGACACGTGCGAGCGAGGCCCAGCAGCGCAGATCCACGCGCGCCCGGCCTTTTGGAGCGCCGCCCCTAGACTGCCTCCAGCACGCGGGAGGCATTGCTCCTTCCAGAACTCCCAAATATGCCAACCCAGACCTCGGCCAAGAGCCCGACACGCCTCCCGTGCTATACCATGCAGGCTCCGCTTCAGAAGCTCGACCGGTCTGGTCTGCCTCTGGTAAAACTCTCAAGACCATAACACCTCACCCCAGAACCTTTATTTCCGAAAAACCCATCTTTACACTGAGGCACTATTTTAAAATGTTATATTCTGAAAAATCTGAACCCATGACATGGGTGGGAATACAAATCAGGCACTTTGGGGAGATGGTTAAGAAATTTGGGGAAAAGTTGAAATATGTTAACTACTTTTCTTAAGCACCTACGTTTTGTGCATCTAAAAGTACCTTGAAAATAAGTTACATCTTGGGATGTAATGTACAGCATGGCGACTGCAGTTAATACTGTACTGTTGTATTCTTTTAGCAACTTTCAAATATATCTGAAAAGTTCTCATTATAAGAAAAAATTGTAACTACGTGTGGTTATGGATGTTAACTTACTGTGACCATTTCACAGTAAATATAAATATCGAATCGTCACGTTGTATACCTGAAATAAAACGTTGTATGTCAACTATATCTCAGATAAATAAATGAATTAAATAAAAGCTTAGGAACACACACAGGAAAATGTAAGAAAGATAACTTGGATTGCTCGTCAAGTTTAAGTTTTGAATAGGAATGTGACCAATTTTAAAAAGTCTGGGAGATAACTTTTTCTAACCCGAGTGGGGGGAAATATCAAGAAAGTCTTACCTTCTCCAGGATAACGCAGTTTGTGACAATTACACTCAGATTTTTCCAATAAAGCAAAAGCATTTTTGTTTTTTCACATTTCCTTGTGGTAGTTTTAAAACACTTCTACATAAATCATCACTTTTAACTTATATTTAGCTCCATTTGTCTAAGGCTTGAAGTAATTTGTCTAAATTCGCTACATTCTGACTCATACTCAGACCTGCAATGGATTTTCCTGCCAGGATATTGGTCTCTTACCTCCCACCGAGGAGAGATTTCTTTAAATTCTTTGTCTTTTCCAAAAGACAAAGCCCTAAACGCCCCAACTTCATAGAGCTCCCGTTACGAATAATACCCAAATCTTCTTACCTTTTACCATCCTCTGTCACTAGCATCCTAGATGAGTTTAACCAAACTGGTCCTGAGGGACCAGTCCCGGCAAAACTGCTCCCACATCTACATGGGCCTAAGTTCACAAGTACCCAGAATCAACATCGCCTCAGGCCAGCTGTCTACAAACTTCCGGGCCCTGACCACCTTCATACTGGCCAATTTGCTAAAGCAAGAGAATTCAGGAAAGTGCTGTCCTTGCAATTACAACATTATAACATCAAAAGGATAC
Source organism: Proteles cristata cristata (assembly GCA_017311185.1). NCBI lineage: Eukaryota > Metazoa > Chordata > Mammalia > Carnivora > Hyaenidae > Proteles > Proteles cristata. The sequence goes on from JAESUZ010004545.1 coordinate 764,781, forward strand.
AAATTCAAGTCAGCTGAGGAAAGACATGCATGGGGCAGAGTCTAAGAGGGATCCAATGGAGCTTCAGGTCATCCCCACCCCCTACCTTGGAGTCATGGATGGCTTTACCTCCTACCACCTGTGATGTGTGACAATATAGAAGGAGTACTGCCAACTAGGGAAGCTCACCTAAGACTTTGACGTCCAGAGTTTTTACTGGGACTCAATCACACGCTGCCCGTGTTCTGACCTTTGAGCTCCAGCTCTTCCCAAAGGTCATCCTAATGCCTTTAGTCTCCAGTTCTTGTAGAGGCTGGAACAGATACAGTGTGACCAGAGGCCATCCCCCCCCCCCCCACCCCGGGCCTGTGTACATTGTTAGACTGTCTGGTGACCAGAGGCGAAGCAGAGACACTTATCAAGCAGGGCACTTTAGGGGCCTAGAGATCACCTCTCAGTATCCAAGGTCAAAGGCCAGACCTTGTGGAGTAAAGCCCCTTCTAAATCCAGGGCCCATTTTTACAGGCTCCAAACAACAGGGACGCTAGTGGAGATTCCTGCCCTGCAACAGCCAGTGTCCCCTATAGCATACTTCATGTTGACTACAGGGACAATTATGTTACTCTTTAGTTTTCTGTATTTCTCCAGCCCTGGAACATCTCTAAAAAAGAGACCAGAATCTGGGGAGAATTCTCACACCTAATTTCACACTTTCCCTTGAGATAATTCTCTTTCCCAGGGCTGCTCCCCTTACGGTTTGGAACAGTGTAGACTAGGGCCCTGACTGAAAAGCTAGAAGCCTTTTCACTTCAGAGGGGGATCCAGAGGTAGCTATTTCATCAACCTAGGCTATAACATTACAGTATCGATATCATCTGACATTGGGTTGTAAAGTGGAGCAGGAGAGCTCAGAATAGTCATACATACCCAGGCCGCTCTCTAGGCACAGTATAAAATTCTCCCTGGTGATATGTAGAAAACGTATAACAAAGAATGAGAAAGACCTACCCTACTTTCTCACCACGTCTGGAGTATTTGTGAGCATACAGCACTACTCTCAGACATGCAGTGTGGATTCTACTTCTGCCTGGGGCTGTGACCTACATCCTTTAAACAAGCTACTAATTGGGGCGCCTGGGTGGCTCAGCCGGTTAAGCATCTGACTTTGGCTCAGGTCACGATCTCATGGTTCGTGAGTTTGAGCCCCTCATCAGGCTCTGTGCTGACAGCTCAGAGCTCACAGCTTTGGATTCTGTGTCTCCCTTTCTCTCTGTTCCTCTCCCACTCACACTGTGTCTCTCTCTCAAAAATAAACATTAAAAAAATTTAAATAATATAGTCTTCCCTTGCCCCTTTTACTCCTCTAGATATTTAAATCCTGCCTTTTCCACAGAATTTTCACCAGCCTTTAACTTTGTGTATTTATAAATAAACATTTGTATATTTGTAGATATTATGCATGTACTGGTTAATGGTTAGGCATGAAGGTTCTGGATTCAGACTCCCTGGATTTAAGTAGTTCCACCAAATAACCAGCTGTGTTACCATGCACAGGCTATTTAATTACTTTAAAAAATTTTTTTTTTAACATTTTTGTTTATTATTGAGAGACAGAGAGAGACAGAACACGAGCATGGGAGGGACAGAGAGAGGAGGAGGCACAGAATCTGAAGGAGGCTCCAGGCCCTGAGCTGTCAGCACAGAGCCCAATGCAGGGCTCGAACTCACAAACCATGAGATCATGACCTGAGCCGAAGTCGGACATTTAACTAACTGAGCCACCCAGGTGCCCCAAGTTACTTAACCACTTTAAGCCTCAGTTTCCCTCAAGTATAAAATAAAAATAATATGAACTCCCTTTTAGGAGTCTTGTAAAAATTAAAATGTAACATATAATGTGTAACACTGGATAGATGTGAGTTATTATTAGATATGGTCTCTTGCCTTTTAATATCCCTTAGTTTTCTATTCTTTTCTGTGTCTTAGGATTAGCCTGCTTTTTACTGGAAGAAAAGGAAAAATTAATTTCAGGCTTTTTAACCAGGACTACTCCATTCTTTTTTTTTTTTTTATGTTTATTTTTGAGAGAGACAGAGACAATGTGGGGGTGGGGGGGCAGAGAGAGGGGGAGACACAGAATCCAAAGCAGGCTCCAGGCTCTGAGCTGTCAGCACAGAGCCCGATGCGGGGCTCGAACTCACAAACCGTGAGACCGTGACCTGAGCTGAGGTCACATGCTCAACGGACTGAGCCACCCAGGCGCCCCAGGACCACTCCATTCTTAACCAACCTTTATGGGTGATGCTATAGGGCAAATAAATTATGCTTTGTTTCCCCATTACAGATGGACTTTTGGAATATCCCATTTTACCTAGGACAGGATTGGGTCCATTGATCTGAACGCCCGGATAATGATCTAGTCATTAATTCAGTCTCCAATAATGCACGTTCTTTTCAAAAATGAAGGGAGCTGGCCTAACATGTACTATTATTTGGAAAATACAATAGATGATGCAAATTAATAATAAAATATTTTAACAAAATATCTAAAACACCTGAGGAAAAAATCTTTAAATACACATAATCAGTGTTCTAATTATAAGAAACTCTTTTTGTGTGACTTATTATGAAAACACAAGCCTCATATGTTTGGATTTCTCAGGACAGTTCTGATTGTGAATATTCTGTCCCATTGTCCGATCATGAACCCACTTTCTCAGTTTTGGTTCAGGACATAGGGTTACCATCTCCACACAGAGTCCTACAAGGCAGCCTTTTGTTAACTACTTCTTGCGCATTTAAGTCTCTAATTCAGACTGTTTACAGTGTGAGCTGGACCTTTCAACTGATCAGAACAGTGAGGTTCTAACTATAGCAATCATCATCATCATTATAATTAAGAGAGTTGCCAACTTTACTGACAGCTTGACACCGTGCTGAGAGCTTTAAATTATCTCCAGCCCTAGCGACAACTGTATTAGGCGGGGATCATGTTTAGCAGCAGTTTACAGAAGAAACTAAAAGTACAAAGAGCTAAAGTAACTTGCCCAAGGGGATAGGTCCTACGTGTGTGGATCCTGGAACCGGTTATGGCAGGTTTATGAAACAGTCTTGAAGAAGTGGGGTGCTGAGTTCGGGAGGCCTCCTGGGTGCTTTCTTTTATTCATTACTCTTACAAGCTTTGTTTTTCTACTTTACTAAGGATCATCTGATATTTTCTTAATACAACTTTATAAATGTTTTCTCTTCTTTTTTTAATGTTTTATTTATTTCTAGGAGAGACAGAGAGAGAGACAGCGTGAGCAGGGGAGGGTCAGAGAGAGAGGGAGTTACAGACTCTGAAACAGGCTCCAGGCTCTGAGCTGGCAGTCAGCACAGAGCGCGACGTGGGGCTCAAACCCAGGAACCCCGAGATCATGACCTAAGTGAAAGTCGGATGCTTAACCGCCTAAGCCACCCAGGCACCCCTATAAATGTTTTCTTAATGCGGGGTGCCTGGATGGCTCAGTCAGCTAAGCATCCGACTCTTGATTTCGGCTCAGGTCATGACCTCAGGGTCATGGGATTGAGCCCCACGTTGGGCTCCGTGCTGAATATGGACCTGCTTGAGGTTCTCTCTCTCCCTCTGCCCCTCTCCGGCGCACACTCTCTTTCAACAAACAAAGAAAACACCAACCTTGGAAATATTGGAACTAATTGACAGCTTGATATCATCACTGTCTTTCTTATCACCTCCTCCGACTGGTTTGCGAGGAGCAGACAACATAAAATGAAGGGACAAGTGGGCAAAGCATAATGAGAATGACCCAGCCAAACTCTGTATTCAGCAGAGATACATAAAATGCAATTATGGAACTGCCTTTTGACAACATGGAACCTAGTTGCATGGCCAGATTTCTAAATTTTCAAGCAAATCTTCACTGCATTACAGCTTTCAAGGGCTTCTTATTAAGCAGCTCTGTCCCCAAACTGTCAAAATAATAATCTTCCTCCACTGTGTGTTCAAGTCCTGAGTCGGGCTCTGTGCTGACAGCTCAGAGTCTGGAGCCTGCTTCAGATTTTGTTTCTCCCTCTCTGTGTCCCTCCCCTGCTCACACTTGTCTGTCTGTCTCTTTCCCTCCCTCTCCCTCTCTCTCAGTAATAAATAAAACATTAAAAAACAATTTAGAAGAAAAAAAGAAAAAAATAATCTTCCTCCAAGTAGGAAATATATGGAAAGCAATGCATTTGATGACCACAGAGATGATGGGGGACACGTAAATTTCAACATGGTAGATTAGATCCATTTGAAGAAAGAACAAAGATTTAGAACTTAATCTTTTTTTCCTACCCACGTCTGGTGACACGTTTCCTAGTATTTGTCTCTTTTGCAATTACTATACAAACAGATGTGTGGTTACTGAGAGGGAAGAAGAAAATATCTGGCAAGAAAATTTTAAAAAAACTCTTGAAGATTGAGAAAGCGATTCAAATCAATGAACATTTACTAAATGCCAGTTACGTCAAGGTACTTCACTAGGTTTTACAATTCAGGAGCAGAGAATTAATATTTGTTCGGTCCCCTCCTATGTGGCTGTCTCTACGCCAAGCACTCTCCATACTTTAACTCATTTTATCCTCGCCACTATTTCAACACGTAGCTATTTATCTCCATTTTACAGATGAAAGCATCAAGGCTCTCAAAATCTAATTTGTCCAGCTCAGGAAAGGGGGAAATAGGATTTTAGTTTATATCTGCCTGGTTCCAAAACTGACATTCATTCATTTTCACACACATTGCCTTAGTTTTTTTCAACAGTTCTATGAAGTAGAGTAATTCTTCCCGCCTCCCCCCAACCTTGGTAAAGAAACCAGAGGGAATGTGATGGTGTGCATGGACATCACGTGACTAGTGATGGCACAAGGAATTATGTTCATTTGTCTTTTACCAGGCCCTTACTGTCTACTCAACCCCTTACGTACTGTCTCATGATTCTGGGAAGGAATGTAATTGTCCACACAGGGCAGATTAAAAAAAAAAAAGCAGCCCTTTGGTTTTATGATAAATAATCCAGGGCAGTTTCATTCCCCCCAGCTGTTGACAGAAGTTATTAGAGAATGATACGTGAAACTACAAATAATACTACAAATTCTGGAGCTTCAGGAAGGCAATTCAGCGCATTCAAAGGATGAACCAAGAAATGTGGACCTGCAAATGAGGCTCGTCCTTGAACTGCTTCTTTGTACTTTCCAAATGCCTTTAGACAATAGATGGCAAACCAGCTTGCGGCCATAATTTGGACAAAACAATGGAAAGAAGTACCTTTTCATCCTTTGTGCCTACAAGCAAACAGTAGGTGTGTTCTGATTTCAATCTGTGAGCCCTCAAGGCTTCCCATGACAATGTGTGCAGAGTATAAATGAACAGATGTGTCTACCTGAATGTGTTGCCCATCAGTGAAAAGATGCGGATTTTGATCTTTTGAATCCTCGGGTCCATGGGAATATTCCAAAGGAATTGATAACACAGACGGGATGGACCTTCATGTCCAGTTAGACTAAGAGGGAAAAGGTAACCGTTTCAAAATGCCTTTAGCAACCCAGTCTGCAGATTGTTATTGGTGTGCCTGTTGCCGAAACAGGTGTTGGGTTCATACATTTGCATAACAGAATGTTTTTCTTGTGGCAGCAGCCCATACGATAATTAGTGCCATCTGTATTTATCTATTGAAGTTTGGTTTCTAATATGAATGCAGAGAACCTTGTGATGCCTCATCTCACAGCACCGCACCCATTTTATTGTGAGGGTGGTGGACGTTGGAGAGGTGCGCATCATTTCCAAGGAAAATACAGATAGAAGGAGGATGTTGAAGTGATAACGTATGTTGCTTTTTCTTCACGGCTCATTTTCATTTCTGACTACGTGAAACAGAATCAAGGCCACACACCTACAGAGCCACTTTTTCAGAGCAGTAAATGGGGAAGATCCAGCCAGAACAGAAAACCAATGGGCCCTGTCAACCTATTTACAATTCCCTTTTGAAAGACTCTGCTTTCACTAAAACCTCTCTTTGCTAGAACTTTTCTGTTTTCTTACCTCTTGGCGAATTCATAGAAATCCGAGTTTGGCACAAATTTCATATCATCTTGAACTCAACTGTTTCACCGGGTGAGAAGCAGAAGCCATTTGAGTTGCAGTTTTATCCTTGGATCTGTTTCTACTGGGGGAAGGAAAAATAGAAAATTGTCTGGGAGCTTAGTTTCTTTTTAATCTGAAAGACAATAATGAAACATTCTAGTAAAGAGTATCTTAGAATCATGAAGATAATTCTTTACAAAGAACATCATAAAATCTACCTGACTGTCTCCAGCAATTCAAGCAAATTGAAAATCTTTAACAATAAATAACTTTATTTGAAACAAATATTTAAAGTAAATAATTGCGGAGGGGTGGGGGCGCGTGAGTGGCTCAGTCAGTTAGGCTTCCGACTTCAGCTCAGGTCATGGTCTTGCGGTTCATGACTTTGAACCCCGTGTCGGTCTCTGTGCTGACAGCTCAGAGCCTGGAGCCCGATTTAGATTCTGTGTCTCCCTCTGTCTCTGCCCCTCCCCTGCTCATGCTGTGTCTCTTTCTCAAAAGTAAATAAACATTAAAAATTTTAATCATAAAACAAATAACATCAATAATCGGGGGCACCTGGGTGGCTCAGTGGGTTAAGCGTCTGACTTCGACTCAGGTCATGACCTCAGGGTTGGTGAGTTCAAGCCCCACTTGGGGCTCTCCGCTGTCAGCATGGAGGCTGCTTCAGATCTGCTGTCTCCCTCTCTCTCTGTCCCTCCCCTGCTCACACACATGAGTGCTCTCTCTTTCTCTCTCTCTCTCTCAAGAATAAACAAACGTTAAAATAAATAAATGTTTTAGCTGAACTCTGTATGTATTCTTTCAATATTTTATATTATTTAAACCTACAGGTCCATGAAGACCTTTATCAGTTAAAGGAGAAATTAACAAATTTCCCACTTGAGGAAAAGGGAAAGACTCTAGACATTCAGAATCTTGAAACCGCAATCAAAAGGACTCAAATGGGGTTAAAAGTAAGTAGAGGTTTAGATATTAAATAAAGTGCTGGAAGGAGATTCTTCCCGAAGAAAAGAACTGTGGTTCTCACAGGACCCTGTATAATTCTGTAACAGAGGTAGATTTAGGCTGGTCATCAGCTTTCTTAATTCTGTTCCTTTCATTAAAATCCGTGATTAACTGATTGATTGGGGAATGTGACAGGATGCAAATCAAAGCATTTAAGGTGCTGGGAATGTAAGACCGTGCAGTGACAACCCCCAACTTGTAGTTTGATCAAAAGAATCAAGAAGGATTTTAAAAATAACCATTAGTCGTCCAACAAGTCCGAGAAAAAAGGATTCATACCAATGCCTGCAGAGAGTTTCTATCAGATCCACTGAGATTCTAAAGAACAAGAGTTTGTTTTTCCCTACTAGTGTATTTTGAGATTAGTCACTTTTGTGGTATTGTAATCCAGTAGATAAAACTAAAGTGAGATACCACTGTTAGAACAGAGAACTAAAGTACAAGGGACTTCATCGTTATAGACGGGATGAAGGGCAGAGGAGAATCCAAGCTTCAGACCAGAATAATCTTCATTTATAAAATAAAAATCTATTAGCACATATGGCCAGATAAGGACCACCTCCATCTTCAAGACTTCTAACTGTCATTGTCCCAGCTCTGGTCTCAGCCTTTCACTCTAACGAGCTGTCAGCTTCACAGCTCAGCTCCCGAGGCCATGGGAGATGTGGTGTGTTTTTGTTGCCTCATCAAACTGGCACACCATTGTCCTATATTACCTGATGGTGACAGGGTCGTACCCAGCTGGAGTCTTCGGGTCGGCCGTTTTAAATGATCTGTTACCTAAGGGCCAAATTCTTTCCTCAGATGCTTGCTTGCAGTCCCTATAAAGGAAAGATTACTCCATGTCTGTCTTGCCTAGTAAGCTTACCTGGTGTGGCAATTTACTGACTATTGTGCATTCTTTAGTTTGTGAAAAGCACTACAGGTCACTCAAGCTTTGAGTCTCAATTGTTTTTTATGCTTTTTGGGACAGTTAAAGTCATTTAGCCTTAAGATGCCCAATGATACCTTAGGCATGTAATAAACACATAGCATGTTGTATCTTTTGGCTTAATTACACAATTCAGAGCATTACCCTAATGAAATAAAGTAAATTAGCTGAGCATCTTAAGTCCAGTCTAATAGCCTAAACTTTCACTTTTCTGTAACAGATTCACATCGAGAAGTATTTAAATGTTGTAAACCATCATGTGTTAACGACTCCTATTAATGATGATAATTTATATTCTCCTCATGCTTCCAAATGGTAAGTAAAATAGCCACTTGGGGGTCCAAAATAAGTACAATTAAAAGCAAAACAAACCTTTCCCACTTAGGTCAGGTGACCATAAAGACAAAATCTTCTTGGCTTTGTTCATATCCATTCCACTAATTTCAGTAGTTTTGCATAAGAAGTTAATGGCAGAATTTGGGCTGGGTTTATTCTGGGTTACTTTCATTGCCTTCTAATGCTTAACATCATGGCAATTATTTCAGGGTCCTACTGTTGGCATTACTGCCTTTTTCTTTTTTAAAGGTATCCAAAATTCAACTCCTGAGGGAAATATTTTAATGCAAGCACATTTGTACACTATTAAGACCACATGGTACTTTACAGTTCTTAGCAGGTCATATATACTTTATTATAAAGATGATTTGGGTATCCAGGGTAAATAAAACAAAAGCAATAAAACTTGCTGGAAATATTCACAATGTGATACATCCTAAGACACAATTTATTAAAATGAGACTTGAGTTAAATTGCCTTGCCTCACTTTGGCCCCTCTTACAGGCAGGCCTCCTGAATTTGAGTGTATGTAGAGGAAGGTTTTGTGCTAAGCTGAGAAGCCTCGTGACCATATTTGCATTACAATGCCAGGCATTGCAGCGTGTTTCAGAAATAGAGTAAAACCTTGGATTGCAAGTAACTTGTTTTATGAGTGTTCTACAAGACGAGCAAACGTTTCTAAGAAATTTTAACTTGATAAAGGAGCAATGTCTTGCAATATGCTGAATGTCACATGATCACAACTGACCCGATGGTTCTTCTCTCTCTCTCTCTCTCTCTCTCTCTCTCTCTCTCTCTCTCTCTCTGTGGGATTCTGGGTGATCGTCACCCATGCTTGGATGCTCAGTCTCATACTGCAGTGTTTGGCAAAAATGAATGATTTTTCAGAACACTGAAAGGGGCCCCCAACTGGCACCAGTGTATTTGTTGTCACTTCAAAGCACCTATGGACAGTCCTTTACTTTTTCACACAAGAGTCAGCTTAGGAATGCTTTGCTTCTTCCTGGGTCAGGCTGCCTGCAGATAGAGACCCTTTCCTCTGCTGCCCTATTGCCAGTTACATTAAATACAGTCTATGACAAGAGTTTATTAATACTGTGCTGTAGTCAACATCCGTACAAGTGTCTAAAATGGCCCCCATGTGGAAAAAGGTTGAAAAGAAAGGCGGTAAGAATAAAGAGATGATTACAGTGGGAGTTCAGAAGGAAATCATTGAGAAGTATGAAGGAGGTATGTGAGTGGCTGAAACTGCAAGATTTTATAAGAAGTCTCTGTCTTCATCTTGTGTGCAAAGGAAGAAGAAAAAAGCAGAGGAATCTCTCCCGCTTCAAATGAGACTAGGGAGATGTGTCAAATGTGGAAAGCAGTGCAAAATTTTGTAGAAAAGCACCACCAGAATAAGGCTGTATCAGTGCAAACAATGAATCTGTTTAACCGACAATGCAATGTCACATTTCCATGAAATCCTCAAAAAGAGGCAAAAGGAAGTATAATTGGATGGGTTCCTTATTAAAGTTGCACACACACAAAAAGATTCCATTGAGCCAACAGATAGCAGTGATTCCGTTAGTGATAGTGAAAGTCATCCTACACAGTAACTCCCTTCTCTCTGGTCTCCCTTACACCAGCCACAAAGGTTTTCAAAGGTAAGTGCAGGTTAATTTGTTTATTTTTCTTTATATTTTGTATTTTCTTTATTATTTTGTATTCGAGTATTGTAATCGTTTTTATATGAATATTTTTGTGGGTTTTTTAAAACATTTATTTATTTTTGAGGGGGGGAGAGAGAGAGAGAGTGAGAGAGTGTAGGAGAGGGGCAGAGAGAGAGACACACACACACAGAATCTGAAGCAGACTCCAGGCTCTGAACTGTCAGCACAGAGCCCAATGTGGGGACTCAAACTCACAAACTGAGAAATCATGACCTAAACCAAAGTCAAATGCTTAACTGACTCAGCTACTCAAGCATCCCATATGAATATTTTTTTGGTTGTGGAACGAATCATCTGAGTTTCCATTATTTCTTTTTTTAAAAATTTTTTAATGTTTTTACTTATTTCTAAGAGAGAGATCATGAGCAGGGGAGGGTCAGAGAGAAAGGGAGATACAGAATCGGAAACAGGCTCCAGGCTCTGAGCTAGCTGTGAGCACAGAGCCCAATGCAGGGCTCGAACCCATGAACCGTGAGATCATGACCTGGACCGAAGTCAGATGCTCAACTGACTGAGCCATCTAGGCATCCTAGAGTTTCCATTATTTCTTACGGGGAAATTCACTTTGGTATATAAGCGCTTTGGATTACAAGCATGTTTCCAGAATACATTATACTCACAAACCAAGGTTTTACTATAGTGCACAAGGAAACATGGTGATCTATAGACATAACCAAATGCCAGCATTCCGTAGTGGGGAGCAAAGCTTTGAGGGTACCAGTGTATCGGTCTCCCTTTCCCGCACATGGACTGCCACAGGCATCCATCATGCCTTGTAGAGGCAACCCTCCCTCGTCTGTCTAGTTTTTCGTCATTTATCTCTTTGATTTTTAAATTTGTAAATTTTTTTAAAATGACCTGAAAATAGGTTAATATAAGTTCTTTAAAACAAGGAATCTAAGGGACATAATAAAAGGGTTTCTTGAAGAAAATATTGGAGGTCAGTTTCCCAACTTATATTGACCCTTAGTTGGAAATCAAGGGAGCCCTACAAGGCCAAGTGGGAGGCCTTTGTAGATGGCAGCCAACAGACTGTGGCCAAAGATTAAGCATACAAACATCAAGTAAGACAGCCTCAGAATGGAGTGGGGGGTGGGGAGTAAACAGGAACAGAGAAGTCTGTCACCAACTCTAATGAAGTTCTCCCATCCCGTCTCCAGCTTTCTCTTTGTTCTTCTGTCCTGACAAAGAACAGAGTCTGGGCTGTCTATTTGCAAGTTATGGTGACTGAACCGAGCAAACTATGTAGCACTTAGGGCCACAGAGAATCAGGCGGAAACGTTTGGGCAGAGACCTTTCTTCTACAGTTCTTCTCCCTTGCCAAGGAGCGTCCTTGCCCCTTATTAGGGTCTGGAAGAGGGAAGGAAGACTTTACTCTTAATTGGGGCATGGAGTTCACGCCCAGAAGTAGTCCTTGGATCCTTCCTCTCCTATTCAATACCACAATGTAATCACTGGTCCTCCGGGCAGGAAAATGGGAGCTGGCAAGTCTGTATGAACCTCGCCAGTTTCGGGGAGTATCTCCATCAAGGCTGTGGAGCTGTGGCGCTAAGCATGCAATTTGAAAATGAAATGATAGGAGCCAGGTCGAAAACTGGGGAAAAGTCCAGATTGGGTCTTTTAGAGTAAGCAGGTCTGGGGCAGGTCCTGGAAGTCCAAGTGTGAGTCACAGGGAGTGGCTCAGGGAGGAAGAGAAGCAGCAGCAGTGGGTGGAAAACAGAAAACAGGGCGGTGGGGAACTGTTGCCTGTGACGGGTGTGCTGCCTGGTAGATAGTCACCCCGGATTCTGCTCATGCAGGCATGTCCCCAGAGACCATCATGACTAGGTGGCTTCAGAGTCTGTGTCCTGCTAGGAGTTTTCTGTGCAAAGCAGTTTGTAAAACCCAGGATTCCTTCAGGTCCTCATGCCCTGGGGGAAGGGGGACTGGCCAATTTGCTGCGTTTTTCTTCTGAGATTCCAAGACAAAGTCCTTCTAATACCCAAGTAAGGTGTTTTTTCATGATGGATGTCATGACTCACTGAGAGACAGGTTACTTATCTCAACGCTGATCAGGAGGTCAGAGGAAGAGACTCAGTTTATTAGTTTCAATCTGGAATAAGCTAGACCTCACCTTCCCCCCCGCCATGACCATCAGTTTAAAAATCAGCTTGCATCCATAATATGTATTTATTTATAAATTGTATACTTATCCTATGGAATGAATACACTATAAAATACACTGACAAATATTTAAATAATGAGACAAAGATTAAACAGTTTAAAATATTTTGCTTTATTAACAGCACAAAAGTTTTTTTGTGGAAAAAAGGTTAATTATAATATTGTGGTTGTTTTATCTTGTTAATCACGATGGCTTTATACTGGCTGAAGCTAATAACGCAAAACATACTCCATGCTTAGTAGAGATTCAACAGAGATGCTGGTTGAATGGAAGTCCAGATTTCAGTTAGTCTTCGCCATAACTTTTTAAGTTTTCAGGGGGAGTGGATTTGGCTGAGTTGTCATAAATTTGATTGGTTTACCATCATTTGCACTCCCTAGTGGGTCTGAAGAGAAGCTCACCCCACGAGTAAGTGTTCTGGCATTTTCTTATTTTTCACGGATGTTCCTTATCATTATCTTCCAGATACAGTGTGGGTTTTTTTGGGGCATGAATCTTTTTTAAGACACCGGTCCATTTTTTCAGGCTTGAGTGAAAACCAAGTAATAGAACCCATAAACCCACTTCATGAGTAAACTACAGAGGATTCTAACCCTGTGCAAAAATGTGTACCAGTGCAGACCTCGCTGTTCGTGCCTTCGTGCCTACTCCCAGGCCTCCAGAACTGCAGGTGACATGACCATGTGAGGGATCCAGGGACAAGCTGAATATTAAATAGTAGCACACAGTAATTCCTTATTGTTCTTATTTTCTATATTTCTTATTTGACGTAAATAGAAGTTTTTATGTTCTCATCACCCAACCGATGGCATTATTTCATGGACTGCCCGGGATGTGGGCATCCTGTCTGAGAGGCCAAGGGTCTGGAACGATGGTTCTAAAACTTTGGTTTCACTAGCTCCCAGATGGTCCTGGAATTTGCATTTTAACAAACACTCTTGGCATCCCGAATGCAGATAATTTGTGCTCGGAATCCCTTGGACGAGCATAGCTCCCCGGAATCAGTATTCTTTTGGCCACTTAGTTAGAGAGCCTGCCTCTCTGTCTGATCAAGGACCTAGTCCTGGAAACTCAGCTAACCCATTGCTCTGAAGAGTTGGAGTAAGCCTTTCACACTAGGAATGAGCCCAGAGTGGGACCTGGCAGTCATGCTGGAGGATTGCCATTGTCCACTTAAACTGTGAGTCTGGTGGAGCGTCAGAGCCAGGAGTCCAGAGCAGCAACCCCTTCTGAGAGGGGAGCCATAGAATCAGAAGTGTACATCTTTATTGCTCCTTAGGCCACAAGCACGGTTGCTATGAGTAACCGAGAATCAACAGTATTCTGATATTTGGGGCTTCATTTTATCTATGGGAACGCAGGAAATTGGGAGAGTTTATTCCAAATGACTCTTGTCCCTGGATATACCTTAAAAATGGCTTAGAACAGACCAGATACAATAGCCATCATCTTCATTTTTATCATCAGTGTGGATTTCGTCATTGTGGTCAATATTTTCACAACACTTGACGGTTTGCAAAGGACTTTGTTTTACCCTATGAGGCAGATATTTATCCTTCCCTTTTAAAACTGGGCATGCTGAAGATCGTAGCCATCCCAGGTCGCACGGGTCATTGGTGGTGAGGCCCACACTCGAGTCTGGTCACATGTCTGCAACCGAGCATTCTTCTGTGCCATGGTGTCCTGGAAACCAAGAAGCCTAATTTTCACCAAAGACGGTTTTCATTTTAGCAAGAAGGGAAAACCTGGTCATTGTGTCTTGTAGAAATAAAAACCGGTAGGGACACAGAGTGCTAATGGTAGATGCCCGCAAATGCAAGACTGTCCTAGCAGTCATTCAGAAAACAATGCTGAGGACATTATCAAAAGTGGCATTATTTTCTCCAAAGAGCTCAAAGAGCTTTTGTATTGTTTTCAAAATATGTTTCACTACCATCCCCACTTTGGCAGTGATTCTTCTATGTCAAAGCGTGGTTCTTCCTCTCACATGATTGGCTTTCATGGATTTTATTGCTCGTAATATCTGCTCACACTGCTCTTAACGACCACGCTTTGCTCATTGACACTGGGAGGGTGACTACCATCTGCACCAACACTATCAGAACCACACGGAGATCTTCATTTTATATCCTGTTGTGCCAGGGTTTGAGAGGGAAACACAAGAACAAAGCAAATAGATAATAGTGAGAAGCAATGAGAGGGAAAGAAGAGGTTTGTATGACATGGTGAGCGTACATTAGAAGGTACATTTTCCTCAGTAATTGAAACATCCTGGAGCCCATCCATTCTGGGTTGTTACACGGTGGGACATAAATCCCACTTGTATGGACTGTGACTGCCTCCTGGTCACAGAGCAAAGTGAAGCACAGGGAACAAGATGGTGACACTTGGTAATCTACATGAAAGGTGTGTGGATGCTAACTGCTCTTTCCATTTCTCTGTGTGTCAAACATTTTTTTTAAACAGGGGAGCCTGGGTAGCTCAGCCAGTCAAGCGTCTGACTTCGGCTCAGGTCATAATCTCACAGTTCATGGGTTCAAGCCCCATATCAGGCTCTGTGCCTGGAGACAGCTCAGAGCCTGGAGCCAGCTTCCGATTCTGTGTCTCCCTCTCTTTATCTCTCGGCCCCTCCCCTGCTTGGGCACAATCTCTCTCTGTCTCTCAAAAATAAACTTAAAAAAATTTTTTTAACAAAAATAAATTTTTTAAAAAAGGATCATAAAATGAAAAAATAACAAACCAAAGAAACATTTGCAACAGACATAACACAAAAATTGCTAATATTCTTTAAAACAAACAAACAAAAAAGAAGAGCTCATGCCAATACCAAAAAAAAAACAAAACAAAAAAACCCAACTTGACACAGGACAACAGACTATTCACAGAGACAGAAGTGCAAATAACCAGTAAATATGTGAAAAATGTTTACTGTCACTAGTAAGCCAGAGAAATGCAAATGAAACAATATATTACAATTTTTTCTTTACCAATTAGGACAACAAATCATTTGTCCTAATCATCAGTGCTGATGAGGTAGCAGTGGAACGGGCATGCGTTTGTTCTACCACTAAAGGTGTAAGTCAGCACAAAGTTCTGAAAGGCAGCTCATTATCATATGTGGGCAGCTTTTTAATTCATTCTTTAATTTAGTTGTACTTCTAGCAATTTCTCCTGGGAAATGAGAAGAGAGAGACATGAATCTGTGTATGTCTGTTCATTTCAATGTTCTATTTAATAGCAATAAATGTGGAACTACCTTAAATATCAACAGTAAAAGCATGATTAAATCTGTAACACATCTGGGGCCCCTGCATGGCTCAGTTGGTTAAGTGACCAACTTTGGCTCAGGTCATGATGTCATGGTTCATGGGTTTGAGCCCCAAGTCAAGTGCTGACAGCATGGACCCTGGAGCCTGCTTCAGATTCTGTGTCTCCCTCTCTCTGACCCTCTCCTGCTCACACTGTCTCTCTCTCTCAAAAATAAACAAACATTAAAACAATTTTTTAAAAATCTGTAACACATCTATGTGTGTATTACACAGCTAGTAAAACTGATATAGTCCAAGAAATTTTAATGACATGGAAAAACTCTCACAATATATGTTGAGTGGGGAGAAAGCAGGATGCAAAATTGTATCTCAATGCAAATTCACTTCTAAACAGATAACAAACAGAGGTAAAAAGATTGATAAGAAACACACAAAGAGAGGGGCACCTGGGTGGCTCAGTCAGTTAAGCGTCAGACTCTTGGTTTTGATTTGGGACCCAATCTCATGATTTGTGGGTTTGAGCCCCACATCGGGCTCTGCACTGACAGTGTGGAACCTGCTTGGGATTCCCTCTCTCTCCCTTTCTCTGCACCTTACCTACTTGTTTGTTCTCTCTCTCTCAAAATAAATAAAAATAATTTTAATAATAATTAAAAACAATAAAATTGTTAATTTTTTAACAAATACATGAAGAGAGTTTCACTTCTAAGAAGATGGTGTAGACATACTTCTCCCTATTGCTTCTGACAAATACAGCTAAAAAGCCTGGATGTTAGCTATAAAACAAATTTATGAAGACTTGGAAAGCAGCCAGACCAGTTAGGGGGCCCTGGGACCCAAGGAAGGACATACGGTGAGGCCCCTTGTTGCTTCATATGTCCTGTTATCCAACCTGTATCATTTTCCTTCTCTCTTTTTTTTAATAGTTTATTGTCAAGTTGGTTTCCTATAACACCCAGTGCTCATCCCCACAAGTGCCCTCCTCCGTGCCCGTCACCCCCTCTCCCCCCCACTCCCATCAGTCCTTAGTTTGTTCTCAGCATTCAAGAGTCTCTCATGGTTTTCCTTCTCTCTTAAGAACTTCTTGTGACATATATTGCAAGACAGGTCTCTGGTGACGAATTCCCTCAGTGTTCGTCTATCTGAGGAGATCTTTATTTCCCTGTTGCTTTTGAAGGATGATTTCACTTGGATAAAGAATTCCAGGTTGGTGGGTTTTTTTCTTTCCACACTTGAAATATTTCACTCTGTTTTCTTGCTTGCATGGCTTATGAAGGGACGTCTGATACAATGTGTATCTCTCTTCTAGAGGTTACGTCGAGGCTTTTTTTATTTGTCTTCTTTCAAGATTTTCTGTTTGCTCTTAGTTTTTCATAGTTTGAATAGGGTATGCCTAGGTATAGTGTTTTAAGGATTTATCCTAGCTTGGTAGTCTCTGAACTCCCTGGATCTGTGGTTTAGTGTCTGTCATTAATTTTGGAAAATTCTCAGCCATTATTACTCAAATATGACTTCTGTTCTCTTCTTTTTTCTTTTTCTGATATTCTTATTTTATGTATGTTACACCTTTTGTAATTCTGTCACAGTTCCAGGAAACTGTTCTGTTTTGTTCATTCCTTTTTCTCTTTGCGTTTCAGTTTGGGAATTTCTACTGATATTTCTTCAAGCTCATGGATTCTTTCTTTGGCTGTGTCCTGTCTATTAATGAGCCTGTCAAAAGTATTCTCCATTTCTTATGGTGTTTTGATTTCTAGCATTTCCTTTATAATCTTTGAGTTTCAAGGCCTCTGCTTACATTACATATCTGTTCTTCCATGCTGTCTACTTTTTTCTATTAGAGTCCTTAGCTTATTAACCACAGTGATTTTAAGTTCCTGGTCTGATACTTCCAAAATGTCTATTATATCTGATTCTGATGCTTGCTTTGTCTCTTCAAACTTTTTTTTTCTTGCCTTCCAGCATGCCTTGTCATTTTTTCCTTTTTTGAAAGCTGGACATGATGTGTTGGGTAATGGGAAGTAAGGTAAATGAGACTTTATCTGGCTAGAAATTATGTTGTATACTGTTTGCTGTAACTATAGGTATCTGAGGCTTCCATTTCTTCAGCTGTCTTTGTTTTTGTCTCCCCTGTGGTCTTTGGGTTTTCCTAGAAACTTCTTCCTAAATAGACGTGAGCCTTGAAGTCCTCTCATATGTAATCCTGTTATACAGATGCTCTGTAGATAAAGTATCCTGTGGGGAAGTATTAAATATTCCTTGATCAGGCCTTCATCTTTCAGTGGGTCTGTGCCTCTGAACTGTTAACTTTCATTACTTTTTCTTGGTATTTCCCCCTCTTAGGTGAGACAGGAAGACTGGAGGGGCCTGGAGTTAGCTACTTGCCCTTTCTCAGGTCAGATAATACTTTTCCTTGAGAGCTGGCCTTTATCACAGAGAACAGAACAAAAAACAGAACTCTCTGGGAGTAGTTGGAAATGGTTTCTTTTCCCTTGACCCTGCCAGAACCAGGAGGGGATTTTTCTCTGTCTTCACAGTGAGAACATGGTGAGGCTCCCAAAGGTAAAACTCAAAGTATGCCCTCCTCCCAAGCTTTGGCCCCACTGAGTTTTTACCGCTCTCGTTAATACACACTGAGCCTCTGGCAGTTTGTAAAGTGGGGTTTAACTCTTCTTGCCAATACCAACTCCAGCAGCAGGCTTCCACTCTGGAGCTTTATCCGGGTCAGTCTGTCTCTCTGTCTGTCTCTGTCTCTCTCCAGTTTTGGGGGCAGTAGTTTTCCCTGTGATCTCAATTCTCTGATAGGTCAAAGAAGAATTGCTTTTCACTTTATTGAGCTTTTTCTTATCACTCCCATCCTCACAATAACTCCCAAGCTCTTTACATGTTGGAACAAAACCAGAAGTCCATAAATTGCTTTCTAATGAAAATTTTACAAAAGTGGGCATCACAGTAGAGTCAAGAGGTTGGGTCATCATGGTTGAGTTTAATTGATCTTAATTATGTGGACCATTTTAAAGAAGTGGAGTCTACTTTCAAATGAAAAGTTTTTGTTTGTTAGAGAGTATGTGCACATGATAGAGGAGGAGGGAGAGAGAGAAAGAGAGAGCACAAGAGAGTGTAAGAGGGAGAATCTTAAGCAGGTTCCATGCCCAGCATGGAGCTCAAACTCATGAACCTTGAGATCATGAGGAGCTGAAATCAAGAGTCTGGTGCTCAACTGACTCAGCCATCCAGGTGCCCCTCCAATGAAAAGGTTTAAGACATACATTATACAGTCATACTTATAACTTTATTTAGTTTTTACATTACCCTCCTATGGAACTGCCCACTGTTTAATAAGAAAGACCTTTAACCACCTTTGATCCTCAAGTCTTTGCATATAAAATAGCTATTTAAAGAATATAAGTGCCAACTGCTTAGGGATGAGCATTTTGAATATATTTAACATTGGCTATTCTGTGATTTGGTTTTACAAAACCAAATACAGCATGCTGTATTTTTCTCTACCAAGAAATATTTTACAGGATAGTAATTCTGTCCATTATGGGTTATATAAACTCAGCCAGAGATAGAACTTTTTATTCATGCTATCGTGGTCATTATCAGACTCAGAAGTTCTTATGCTTAGTAAACAAGTACATTTTTATAGGGGTAAAAATGCTAAAGTTGGTCTAGTTTATTGTAATTACCAATAGAATACATTCTATAAAATCTAATTTAACTAGGAAGCATTGTTTTAAAATTACAGTTTGTGAAGCCGTTAGGATTAATTTGATTTAAAATTTTCTTTTTCTTTCTTTTTTAAAACTTAGGTTGGTTCCGGCTGTAATTGATCCAAAATCATTTATTTTCCCTCTAGAATCTGAGGGTAAGCTTTGGGAACCCCAAAGACAGCACAGTACATGTCCACAAGCCTTTCCAAGAATAAAGGTAGGACTAGAGATACCCATAAAAACAGAAATGGCATTAGTGGTTGCAGAGGCTGGGGGGAGGGAGGAAAGGGGAGGCACATCTAAAGGATATCAAGTGTCTTTTGGGGATGATGAAAATGTTCTGGAATTCAATAGTGGAGATGGTTGCACAACTCTGACTCTACAGAACACTGTTGAATTGTACACTAGTTTTTTCAGTTTTTTAATTTTTAATTTTTTTAATGTTTTATTATTTACCTTTGAGTGAGTTAGAGAGAGAGAGAGAGAGAGCGAGCAGGGGAGAGGGGCAGAGAGAGAAGAAGACAGAATCTGAAGCAGGCTCCAGGCTCTGAGATGTCAGCACAGACGGCTGTGAGTCACAGATGGCTCACAGCCTGATGCGGGGCTCAAACTCACAAACCATGAGATCATGACCTGAGCCCAAATAGGACGTTTAACTGACTGAGCCACCCAGGTGCCCCAAATCGTACACTTTAAAGAAATAAATCTAAAGTATATGACAACAGGTCAATAAAGCTGTTAGAAAAAATAACTTTCTAAGAGCAAAGATAGGAAATTTGCTTTGTGTCCTAAATGAGAGAACATGCCATTATTGTTTCAGGTATGTGTGGCATGGTCAGTTCCTACCACAAGGGAGCTTTCTTCAGAAAGCAAAATAGATCAAAAGAGAACGCCGTCCAGTTTTTTAATTGGCAAGAATCACACCCCAGATAAACCAATGGCTAGGATGCTTCCCCTGTGCAAAGCTAGAATTTTGGAACAGAGCCCCAGAAGGAAGTTTCCAGGTGGCAAGGAATCAACCTCAAGAGGTTACTGATTTTGCCTACTGAGTGTCCTTGCTCTTTGATTCCTGCTTTCTCCCCAAGCCCCCAAAAGTGATACTAGCTTACCTCCTGTCCGTGCTTTCGGAACACTAACTGGTTTAACGTTCAGAACGATCCTAGAAGGAGGTGCTATTGTATTCATTTTATTGATGAAGAAACTAAGATTCAGAAATGTTAAAGAAATTGCCCAAGAGAACGCAGCTAGTAAGTGTCAGAGCCAGGATAATGAACCTGAAATGTAGGCATAGCCACTGAGGCACCCCTTTGTAGGCAATAGCTTTATTGAGATGTAATTAATACACCATAAAATTCACCCTTTTTAAGTGTTCAGTAAGTGGTTTTTAGTATCTTCTCCAAGCTGTGAAGCCATCACACACTTTTGAAAATGGCATTATCCGCATTTTTCCTTTGTTACCCTTGAAAAATTTGGAACTGGGCTATTTTTAAGTGTTGGCTTCGCCCACTAGAATAGAAGTTTAATGAGGGCGGGGATCATATCAGTCTGTTCATTGCTGTATATTGCCAGGGGATTCTCAATAAATGCTTGGGGAATAAGAAATGACATCACAGGGTGCCCACCCCCATGTAAAATCAGTCCCGGCTCCACTACACTCCCAAAGCAGCCCACTCTGACCATTGTCAGGGCACTTCTTACTATCTGTGTGCCAAGAATCGGCAGAGGCACATTAGGTTGAATGATGCCAGGTTCCTGCCCTCAGAGCTTACATCCTAGTCAAGGGAGACAGACCATTGATAAGAAAACACCAGACCATAATAAAGGCTTTCCTGAAAAGAAAACAGAGGCCTATGATAAAGGGAGCTTAAACTTCTCACCTCCCTTACTAGTAAGTCTCTGCTTCAGCTCAATTCCCTCCCTTACCCCCGCCCCCCTTGCCCAAAGAATCTCGGGAGGCTCACTGGGGGCCTCTGCAAACCAAATATCTGAAACTAGGACTCTTTTGAATGTATAGCTGTTATTATTATTCCAGAAAAAATACAACCATGGCCAGAACTATATTTTCCCCGAAGAGTTTTGAATCCTGGCAAATGATCATAAAAATGCACTTACTCTGAAGTGCAGAATAAGCCCAGATTTCTTTTAAAGACTGTGAGCATGGGTGGGCTTCGTTTAAAAGGGGCATGGACAGTTTCCTACCCTGACTTCACCTCCAGGGCCTAGATTCCTATTGTTGTTTTATTTCTAATACCAGTGACATCTGCTTAAAAATGCATAACCGCTGACACACAAGACAGCTCTCATTTTGCATTGTAAACTCAATGACAAACAGCGCTGTTTTGCCAGTCCTTCCTGCCAGCCGACTACCCCAACTTAAACGCTTGTATTATTAAGTAGCAGAGAAATCCAACTGGGATATTACCACCTTTAATTGCCCACTGCCAACCTGTTCAACTATGTAAATGCCAGTTGCTTCTTTAAGCTTTTTCTTCTCCAAAGCAGATAACAATCTTTGGAATTCCATTTAGTGCCAAAAGCTTGCATGACAAACAATTAGGAGTTGCTGAATTATAATTACATTCATAATTAAGAATTATTAGGACAGCTACATGGAAAAGAATGAAACAGGACCATTTTCTCACACCATACACGCAAATAGACTCAAAATGAATTAATGACCTAAATGTGAGCCCTGAAATCATAAAATTGCTAAAAGAAAACAGACAGTAATCTCTTATACCTCAGCCTTAGCAACGTTTTTTCTAGATAGGTCATCTCAGGCAAGGAAAACAAAAGCAAAAATAAGCTAGTTGGATTACACCAAAATAAAAGCTTTTACACTGCAAAGGAAACCATCAGCAAAAGAAAAAACAAAGGCAATCTACTGAATGGGAGCTGATGTTCTCAAATGATATATTCAATAAGGGGTTATGCAACTTATAAATATATAAAGAACATATACAAATAAACACTAAAGAACTTATACAACTAAACACTAAAAAAACAAGCTGATTAAAAAATGGGCAGAGCACCTGAATAGACATTTTTCTTTTTCTTTTTTTGTTTTTTGTTTGTTTGTTTTTAATTTATTTCTGAGAAAGAGAGAGAGAGAGAGACAGCATAAGCAGGGGAGGGTCAGAGAGAGAGGGAGATACAGAATCCAAAACAGGCTCCAGGCTCTGTGCTGGCAGTCAGCACAGGGCCCGATGCAGGGCTCGAACCCACAGACCATGAGATCATGACCTGAGCTGAAGCTGGATGCTTAAGTGACTGAGCCACCCAGGTGCTTGGATAGACATTTTTCAAGAGAAGACATACAGATGGCCAACAGACACATGAAAAAATGATCAACATCATCACTGACCCTCAGGGAAATGCAAATCAAAACTGCAATGAGATATCACTTTCTACCTGTCAAAATGGCTAGACTCGGAAAGATAAGAAACAACACGTGTTGGCGACGATGTGGAGAAAAGGGAACCCTCATGCACAGTTGGTAGGAATGTAAATTGGTGCAACCATTGTGGAAAACAGTATGGAGATTGCTCAAGAAATTAAAAATAGAACTATCACATGATCCAGTAATTCCACTATTGGATATTTACATAAGAAAATGAAAATACTCATTCAAAAAAGATACGTGCACACTTATGTTTATTGCTGTATTGTGCACAATCGCCAGGATACAGAAGCAACCCGAGCATCCATCAATAGGTGAATGAATAAAGAAGATGTGATATATGTACACAATGGAATATTACTCAGCCATAAAAATGAATGTGATCTTGCCATTTGTAACAATATAGATGGATCTTGAGGGTATTATGCTAAGTGAATTAAGTCAGACACAGAAAGGCAGATACTATTGGATTTCACTTATATAGGCACACGTGTAATCATAACAGATAAGGAAAGGGTTGGAAATCAAAACAACAAAGGAGAAGGCAGAGGGAAGAAGAGAAGGAGAAAAAGTTTAGAGGCCCAGAGAGCATTTGATTTTCTTGTTGTATCTGGCGAGTGAATTCCTACACTGTTCAGATCAAAGGACCTCCTTACAAGTGTGATACAGGTTATGGAACTGGGAAAATAAACCCAGCCCACTGCCTGGAAATGATCCCCTCTATTAATTCCATAAAATTGATGGTTTATCAGTCAAACAAACATAAAAAAATATACTGTGATGCAGTGTGCAGGATTGGGGGGTCCAGTTGTGTAAATTTGGATCTAGTTGAGAAAGCGATTTTCAAACTTTGACCAAAACTGGAGTTCTGAAGATTTGGGACATCATGAAGAACAATATGGTGAGGGAGGAAAGAAGGAAAAGGAGCAAGTAAGCGTGGCTTCCCAGACTGTGGCTGGGAGTTCTGCCTCACTTGGCGTTGGGTGGAAAGCTTGCAGAGAAGGTGGTAATTGCATTTCACAGACCTGAGTCAGCAGAAGAGAGCGCCTCCAATGAGCTAACCACTGTGAGCTCTGTCTTCTCCCAAGAAGCTAGGCTCCATGAAGGCAGTGACTTAAAAATTATCTGCTCCTTTTCCCCGGGTTTTTAAAAATCTGTTTTATTATGGAAATATCCAAACAGAAAAGAGTCCAGGAATAACTATTTCTCCTTCACCTAGATTTATAATAATTATTAAACTTTGCCATTTTTGCTTCATCATTTTTTATTGAAGTGTTTTAAAATATAGACCTAGTGACATTTCACCCCTTAATGCTACAACATGCATCTTTAAAAATGAGTGTATTCCTGCGACTCAGTCGGTTAAGTGTCTGACTCCTGCTCAGGTCATGATCTCATGGCTCATCTGTGCTGACAGCTCAGAGCTTGGAGACTGCTTTGGATTCTTTGTCTCCCTCTCTCTCTGTTCCTCCCCTGCTCACTCTCTGTCTCTCAAAAATAAATAAAAAGTGTTAAACACTTTTTTAAAAAAAAATGAGCATATTCTGACATACCCACAATACCATTATAACATCTAAAAAATGAACAATTCATGAATATAATAAATACTCAGATCATACTCAAATTTCCCCAATTAATCCTCAAATGGCTTTTATCAATCCTCTGTCCAAACCTGGATCTACCAAGATAGATCCTTTGCATTTGATCGTTTCTCAAATTTCTATTAACCAAAAGCTGTTAGATCATTACTGTAATCTGTGCCCAGACAGTGCCAAGCCTGGAGTAGGCTCTCAATAGATCACAACACTTTGGTTAGAAGTATGGGTTTACATCTTGGGTCCACCACTTCCTACCTGTTCTTTGGCAATTCACTTAACCTCTCTGTGCCTCAGTTCCTCATCTGCAAAATGGGCCTAAGAATAGCCCCTACCTCATAGAGCTGCCGTAAGGAGAAAAGAGCTAATATATGTAAATGTTTATAACAGTAACCCATCCATGGGTAAGTGTTATACAAATGTTAATTCTTATTATTTGCTCATGAATACTGGTCAGTTTCAATTATGTACCTAATCTGTGCCAGATACTATTTAGGCATCAACCAAACATCTCTGCTCTCCTGGAGTTTACATTCTAATTGGAGTGGGACAGTATTAGGAAAACAAAAGATGATTTGCAAAGTAATTATATAGTGTATCAGTCGGTGAGAGAAAAGCTGCGGAAGGAACCTAGGGGCCTTGGATGGCCTCATTTGAGCAGAATTCTGATGGGATAAAGGGAACAAGTCTTTGGCTATTTGAGGAAGAGTATTCCAGGCAGAGGAAATGGAACATATAAAGACCCTGAATTAGGAGTGTGAATAGCAAGGAAGCTGGAGGGGAATGTGCAGGGGGAGAGGTGTAGGAGAAGTGGTAGGAAGCCAGATCTCAAGGACCGTTGTGAGGACTTCGGATAGCACTGTGATGGAAAGCCACTGGGGTCTTGTCCTTCAGTGATATAGAAGGGCAAGGCCAGAAGCAGAGGGACCATTTAGGAGCCTATGTAGGTCATGATGATGAACTCATAGCTCATCCTCACAATGATGGAAGGAATTATTATTATCCCCATTTTGCAGATATGGGAATGGAAGATGGGAGACAATTCTAAATTAAACCTAAGCCACAGCAGAACCGGGATTCAAATACAGGTCTATTTGACCTCATAGTTCCGGCCATTCCTCACCATTGTGAGAAAACACAAAACCGTGGGGTACCTGGGTGGCTCAATCAGTTGAGCATTCAACTTTGGCTCAGGACATAGCTCATGGTTTGTGAGTTCAAGCCTCACATTGGCCTCGCTGCTGTCAGCACAGAGCCCTGCTTTGGATCCTCCATTCCGCTCCCCCACTGCCCCTCCCCTGCTTGGGCTCTCTTAAAAATAAACTAACATTTTTTAAAAAACATTTTTTAAAAAAGACAAAAACTTGAGTTTCCTTCCTGTGTTTGCCACAGGGAAATTTACATCTGGAAATTTAAAAAAAGCACAGCAAAATAAAGCCCTGATTTGGTTGTAAATGGCCCTAACTATGCCCTAACTATGCCCAGGATGCCCAGGATATCTTCAGATATGTCCCTCCAAACTTTCCCAGAGAAAATTCTCAATCAACACACCTGATAAAGGTGAACTTTTTTACTTTCTGATTTGTTGCAGTAAAACTAACAGCAATTATGAAGCCATGTTAGAATTATACATTACGATACTCTATCACGTGTGATACTGTTTTGCTGTAATGGGTTACTATTCACTTGATTTATGTATACACTTTAAAGAGCTTCATAAGCTATAGCCAATGGAACAGATGATTAAGTGTGGGATTTGGGGCTATTTCTATTAAGAATAGCCATCAAGGGGTGCCTGGGTGGCTCAGTCGGTTGAGTGGCCGACTTCAGCTCAGGTCATGGTCTCACGGCTGTGGGTTTGAGCCCCACGTCGGGCTCTGTGCTGACTGCTCAGAGCCTGGAGCCTGCTTCGGATTCTGTGTCTCCCTCTCTTTGACTCTTCCCCATTCATGCTCTGTCTCTCTCTGTCTCTCAAAAAAAAAAAAAAAAAAAGTAAAAAAAATTTTTTTTAAATAGCCATCAAAAATAGGCCGTTATGACTATATCTGCTAATAATATTGTTTCTTTTTTTTTTTTAATGTTTTATTTCTGAGAGAGAGAGACAGCGTGAGCAGGGGAGGGTCAGAGAGAGAAGGAGTCACAGACTCTGAAACAGGCTCCAGGCTCTGAGCTGGCTGTCAGCACAGAGCCCGATGTGGGGCTCGAACCCACGAACTGTGAGATCATGACCTAAGTGAAAGTCGGATGCTTAACTGACTAAGCCACCCAGGCGCCCCAGCCCTAATAATATTGTTTCTATAGAAGATTCACTTAGCTATGTATTTATGACTCATGGCACCTTTTCTAGAAACATAAATTACTTACTACAAGTGCAAGGACTACCCAATTTTCATTACATGGTATTCCATGGTTCAATAACATTTCAAAGATGGCATCCCAAATTTCTCACGCCTTGCTCTGTGGCTTCCCAGGAAATAATAACTTCTGTACATGCAGGAGAGCCATCGTTCCCTGGCCTCCCTTCTCAGAGGAAGGTCGGTCATAGAATTAGCCCACGTGCCATAAAAATTGGACCAAACGTCACCTTTGGCACACCCCACCGCTGCTGTCCACTGATGACTGTGTCACTGTGGCATATTGTAATGTTAGCATAAATATAGTGAAGCCAAGAAAAAAAGCTTTTCATCACTGGTGTGCTATTTCCTCAACTATTTTAACTTTAATGGCCCTATGTGCTAGGTGGTAGATACGTGTGTGTCTGCACTGTAGGGAGCTCACAGTCTGTAGACAGGCATCCTACGGTATTGGAAATGCTGTAACAGAGGTTTAGGAAAAGTGCTCTAGCAGGGCTGAAAGGGTATGCCAGCTGCCTGGGCTCTGTAATGACCAGTAAGGACATCAGCTCTCAAATCCGTTTCAAGCACAACCGTTTCTGACCACCATGCCTTTGTCAGCTCCCCAAGTATGTTCTTCCAACAATTCTTCAACACTCTAAGAACCTTCACTGACCTCTCAGTATTTTATTCCTGATCACTTTTGCCTTATTGTCCCTTACCTCCTCAGCTAAGTTAGGTTCCAGGTTTGTGGCAGAAATAGTTGCTTCCCTACCCAATACCCATCCCCGTTTCTGCATTACTGACAACTGTGATTTGGTTCGTGATGGCATCATGCTGTGAGGAAGGTTTCTGAGCCCTCCTTGCCATTAAGGATGACCACGTGTCCCAGTTCTGTCCAGTGAGTACTGAGTGGCTGATTTTTAGCTAGATATATGGCTGCTCAATAAAGACTACATTTCCCAGCCTCCCTTGCGGTTGGACATAGGACCAAGTACTGGCTAATGAAATGTAAGGGGAGGTATCATGGGTGGTTGTCTGGAAACTTCCTTAAAAGATGGCTGGCTTGCATTCTTTGGCCTTTTTCTTCCCCCTTCATTTATCCTACTGCCTGGAATGAAACTATAATGGCCGGAACTCCATTAGCAAAAGTAGACCCAGAGGAGGAAGCGCACAAATTAGGGATGGCAGGGAGCAACTTCATACACTTCCAAACCAACCCTGAACAGCCTACCCCTGGACTTCATATACATGAGAGGAATGAATTCTGTCTTATTTAAGTACTATTCTTCCAGTTTTCAGTCAGATACAAATTTAGTACTGACCTTCCCATTACCACATTCATTAATTTTTCTATGTGTAGATTTATATTTTAGGTCTTCTCCTTTGTCATAATGGAAGTGTCCCTCTTCCTGTCAAGGTCAGTTTCTTATTAAGGCCTTCAATTTTGCATTTATCCCTTCTCATTAGCCATCCATTTCTTACTCCTCATCCATTCCTAGATCTTTCCATGACTAGCCATTTTTTTTCATTCAGGTCTCAATATAACTGTCATCTCTTCAGAGAGGCTGCCCTTAACCACCATATCTAAGGGAGACTCCCATCATTTTCTATCCCACTTATGACAATCTGAAATTAATTATACATCTGTTTACATGGTTATTATAATTCCTTACATCCCTTCAAGGATATCAGATCACATGGGCAGGGACATTTTCCTCTTTTACCAACACCTAGCAGGCTTTTTAAAAACCTTTTATATATTTATTTTAAATGCTTATTTATTTTTGAGGCAGGGGAAGGACACAGAGAGAGGGAAAGAGAGAATCCCAAGCAGGCTCTGCACTGTTAGCGTGAGATACTGACACAGCTTGTCACTCATGAGCTGTGAGATCAGGCCCTGAGCAAAACCAAGGGTCAGATCCTTAACCGACTGAGCCACCCAGGCACCCCCACCTAGCAGGTTCTTAATAAATTTTGGAACAAATGAATAAATGAGTGAATACATTTTGTTGGAAGTAGAGAAAGAGAGACCGATCAGGAGAGGTCTCCCAGAGGACACTGTGCCTGATCTGAGCTCAAGTTTGAGAGTAAAAGTGTGTCCAGAAGACACCAAAGAGAGAAGAGGACATCTGCAGAAGAGGGAAAAGCACGCTCACTCACAGAGGTGGAGAGAATGTGTTGTGTGTGGAGACAGGCTGGCCGTTCAATGAGCTGTCATGATAAAATGCAGCAGAAGGGGCTGGATGGTACGAAGGGGCCAGATCATGCCACCCTAAGGGAAACCTTTGGGGGATGTTAAAGACGTAAGAGACATATTTTAATTAGTGATCAGAGGTTCAGTCTTTCTAGAGTTTATGCAGAAGATGGATTGGCGGTAAGGAGACCATCATACTGGCCATTGCAGAGGTCTATGTAACAGTCGAGGGGGGCCCACACGAAAGCAAGAGTAAACGGTCTGGCAGAAAGGAAGATACATGAAACGTGTATCAACTAACATTTCTTTATGACGCAGCAGCATGTTACAATGGAAAGAGGTTTTGAAGTCGAGAAATAAATCAGATCCTATCTCCTCACTTGTGGGACCTTGAGAAGTCACTTAACCAATTATCATCATTGGTAAAGGAGTAATAATATCACATGCTCCCCCTTGTCCTTTTTTTTATATATATAATTTTTTTAGTGTTCATTTATTTTTGAGAGAGAGAGACAGAGCATGAGCAGGGGAGGGGCACACAGAATGTGAAGCAGGCTCCAGGCTCTGAGCTGTCAGCACAGAGCCCGACGTAGGGCTCAAACTCATGAACCGTGAGACCATGACCTGAGCCGAAGTGGGACGCTTAACCAACTGAGCCACCCAGGCGCCCCACTCTTGTCCTTTCAAAGACTAAAGTAAGTCAGTTGGATTAGAACAATACCCACCTATTACAGTGCCTGGCACAAAATGGGAGCTGAGTAAATGCTCACTCTGTCCCCCAACCTTTCTCATAGTCTATAACTCAACTCCTACCGGAACCAGAAAACAGGAGGGGCTCACCTGACTAGGAGTAGTTAAGTCTTAAGGTTTTGTGAACCTGAGGCAGTTAGGCAGCAGCTGGGCAATTAGAAGCAGCTTGGAGTTAAGTGATGCTGTGACTGTTGGTCCCTCCGCCCTGGCGGGGAGGTAGAGGGGCTGTCATACAACACAGAGTGTTAGAATTGAAATAAGAAAATCGTGAATAGCTTGATTTTAATTACCCTTTAATTTTAATGTTTGGGTTTTTTTGAGACAGAGACAGAGCATTAGTGGGGGAGGGGCAGAGAGAGAGGGAGACTCTGAATCTGAAACAGGCTCCAGGCTCTGAGCTGTCAGCATAGAGCCCAACGCGGGGGCTCGAACCCATGGACTGAGAGATCATGCCATGAGCCAAAGTTAGACGCTCAACAGACTGAGCCACCCAGGTGCCCCTACCCTTTAATTTTAAATAGGCCTTTTTTTTTTTTTACTAAAGAGATTATTTTTTGAATAGACACAAAAATACAGAATGAAATCCATGTAACCAACATGCAGCTTTAACATTTACCATAATGTTACCATTCTTATTTTATTTATTCCCTCCACATTTTTTTTGGTGAAGTCTTTTATTTATTATATTATTTATTTATTTATTGAGAGAGATGGGGGAGGAGACAGAGAGAAAGAGAGCACGAGCTGGGGAGCAGCAGAGAGACAGGGAGACA
Organism: Proteles cristata cristata; assembly: GCA_017311185.1. Lineage (NCBI taxonomy): Eukaryota > Metazoa > Chordata > Mammalia > Carnivora > Hyaenidae > Proteles > Proteles cristata. The sequence continues at coordinate 795,059 of JAESUZ010004545.1, forward strand.
GAGAATCCCAAGCTGGTTCCGCAGTCTTAGTGCAGAACCCAACGAGGGGCTCAAACCCACAAACTGTGAGATCATGACCTGAGCCCAAATCTAGAGTCAGACACTTAACTGACTGAGCCACCCATGACCCTCCGTGAGGTCTTTTAAAGAAAATCCCAGCCACCATAATATTTTACCCTTTCCCACTTCAAAGAAGAACTTAAAAAAAAAAAAATTCACTTGGATGCCTGGGTAGCTCAGTCAGTTCAGTTTAGGTCATGATCTCACCTGTAAGTTCACTGTGAGTTCAGGCCCCATGTGGGGCTCTGTGCTAACAGCTCAGAGCCTGGAGCCTGCTTCCAATTATGTGTCTCCCTCTCTGTCCCTCCCCTGCTCATGCTGTCTCTATTCCTCAAAAATAAATAAATCCTAAAAAAAATTTTAAAAACCCCAAAAACCGTAACTATTATCACATCTAACAAACTTAACAATGCATTAATACCATATAATTCCCAGTCATTGTTCCATTTTTCCCAATTATCTTGAAATTGTTTTTTAAAAATTTTTAATGTTTATTTTTTAGAGAGAGAGACAGAGACAGAGTGCGAGTGGGGCAGGGGCAGAAAGACACAGAATCTAAAGGAGGCTCCAGGCTCTGAGCCACTAACACAGAGTGCCACGCGGGGCCTGAACTCACAAACCGTTAGATCATGACCTGAGCCAAAGTCTGATGTCCAGTCGACTGAGCTACACAGGCACCCCTTGAAATTGTTTTTCTAATGTTTGAATTAGGATGTAAACAAGGCCCACATAGTGCATTTGCATCTCATTTTAGCTACATTTCCCCCTCAATTCAAAAATGCCCTTTATTGGTTGAAAAAAACCAGGTCATTTGTCGTATAGGTTTTTTCTTCACTGTTTGGATTTGGTTGATTGCAATCTCATGGTGCCATTTTAGGTTTTCCTCTGTCCCTAGTAGGTCTTGTAAACTAGTAGTTTTATCTAGAAGCTTGGTCATATTCAGGTAACATCTTTTTGGCAGAAAGATATCACAGGTGGTGCTGTGTACTTCCCTTTATAAAATATCAGGAGACAATTTCCTTTTTCTCCTCTAAAGATGTTAAGATTGATCAATGGGTCTGAGTGTTACTAACTTGATATACCTTTTATAAAATTCCCCTACTGGTATTAGTGACCACTGATGTTTACCTAAAGGCATTATTTTTTGTTAGGAATGACAAAGCAGTGATTTTAGAAATCTACCATTCGTTCTGCATTTATTAGCTTCTTTGGGGAACTGCCCCTTACCAACTCTTTGGTGAATCTGAAAAATAGATTTTTCCAGGAAAAGCAGGATAAATGCTTCTTTCTTTTTCTTTTTCTACTTTCAAATTAATGCATCAATTTTATTAAGTAGGTGCTTCCAGAGAGGGGAAAACATTAAGGCCTTGTGGGTTTGTGGGGCACATGGGTGGCTGTCAGTTAAGCATCGGACTCGAGCTCAGATTAGGTGTTTTTTTTAATGTCTATTTTTGAGAGAGAAACAGAGGGTGACTGGGGGAGGGACAGAAAGAGAGAGGGATACAGAAAATCTGAAGCAGACTCCAGGCTCTGAGCTGTCAGCACAGACCTGAGCTGAAGTTGAACACTTAACCAACCGAGCTACCAAGTCACCCCAGGTCTTTTTTTTTTTTTTTTTAAGTTTATTTATTTATTTATTTGAGACAGAGACAGAATGAATGGGAGGAGAAGAAGAGAGAGAGAGAGAATCCCAAGCAAGCCCTGCACTGCCAGTACAGAGCCTGACTTGGGGTTTGAACTCACAAAACTGTGAGATCATGACCTAAGCCGAAACCAAGAGTCACTTGCCTTCCCAACTGAGCCACACAGGCACCCCTACCTCAGCTCAGATCTTGAGCTCAGGGTCATGAGTTCAGGCCCTGTGTTGGGCTCCATGCAGGGCATGAAGCCTACTTAAAAAAAATATATATACGTATATGTATATGATATATGTATATAAAGAACTCATGGGGTTTTATATATTTGAAGGGTTTTGATCCATAGCAGTTATTATTTTTTGGCCAGTAGGCTCCTGAGTAGTGCTTTATCATTTCAAGATACTTAACGTACATTAATCATTTTAACCTCACAAACAACTCTGTGAAGGTAGGTATTATTACCCAGTTTTACAAATGAGAAATCTAGATCACATGGCTTGAACCACGATTTGATGTCTATTGTTCTTTCCATTAAATATAATAATGGTTGAAAGAATCAGAGTGTTAAAGGCGACTGGATTCTTTCTTCTGGTTTTGAGATTAAACAGCAGAGGTCTTTAACCAGTGGGAATATAATAGGCGATATCCACTTTAGAAGACATTACTTGTAGCAAACACTGTTGAGAATAATGTTATGCTGATAATACTGTAACTTAGTAAATAGCCTGTCTCAACTTTGTTTGTGAAGCATTTCAATTTTGATTACTCTGTGCGGGATCTACTGCTCGGATGTATGCCATTTTATGGTCTGCCCATGTCTGGGGAGCTGGTATTACACGCTGCCTAGTGTTTTTAATTCAGAACTTCTTCAAAAAGAAACCTTAGCCTCTGATGTTTAAACCCTAGTTTTAATAGCATAAGCTATTTCCTTCTTATATAGCTTTGTGGGCATAGTAATAAAATAAATACCACAAAATCACTGATGAGATGAAAATTGAGCTCCCTGCTTCTGTGCAGCCATGTAGGTAAAACAGTAATTGGCTCTGATAATAACTTTTGTTCTTACAAACCAAAGTCTAAATGAGAGTCACATTTGATATATTTGCTTGTAATTACTATCAAAAGGAGAGAATTCCAAGTTAAGACTGTTTAGTGACTCAAGATAGATTAAATAAATTGCGGCCTTTTCTTGATCAATTTAAGAAAAGTTTCTAAAATTATTGTTTATATTTTATCTTCCTGCCGGGAACAATGGTCTTCCCAAGCTTGCTCTTCGGCTTCAAGGAATGATGAATTTTTCTTTTTTAAATTGACAGCTGGTTCTTCTTGAAAAAAATATTAGTGGGTCTGATAATGTAGCTTATAAGTATTTTCCTATAATATCTTGGTAGGTGGTTTGTGAGACAAATTTAGGTCATGAATGTATTTGGTAGTGATTGACACTGAAACCATTTGGTATGTTAATATTATTTAAAGGGGGGCTCTTTTGATATGTTTTTAAAAGTGAAACTTAATCGCGTTTTTATTGTTTATTATTTTGGTATACATATCCTTTGGTGCCAAAAGAGTACATATTAGAATATTAATAATTTTAAAAGATCTCTCCCATAGCTTTAGAAGTCAACTGATAAATAATTGACATTATAACCTGTCATTTCTTTTGGATTTCTACTTACATTTGGGTTTCTTTCCACAAGGAGCTATGTCCAGTGCCACAGAAATGTAAAAAGGGGCAGAAAACCACTGGATTTTAATGCCACTTTTAACAATGACTCTGTATCTGCTCATTTCCTCCCTACACCAGTACTGCAGCCACACAAGGTTGATGGAGCATAATAAAACTAAGAAAACTGCTATGGTCCATTGAGCCAATGATCCCAGAATTAAAAAGTTCTAACAAAGCTTAGACATGATAGATGAAGCTATTACCGTCAATTGTATCCAGGGTTCACATTTAAAAAAAAACACCCTAATTACAGAAACCACATCCAGTCGATATAATACATATTAGCAATTTCCCAATCCTTGGTAGGATGGGAAATTATTCTGAAAGTTTAATTAAGAAGGAAAAAATTATGTTCAGGTATTAATTTCAATAAAAGAGGCATTCGGCTTCCATGCAAAAGCCCGGGAGCAGTGCTGGGAGTGTGGGTTACCCACAGAAGGAAAGCCATTTATAATCAGGCACTCCATTGTTTTTGCAACCACGTGTACTTCAAGAAGGAAACAGAAATGCCTTATTTGCAACCTGTATCCCTGCATGGGTTAAATAAAGTGGACAGGTGAGAGCAGTTATTTAAAGATTTGGATTAAAGACTGTTATTAAAAAATAAAAGGAAGGTTTGGAGCCTGTGTTAAGCAATAACTTATCTGGACAGCATACATTCTGTAGGTGTTTTTGTAGTGTTACCCCTCACCTTGACCTCAGGCACAGCCCACTTATGAACGTTCATGACCAAATAGCTGGGTCATGAACTAATCTTCCTGGTTTCTACAACCATTTTAACAACTGCAGCAGATCACCCCCAGAACTAAGGCACTCAGTTGAAAGGAAAAAAATTTTTAATTGCTCACAACACCTTCTTTTAAAAAAGTCACAAGGGTCACATCTTTTAGGATTCTATTTACATGAAATGCCCAGAATGTCTAAGAGACAGAAAGTAGACTAGTAGTTGCCAGGGGCTGGAAGGAGGGGGGAATGGAGAGTGATTGTTAATGGGTAGGAGGTTTCTTTTGGGGTGACGAAACTGTTCTGAAATCAGGGGGGATGGCTGCACAGCTTTATGAATATGCTGAAAATCACTGAATTATATACTTTTCAAGGTGTGACTTGTATAGTATGTGAATTATATATCACAAAAAAACGTCACAAGACTTCAGAAACTGTCAGTGATGTCATATTCCCTAAGAGTCAACTTACCTTTTAGCATCAAATCATAGAAAGCCAAAGCAGGGGAGATGTGGGGGCTGGGGAAGGGGGGAGGAGTGGATGTTAGAGGGTGATGGTGAAGTGAATAGTTCTTCAAGACACCCTCAAGTCTAACTGCTGCATTTTGCAACTAAAAAACAAAAAACAAACCCCCCTCCCCCCCCCCGGCTTTCAAAGAAGAAAAGTGACTTACCCAAGGTTACATGCAGGCAGCCCAAGGCAAGAGGAGCAAGATTGGAGCTTAGGTCTCTGCACACCTACCCGGTGCCCTTTCCCACCACCATGACGCCGTCTTCTCTGGTGGTTTATAGCTAGGCATCGCAGCAGTAACTAATTTGAATTGTTTAAAATGAGGAACACGTGGTTCAAACGGAATGCTTTTTTTTTTTTCTAATGAGAGCACACGTGTATCCTATAGATAGCAAAATCTCTTTGGAGGAGTAACTAAATCTGTTGCGGTAAAGTCACCAAGTCCACACTGAGATTTACCTGTAAATGTCCCTTGAGGAAAGTGGCCACATTAACAGACCAAGGGAGCCCTCTACCTGTGTATTTGGAGTATAGATTTCATTGGCAAAAATCCTTGACCTGGAAAGCTAAAAATAAATGGAGAGCACGTATCCCGGTCCTTTGTCCACCTTGATTGGCTTCTAGTATTATTTTTGAGGAAATGAACGGTGTCACATCACTATAGGAGAGATAGGATACGTGGAGGAAAATCTGCAGAAAGTTCCTTTCCTGTGAATAAAAGAAACCAATTAGCAGCCTAAATAAGAAACCCAAATATATATGTATATATGTTACATATATATACACATATTTTTTGCAGTAAGAATTACATTAAAATAATTCTTTTCAAAGAACTTCATATCCCTTTGAGAATATAAAATGTTAGTAACCATTTCTGTTCATTCAGCATGAAAGTTTCATTGTTTCTTTGTTTCAGCGAAAGATAGGGTTGAATGTAAAAATCATGCACAATCCTGAAAACATCCACCACAGAGGTGCTGTAAATGCGGCCTATGGAATCAGTTTGCCATTTGTTAATCAGAGAAGAGCATGTGTAAGTAACGAGTTGTTTTCATGAGCTCTTAATTTTTTTTAAGAATCAAAAGTCGTATATTTTATAAGATAACAATGTAGATTTTGATCCTTTTGTCCTTCAAATTTGGGGGAAATGAAGTGGAGTGGCTTTCATTTGGTATCTAATTACAAATGATGAAAAATATGTAAGCCTACTTTTAGAAGCTCTCTGTGTAGCTCATTCAAATTTGTCTGTTCTACTTGCTGTTCTTAAATAATCTGGCATCATAATTTTAACAAGGATGAAGTAATGTAAACAACAACCAAAACGAATAGAGGAATTCTAAATATTTTATTTCTTTGATAGCAGGCTCGCGGCTAGAAAAAGCAAAAGCAAACAGCAGTGTATCATCAGCTTCCGTGTGGCATATGATCATACAGTACACAAAATTTAAGAATGTTATTCTAAATCTGAAGCAAAAATGGGTTAATTCTTTATGTCAGCAAAATGATGAGAGGGAGGAATAATCAAATACAGATTGCCATTAAGTGACCCCAGAGTCTGTGCCTCTATTTGCCATTGACCAGCTGCTAAGTGTCCCAAAGCAAGGACTGTACTTTTTTGGGGTTTTCTTAACAGATTTCAAAGTAATGCTTCATTTTCATTGAGAAATCTTTTGATTTGAGATTATTTCTAATCCTGAAAAACAATTACTGAGATGACATCTATAAATTTTTAAGTACACTTTTAACCTCCAAAGCTCTTAAATGCATGCTTTGGTGAAGTCAACACTGAAACCAAGATTAATTTCAGAATTCAATTGTAAAACCATTTCCAACCAGAGGAGTCTCTTAAATTAATCTTCTAAATTTCCTACGCAAACATTTTCATCTGCCTGCTTCATTCATGTAACCCTGAACTGTATTTTTAGTTTCTTTATATGTGCCTTACGTTGTTTCATCAGGTTTGGCTTGAGAGCACTTTATCATAGAAATACTGGTATAGCCTAAGAAATAACCGGAAAGTTCGATATTTTTATTCCTGTTGAAACTTTATTTAAAATGTCACTGTGAATAATGTGAAAAGGTTTTTATCTGCCTCCCATGAGCCCAGAGCCCTTGAAATAAAAATATTATTTCTCTGGCTGCACAGACAGAGGCAGATTTCTCTTTTGTTGTTGTTGGTTTTTCCTTTCCATCTAGAATTAATAATATTGGCTTAGCTGGTGGAGTGCTGAGGCTTCGTAGCCCAAGGCAACCGCTGCATTTCAAGCAAACTTTTTCTGATCTCAAAGTTTAAAAAGGCATACCTCTAGATTTAGAGAGGATTGTGCTTTACTTTCATGAATGAGAGTGCAGATTCAGACATAAACAGGAATTCAGAACTATATCCAAAATTTGGGGCAGAACCGTAGTCATTTGTTATATATATTTTTTTCTAATACCCAATAAGATGAGTGCGTTGGGGATTGTGCCGAAGTACTTTGGTCACAGAGGGTTTGGGAAAGCGCTTTGCCTCGCACGACAGATAGATCATATACACTCATTTATTGTACTGATGATCCTTTTCTCCCCATTAAACTTGACTCCATAAAAATCTATACCAGCACACTCTAAAATGTGTGTACGTTGTATACATCTTACTCATGCCAACTACTGGCCTTTCAATCAAAAGAGTTGATCCTATCAGTTAATGTTGATGTATGTATATACAGCGGTGCCAGCTGAAAATCAGAATTTTCAGTCTGGATTTACAAAACAGAAACGCTGTGCCAAAAGTCCTGTTAAAGAAATATTCGGGTATTGGTTTTAAACGGTCATGTAGAGCATTTGGGAACAAATACGGTTGTGATTTACCGCTTATAAAAATGTGTTTGAAAGCACGTACCCAAACTGAAGCAATGTGTCTAGTGTTGTGATGTATATTTAATTAGAAAAGCAGCATCAAGGCTAATCCTTTTATAGAACTACTCTAAACACAAAGGGGATTATGATTTGGCTGCCGAGGGCCATGTGTTCCCTTACTTCCTAAGAAACTTGAACAGCTTGTCAAAAGCCTGTAAATAATCTTAGACATTTTTGACAGAACAAATTTGAATATGTAGCTGATTTACATGATCAGTTCCTAGAAACTGATATTTTCTCAATTTTATGGAGAGGTATATCCTTCCTGATCATAAGGGGCTGGTACAAAGATTTTAGTGCATTGAAAACACATATACCCCAGACAGACAGACAGACAGACAGACACACACACACACACACACACACCCCACACAACTTCCTTCCAATTTTTATATCCTGTAACTCTCCGTAACATCAATTTACAAAAAAGTAAATTGTAAAAGTAAAAGAAAGTGTAACTCACTAATGATTTTTTCCATATCTTAAGTCTGCCAGATCAAGCAATAACAACAACCCTCTGACACGTTTTAGAGTGAAGCCTCACAGGTATGGGGAGACAAGAAGAAATCCCTGGGCTTCATAATTCCTCACCAACATCTAGTCCCACTTAGACTTTCTAAGGCAACACATTCAAAGGCCTACAGAAAATTTGACTTTGATTTATTTCTCTTAACTAAAAGGGGCTTCTTACAAGGCTTGAAACATGTCTCTGTTAGCATGAATTTTAAAAGAACGATTATGAATGCATAACAAAATAGCCAAACAAAACATTGCTTTGTATTGCTGCACAAATAACTCTGATGATAACTGTTATGACCTAGAAAAGAAGCATAAAAACATTTTTCTTGGTGGCAACATGGAAGTTGCTGTAGAATTATACCAGTTCTTTGGTCCCACTTTCCAAATAAATAAATATATAATGCAATGTAAACTTAGAATCTTTTATTTATTCATGAGGTTGAATTTAATACTATTATGATTTCCCGATTTTATGAGTCATCCGTTATGCAGTGCTGTTCACTAACTTAGTTGGGTAGCAACCACACTTCACAAATCATAGTTTCATTCTTTACTGTTTTACTTGGGGTGTACATAGTAATCTCTCGCGCGAAAGTACATTCATTTCAGAAATGATAAAGTAATGGAAAGTGAGGCAATTGTGTTAATGTCAAGTGATTAGAAGAAGCACCGGAAGTGGGGGGAGGGGGCAGAGGTATGGGGGAGGAGAGGGAAGAAGGCCGATTTCAAAACATGATTGTGTTTTAAGCCCATGCATATGGCCACAATTACAGTCACAACATAATTTGGCAATGGTAGCAGAATTAGATTTAAACAAATTGATGTTACACTGCAGTAATTCAGAATGAGCTTGTTGCATTTATAAACCATAACAAGAAGCAGAGTGAATTAATAAACCCTTCTTGTCACTAAAAATAAAAAAGGGAATAATTGCTGAGATGGAGTTAACAGATGACTATAGTCAGCATCCTTTCAGCCTAGATACGGGAAAGTGAAGGTCACCCCCATCTCAGATGACAAAGAGGGAACATTTTGTTGGTAAACAAATTAATCTTTTGAAAGGTCGCCATTTGTTTTAAGTTTTTATCCAGTTCTTGTCATCTGGAATCAGAGATTGACTGTCATTTCACTAGGCAGGGGTGCAGTTGAAGCAGACAAAGCTGCTTCTGTACATATCAGCATTCCTTGACAAAACTCGGTGCCTGATTGTGATGCTATGGGCTGCTGGTTTACAGCTGTCTCCGGACAAGAATGGAGGCCCACCGCTGAATTCCAATAAGATGGGCCTGCATATTCAGCCTGCTGTAAGCTGGCCCTCTGCCCACAAGTAAAATGTATTGTAGTTCAAGCCAGCAATTATCTCTTTTACTTCCTTCTGTGCTGCTTCTGTTCCCTTTTTCCAAAAACAGATGTGAGTATTCACTCAAGTTCTGCATCTATTCTTCCTCACACCTGCCGGGTCAGAATTTTGACAGAGGTAGAGTTTGAGGGAGCCAGCCGACAACAATCAGTTGTAATTTCCTTGAGAGTGGTTTAAAAATAAAATGTTGATTTTTCAGGAAATGTGGAATCAGCATCTTGGTCCCCCATCCTTTTCCCAGGAGCGTTTGGTAAATTAAATTAGTGGAACAAAAGGAAATAGCTTTAAAGGCATTCAGAAATGCCATATCCCATTTATGACACACAGTCATTACCCAAGGACCGTGATGGCATGCACAGCATCCCCACCTCTGTTGTTTAAAGTGAGCTTTCTCTTCAGGTTGCTTAGAGTTCTCAAGAAAACAACGGCTTCTCATGTTCCTGCCTCCTGATTCCTAAAACGTATTCCACCAATACGGTGGTGGTGGCCGTGGGTGGAAGGGGTGGTGTATCGCCTTCGTATGTGGCTACTGTTTAGAATTGTAGTTCCGCCTGGGTTTGGAGTACTGGAATTGTTGAAAGAAGTGATGTGAGAGTTGTCACTGGCTGCTTTCTGGCTCTCACAACAGCCCACGACGGCTCTGGGGTGGGAAGAAACCATCAGAGGCTATGCTTGCACCAGATAACATTTATAAACAAATCCAGCGGTACTGAGTTCTCCAACTTCTTGACGGTTTCTTGGGTGTTTCCTGAGTTTCTGTGCTGAGATCCTGCCTGTTATTTCCAGACCAACCCCATGCTGAGCTCCAAGCACTTGCTAGCACTCTGAGCGTAGTGATTCTGGGTCCGACTGCCTGGGGTGAATCTTGCTGGATGCAGGATCTCCCAGAAACAGCCTGCATTGTTTCATGAGTAAAATGTCCATAATAAGAGTATCCCCTAGGATTATACTGAGGTTTAAATGAGAGATTTCAAAGCACTTAGCAAAGGTCTTCGTACAAATAAGTGCTCTTAAAATGTTAGGACCAGTGACAACTGTGATATTGCATTATGCCATGTTTTCTACTGACATTTAAAACTTACATTCCCAGAGGGGTTGAGAGAGAGAGCCAAAATATTACTGAGACAGCCTCCAAAGATTCTATTTAATATTTCCTATGATGATGCCTTCTTTCCCAAGCTGATACCAGGGCAGGGCCCTTGTGGTCTGATCCGCTTGCCTGTTCTTCAGATCTTCCACTGCCCTGAGCAGTGCTTTACACGTAATAGGTGCTCAAGAGAGAGCTGGTCTGTCTCCTCCTTCATCTAGTCTCTGGTTGAAACTAAGTGACTGATGCCAAGTCTAGAAGTGAAGAAGCAATTCTGTCGGCCCCGGTTACCCTGGTTGCAGAAAGCAATCCTCCCACTGGGCTGTCCGATAGAGTTTTCCTGGTGAAAACTGGTGTTTCACCAGGAAAACTTGCTCCTGGACTCCTGCAACAGCCTTGCCCCAACTAGCTGTTTCCAGGATCCAGTCACTCCACCTCCTTGTTCTCATTTTCCTGGGTTCTAAAATGGGGAGCTTGGGTTGTGGGCTGTCTGGTGTGGTGGGAAGGATTTGGAATCCAGTAGATTGGTTTGGGTCCTATCTGCCATTTTCCAGTTATACAACCCTAGGTCAGCAAATGCACATCTCGGGTTTCCCCTTCCGCAGAGTTAGAACACCCTTAGGCAAGGGTGATCCGGAAACTACAGATAATATAACGTTGCTGGCGCATAATAGGTGCCTAACAAGGTTCCTGCCTATGTGAAAAAAGAACTAAATGTAGAAATCTCATACTTTCTTCCCCTTCTTCATACGTATGCCTCCAGAAAAGGATCTGGTTTGGCTCCTTTCACACTTCAGTATAAATGAGTAATAAAGCTTAATGTTCTCATTTTCAAACTGTTACAGAGAACCCCAGTGAGTTTTGGGGAGGCTGCAAGCATTCAATTCATATTTATTTACTTTTTTTGATAAATTTTTGAACCATTTTAAAGTGCAGTAAAGAACAACACAGACATACTTAAGTTAGATACCAAATTTTAGTACGTACTAGATACCAGCAATGGGGTACTTAGCGCTGTTGGGTTAACTCTGAGCGCACTGGCGTGGATCCACATGCATGTCTGAATTTCTTATAAAGATGCCTTTCCCTAGCTAGGGTGTATCTTTGTACTGGTCACATTTTGAAATTTACGTCTCCTCATATCCACTCCTATAGTAATCATACAAATAAATAAGTGAAGGCTAAATACATGTCAAGGTCTTAAAGAGGTACCTAGTCCCTGCTTACATTCCAATGGTATTGGTATCATGACACATGTGTGCTACTGTGCATTAAAAGTCAGGAAAGTTCTCTGGAGCTCACGTTTGGCAACACAAGAGTCAATGGTACAATTACGATAACACACGTTGCAGTGTGATTATACAGCATTCTAGATCATCTCATTGCTCATTTTAGGTTTGGGCTGATTCTCAACCTGGTTGGTTCATCTGGCAGTGCGGCGCCGCCATGTTACTTCGCTTACAGCTGTAGATAAAAGGTCAGCAGTAAAGCATCATCTTAAAACTTGGACTCAACCCACAAAACAAAAGTAGATTGCTTTGAAACTAAGTGAATATCCAAAACAAGAGGGTGCTGAGATACCCAAAAAGAAATTAAAAAATTTTTTTTCAAGTTTATTTATTTAGTTTGAGAGAGACAGAGAGAGTGAGTGGAGGAGGAGGAGGGGTAGAGAGAGAGGGAGAGACAGAATCCCAAACAGGATACACATTATCAGCACAGTGCCCAGTTCAGGGCTAGAACTCACGAACTGTAAGATCATGACCTGAGCTGAAACCAAGCTTAACCAACTGAGCCACCCGGTACTCCCCAGAAAAGAAATTTAAATTGGATGTGATGAACATCTTAAAATGTTACATGACACGTTTGAAAAGTACTTCTATTATTATTATTAATATTATTATTATTATTCAATAATAAAAGCACTTATTAACTGTGCCGACACAGTGCTCAGTGCTTTATGAACACTATCATATTTAACCCTTATGCCTATAAAATAGATGCCATTTTTATAACCATTTTACGCATGAGGAAATGGAGTCTAAGATTAAGCTACTCACCTAAGGTTATGAGGTCAGTAGGGGAGTTAGGATTCAACTTACTTATGAAATCTACTGGACAGATCTCCCTAAATTAAGTACTCACTAACTGATCCTTAATTACCAAGGAGTTCGAACATGTGTTAGATACTATTGTGATTCTGTTTTGAAACAAAAAATTTCCTACTGTTCTTTAAAGCTTCGGGACCATTTTAGTCGAGGGAGATCCTGAGGTTATAAATACCATTATAAATTTTTAGCTCTTTGAAATTCCTTATCTATTTGCATCAGAATTTTCTCCATCTTGTGCATGCAAGAAAAAATACAGAAATAAATTGTATGCTGAGATGGGTGTAAGATGGTAGTTATTATCTATAACTCTTGATTTCATAATTTACCTTCATCATGAAAACCTCATTGTTTCCAGTGTTGATTTACATATAAATACATATATATACTTGTTTATATATAATTCAACATATAGAATTATACTAAACTCTTATAAAACTTGTATGTACCTACCTATCAATTCTATTTAAGGTTGCATTTGAAAAATAGGTTCTACTCCTGAAAATAAATGTGAAAATCTTTGGCATGGAGTATTACTTCTCCCAGGGGTTTTTGTTTTTTAACAAGAGTAAATCCTCTATTTAATTAAACCAAAGGAGTGAGACTCTATTAAGGGATTTCAAGCATGAGTGGACAGGCAGAAGGGGGATTTGGGGATGCAGGAAGAGAGTCTCTCAACTGCCCTGGAATCATCCCAGGTCAGCAGCCACCTGCTAACCAGCTGACCCTGCCCCCTGATGTGATCCACTGCCTTTGCACTTCGTGACTTGGGCTTTGGACTTGAGTTCTGGTAACTAGGAGGCTGGGTTTCTGACTTCATGATTCCACTTTGAAGAGTCAAACATTACACAGATGGTAGACCCTGAGTCAGCTCTCTGGTAAGTTTAAGGTACCAGGGGTCCATGGATTGAACTGTAGTTCAATACACTTGGTTTCCAGTGTATATATTATTTTATGCATTTAAAAAACACTATTCTGCTCCTGGGTGGCTCAGTCAGTTAAGTGTCCGACTTCGACTCAGGTCATGATCTCACAGTTCGTGGGCTCGGACCCTGTGTCAGGCTCTGTGCTGATGGCTCGGAGCCTGGAGCCTGCCTTGGGCTCTGTGTCTCCCTTTCTCTCTGCCCCTTTCCTGCTCCCACTCTGTCTGTCTCTCAAAAATAAATATTAAAATTTTTTTTTAAACGTTATTCTGCGTAAGGTCTGTAGAACCAAAAGGGTCCATGACCCCCCCAAATTAGAACTTCCTATGATAAATTTCCTTTTCTTTTATACAAATGTCCAGTGTGGGGCAAAGTATGCATCCAAACAGAGAAGTATCCTAAAAACTCTGAATTCTTTATGGATAAAAGGCCCACTTCTCTTAGTTAATGGTACAAGAAACCTAACAAAAAGTGAATAGATCTGCAGGTTTTCATAAGAATTGCATCCTCATAAGTGAAAATATAGAACTTCCTGCTCTCATCTAAATACTGTGGCTTTTCCATTGCAAGCAGGAAAATGGAACTGCTCTGCGAGTAATACCTGCATTATTATAGTAAGCATTCTGTTTAGAATGAAGCAAAGGAAAAATACTATAGCAAGTGGCACAGTAGCATTAGCCACAAGAGAAATGGGCCTAATAGAATTGTTTTTATCATGGCCCAGGTTAATTATCCACCAAGAGGTACTTGCGATGAATAAATACAATTGCTGTGTTCTCCAATATTCTAACCCATTGTACCTTAAACTGTACTTGAATTCAAGTATACATTCTGAGCCTTTTAAAACCTCGTTGGTAGAACAGAAGTAAGTACCCATAGACTAGAGTAATTCACCCTATACTTTCTTTAGAAGCATCCCCTCTGAAGCAGAATGTGTAATGGAAGCCCAGAAGATATTTGGAGGAAATCCTTCTCATTAGGCCGTAAAGTTGGGACAATATGCCACCAAAATACCCAATTTGGATAGTCTTTTGATTTCCATCCCTATCCGCAATGATAGCCTGAATAAATCTGTTTATGGTTGGCAACTGTGAGGTCTGGAAGCAGCCATGAGCTCTTCAGTGGAAAGAACCATAGACCAAGAGGAGACTCAGAAGACATGGGTACTAATTGGGCCCATGCCTCTGCTACACGTACCATGCTATCAAGGGAATACCACTTAGTCTCTAAGGACTGAGATTCCCCATCTGTATCCTGACAAGACTAATTGACTTTAAAAAAAATTTTTTTTTAAATGTTTTATGTATTCTTGAGAGAGAGAGAATGACAGAGCACGAGCAGGGGAGGAGCAGAGAGAGAGGAAGACACAGAATCTGAAGCAGGCTCCAGGCTCCAACCTGTCAGCATAGAGACAGATGTGGGGCTTGAACCCACAAACTGTGAGATCATGACCTGAGCTGAAGTCAGGCACTCAAATGACCAAGACACCCAGGCAACCCCAAATTGACTCTTTTGAGTCATCACTGGGGCCACAGTACTGATTCTGTGTCTCCCAGATTAATGAATGCTACATTGACGCCTTGGAAAATTGCAAATCTCTCAGGGGAGATTCGTAGTGATGGGTGTAACCACTGGGGAGAGGCCTGCATCAAAGCAGGCCTGGGGAGGAGCTGGTGGGCATGGCTGAGAGAAGAGGGGCATGCATCTGAAGCACTGGAAGAAGCCTTGGAGCAAAGGCAGAGGTGGGAAAGAATGAATAATAGAGGGTGGCCTGAAGCTTTGCCTAATCATCTTGAATTTTTATAAAGGGAAAAAAAACAAAAGATGTGGTTGGATGGGTAAGACCAATTGATGGTTGGCCTTGAGTGGGCTAATGAAATCTAATTGTGTGATCTCAGCCGAGATCGTAAAAAGAAGGGCTGAAGGCAGACAGTTCCTGAAATTAGATCACTTCTCCAGATGCTCTACCTGAATGGCAGCTTTAGATTCTCCTGAACGATCTCTCTCCCTGGATGTCCTCATTGGTTATTAAACCTTATTTCTTCTCCTTTGGGCTATAAAGATTTCTTGAACAGCATTATCTGGCATTGTCTCTTGAACTTATCCCGTGTTCATGAAATAGCCTATTTAGAATTCCACAGGCAGCCTTCCCCCTGACCATTTACATACAACTCTACCCCTGCCATATGAGGGGCCACTCAGAACTGCCAATCTAGCTGGATGGCTGGACTTTCTGTCCAGATGCTGAATACTTCCCCACTGCTACCTAGGACTCTACTGTTAACCTATCCCTAATTCCCACATCTCACGTCTGCCCCCAGTGTTAGTCCAAAGCAGGATATGAGGCCAGATTTGTGGAGACAGGAGAGCCAGTTGGAGCACAGGGGTCACTGACTTCTTGTATACACTGCCCGCCACACTCTACTCCACCCTGCCCCACCTTCTCTGCACCCCCCCCCCTTCCTCGTTGCCAGTTACCAGCCTCAGCACAGGACAGTGTGAGGCTTCCCCAATTTCAGCCGCTTACCATCTCTCTGTGGTCCCAACTGCTCATGTAAAGAAATGGCTCAGGATGACTATCTTCATCCAAGTGTTTTCTAAAATACACATATGTGGGGCGCCTGGGTGACTCAATTGGTTAAGCATCCAACTTCAGCTCAGGTCATGATCTCACGGTTGTGGGTTCGAGCCCCGCGTCGGGCTCTGTGCTGATCGCTAGCCCAGAGCCTGGAGCCTGCTTCAGATATTCTATCTCCCTCTCTCTCTGACCCTGCCCTGCTCACGCTGTCTCTCTCTCTCAGAAATAAATATAAAACATTAAAAAAAAATTTAAAATACATGTGTTTCCAAACTTATCTGCTTATGCTAAACAAGAAAAAAAAAAAAGAAAGGAAAAGGAGGGTTCATGGGGTAGGCTTTCTTCTTCCTTTTTCACTCTTTTGCAAAAAGTAAAAACCTTAAGAAAATGTCCAAAGTGTTCTTACTTAGAACAGGAGTCACAAAAGTAAGTCCGCTGAGACCGGGCTCGTGAAATAGACTGCACTGACTGGGTGTAGAGCTAAGTGCTCATTACTGGAGGGCTGAGCTTCAGAGACTGGCCCTCTCTGGAGGAGGCAGCCACCTCAGCCCTAGCCCTGTGGCTGGGTTTTCGAGAGAAGCTAGAAATGCATGTTTTCATTTTTGGTGAAACCCCTGGATTACATTCTTACCCTGATCATTTCAAAAACCCTGTGTAGCTCAAAGAAACTAGCCTCAAGGCTGGCTACACCTGTGTTGCAGGTCGGCAATTCGCAGCTTCGAGAGCCCTGGAGGGCTATTAATTTGGTGCAACCCAGGGTATCACCGGACCCTCAACTGGACAGGATTAGAGATTCCGTTTTGTCAGAGTTGGACCAATCTCTTGGGGACAGCTGAACTCATGAGAGACCGACGTATAGCTGGAGTGCCACTTGATTTATTCTAAGGGGAGCTATAATGGTCAGACGAGCCTGGGTGTTCAGGTCAGCCTGATCTGGTGAGGACATTGTATCCTTCTTAGAAAGCTATAACGGAAGGCACAGTGAGAAGGCTGCCTAGTAGACAGAGGAACTGATTGAGGGTAATTAGTTGGATGATCATCATGGTGAGCGGCATCACGCATTTATAGTCTGATGCATCCATCTGTGAAGCTACTCCTGCCAAAGGAATATGAATCAGTCCCTGTGGAGTGCTTTATGGATGCTGAGAAATTCGGACTCTCTGATTTAACTTTTTATAATGGATAGCTGCTCTCTGCTTGGACTGGACTATGTGAAGCCCGCTGTACCGCACTGAGCTTCTCACATCCATGCCCATGTGGATCCCAGCAGAGAGAGTGCTATTTCTCCCATCTTACTGATAAAGAAACTGAGGCTCAGAGAAATTAAGTTACTTGCTCCAATCATGCTGTTAGTAAGTGGTTCAGCCCAGATTCAAACCCAGGCCTATCTGATATGAGAGCCTCTGTTCTTGACCCCTTCCTTCCCTTTTACTAATTTCCTACTGTAACAAGCCAGTAGCCTTCAGTTGGTATCTAGCTTCTCCCGTAACACTAGTTATACTACATTCCTATCAGGGGTCTGGGTCTTTTAAAGCAACTTACACATGGAGCAGACCACATTGATCACGTACTCATACTTTTTAGCTTAACACTCAGAACTGGGGAGAGAAGTCGGGGGACACATCTCCCTGTCGTTGCTCTTTTTTCCTGTCTAAGTAACTGTAGAACCCAGAGCAGGAGAGAAACCCTGGCAGGAAGAAACAGTACGCGTCCGGAGGAGAGAGAGAAAGACAAGAAGAGAGGTGGGAAGGAACTAGTCTATAATGCAAAGTATCCTGAGGGACTTCTCAGCGAGAGACCCTGCTTCCCTATCTCCCCATGGTTCTCAAGCCACAAGGGTCACTTAGAGCAAAGGAATCCCCCCTTTCCCCGCGCCTGGCTGGTGAGGCGCTCAGACACGGCCTGTGGTTAAGCTCAACTGCACTAATATCTCCCATGAGCTTGCCTGGGGACCTCACCCCACTTTGCTTAATACGTTCCTAAGAAAATTCTCTTCTGGGTTTCAAAATACAGTTTTCCATTTCTAATGGCAAAGGGGTTGAGCCTTGTAGGGAATTACCAGGTGACATAAAGTGAAAACAGACACTGACCACCAGGTAGAGGTAGCTGACCACCAGGAAAATATCATCCCAACATCTTCTCGACCCATTTAAAGATGTACTGGATACCCAATATTGGATTCGTTTAATATAACCATAATTTAGGGGGAAAAAGGATTGACTCTTTCAGCCAAGAATTTCCAAAACTGTAACCCTCTCGGTTAGAGAGTTATCATTTAATCTAAAACACTGAAATCCCAGTGGAAGATAGCACCATTTCCCCACAAACTCGTGTTTATTATTTCGTTTGCCCATAGTTTCAAGTGTAGGACGTAAAATTCCATAGAAGGAAAGAGAATTCCCCCACCAACTCCATTTTCTAATCTTGAACTCTCTCAGGACACCTAGCTGTGCTCTTGCTCCAGGCTTCATTTTAAGCTGAAATGTATTACCCGCCCAGGAAACTGCATTTTAAGTAAGAGCCAGAATTTCTGGGTGCTTCTCCATCCTGGGCATGTGTGTAATCTTCAAAGTAACCCTATGAGTTGAGTACTATTTTACCACTTTAATTTTATATTTGGGGAAACCGATGCAAAATTTGGTTAAATAACTTGCCCAAAGTCACACAGCTACAAGTCAAAGGGCCATAATTCAAACTTGGCCGGTCTGACTTCTAGGTTGGCATTCTTAATCCTTATTCTATGTTCCTCGAAGGTGGCTTTGAGGATGATGACTTTGACCTGCAGCTGAAGAGCAAATCTAGGAGGCACCCAAAAATGGCTCCCCTGATAACCAAAGAATTTGCTGGAGGAATTTCTCCACCTTGGTCTGGGAATAGAAGTAAAAGATCAGTTACTTGATCTTAGTAATTGGCCAAGTCAGTGGCTTAGTAAGAGGCTATATTAACCCAAGGATCAGAAAAGGGGAGCTGGTTCCCCCCCCCACCAGGTTTATTGAGATATAATTGACAAATAATATTGTGTAAGTCTATGGTGTCCAATGTGATGATTTGGTACACATATAGACTATACTGTGAAATGATTACCACCTCTGTCACCTCACGTAATTGCCCTTTGTGTGGGCGTATGCGTTGTGAGAAGAGTTAAGATCTACTCTCTAGAGCTGATGCTTTTAAGATGGAAACTTACTTCAGTTAGATTGTAACCTCCTTTGAGGACGGGAACCTATATCCAACATCAAACATGGTGCTGGATCTGGTAAGAATCCAATAGGAATTTGCTGTTGGTTAGTGTGTATGTGGTCAATTACTTTGAATAACGACTTGGTAAGGACCTATGTAACTGACTTAGGCCATGTCAAGTTAATGTAAAGAACAAAATACCATGTACCTCATTTGGCTACATTTGCAATGCTCCTCTTTTTTGGACATAAAAATATCTTCCCAGATCTCTTCAGGTAGAATTTTATTTTCCCTTCCCTAGATCATCATGTGCTTTTTAAAGTTTTACACGTTATATCTCAAATTCATTGAGCCGCATCAAAGAACAGTTGAATAAATAAAAAGATATATCATATTCCTGAAAAGGAAAAATAATTATAATAAGAACTTCCAGTTGTTTCCAAATTAATATCTATATCTAGTGTAATTTCAATACAAATACCTATGGGTTTTATTTGGTTTGTGTGGAATATTAATACTTTTCAACTTGCCAGTGTTCATCATCTTGAAAAATAAATGAGCAAAAGCCTCAGGATTTTTTTTTCCTAAAGAAGATAATGAAGGTAAATTTTTCATACAACTTCTAAAACATATGATAACATTAACATAATTATAATAGCATCCTATGGGTAGAAAAATTAATAGATTGATGGAATAAAAAATGAGCATGGATATTGACCTTATTGTAAAAAATATGTTTGAATGTAGGAAAGGTGTAAGTCAGGGGGGAAGGGAGGGACAATTATATGTGTAGGGCCGAATCACTGAGATGAGAGCATTCAGTTAACTCCTAACTGTACATCCTAAACAAAGAAAACTCCTGATGAGTTGAAGTAAAATGTTAAAAAAGAAAAAAATAAGAAAACTATAAAAAGAGAACTATTTTTCAAGTTAGCCAAAGGAAGACTTTTTTTTTTTAAACACCATAACCCCACATAATATTAACAATCCCCATTATATGAAAAGTCCACGTTCATATTGGGCCCCAATCCTGAATCAATCACTAACTTCTATGTGATTTGGGGGGAACCACTTAAATTCCTTGGGCCTTAGTTTGTTCATTTGTAAATTTAGGGCATTGGATCACACCGTCCCTAAGATTTCTTCTGGTTCAGAAAGCCCAGGATTCTGCTTCTGAGCAAAATCGATTTCCTTTGTTTCCCTTCCTTTCCCTTTTCTGACCAGTGCGACCCATAAAACAGAAAAGCAGACCAGATGAAACTGGTTTTTCTTCTGACGGTGGAGACGAAATTCACAGGAGGTATTGATGGTTTTCCTTTTGCGATTATGCATTTCACCAAGCATCCGTGGAGTACCTGTTATGTGCCTGACGCTGTCCCAGTGACTTTTATGTGTCACCACCTATAATACTCAGGGCGTGTCAGAGAGATCATTATTCCCGTTTGACAGATAAGAAACTCAGGGCATAGAGGTTAAGATATATGGCCAAGCCATGTAATTAATATGTGGCTCAGTCAGAATTTGGGCCTGTATTTTCTTTTGACATTGTGATTCAGAGTTTAGAAAAGTTATTCCAAGAGAAATTGTGTGCAAAGGACAAAGTCTTACACTCACTACTACGACTACTACTACTACTACGACTCCTCCTCCTCCTCCTTACAAGTCAGCTTCTCTACTAATGAATTAATGAATAAAGTTGTATTTTTTTAAACGGGCTTAATTATATCTGGGGTTAATTCCATCACTGACTTAAGCAAAAATACCTGAACTGGAAGTGCTTCTAGCCTGCTTTCAGGTTTGCTTAGGCATCTCTTCTGCAGAGCTTACGGATACAGCATAGAAATTATGGCAAAGCCCAGTGGAGTCGTTGAACTAAAAATCTCAATACTGCTCAGGAAGGGATGCCAAATTAAATAAAAAGAGCCCCAGCAGTTCTGAAGCTGCGTGCCAAACCAGCTGCTGGTATGAGGTAAATGAGGACCAAACTTCCTCTCACTTGTGACCCTTGCCGGTATTTAAACACTAATGCCTAGGGAGCCGCATACTGTTCTATAATAAGGGAATACACTGCAATAGCAAAAATCATTATAATAAATGATAAACCCATTCACAAAGTCTTTCTTGGGTCTTAATTCAAAGGACTGCCATTTAAACTCTCTTCCTCTCATGGGCCCCAAGTAAAGGTTGAGGCGATCTATTCTATCTAAATATCAGTTTGTGATATGCATCCCTAAGTTGACATCAGAAAGATTACATAGAACACAGAGGTCCTCCAGCTGCTTTCTGTTCACATCTAGTGAGAATGTTGGGGTGGTGGTGTAGTATACTGTACACCAATATGCTAAAATCACAGAGCTAAGCAACTCAAGCCATTCTTTCTTCTTGTGTGAGAGCTAACAGACGTGCAGATGAAATCCCACGTTCTCTTGTAATCGTTTTCCGGAATTTTTTTTTTTTTTTTGAGAGAGCGAGAGAGAGAATCCCATACAGGCTCCATGCTCTGCCCAGTGCGGGGCTTGATCCCACCACACTGGGATCATGACCTGAGCCGAAATCAAAAGTCAGAAGCTCAGGTCTGCCCTGCTTTTCCAGAATTTTAAAATTTCCACAGGAATGCTACAAAGAAATGCTGTTAAATGTATAGAGAAAAAAGAACCACCAGAAGTAAGTAGACTTCTGAATTAGTAATTAGTCAGTCTGAATCCATCAGAAAATCCTTGAGTCCAGTGTGTTTCAGGCTCCTCTGAAGAAATGTTCTATGAAAAACCAAGTCTCCCTAATCTTTAAATTTTGCAGTATGGCCTAATATTAACAAATCACAGCAATGACAGTTCTTAGCTATGTATTAATCCCTTGATCCATTTTTTCCAAAATGTATTCCAAAGAATACTGGTTCCTTGGAATGAGAACACATGTTCCACGAAAGGAAGAGTTTTGTGCTCCCATCAAAATGAGGAATGTGAGGTTTGAAAAGAGTCAGACTGACCTTCAGGCCACCTGGGGTCACTGACTCGCTGGTGTGCATCATGAATCTCTGGGAGGAGGGCGGCCAGTGCGGTTAGCAGTGTTGCCAAAACTTCCTCAGGCCCTTCTCGGCAGAATAGCTCCTAGAACTACATCCAGAGGAATGCACTTTGGGAAGTTTTGCTTAGGTGCTGGATTTTAAGTATTTTCAATGGAAAAAAAAAAAAAAACCTTAGATGACACTACATATTTTCCTTTCTTAGTCTCATTTTATTGGAATCAAGAATTTTCTTGGAGGCTTTGGGAGAGCAGAACAAACTCCACTTGTTATTCTATGCGGTGTGCTGTGTGGGGCCTGTGAGGTGTGCAGATGCTCACACCTCAGACTTCCGTGTGTTCAAAGTAATGTCTCCTCTAGAGTCTCCTCCATGGTCCTCTCCGCTCACCTCACCCTTCGAGTCTGTTCACAACCCCATGGTCACTGCTGCTACTATGTTTACTTCATCCTAGGACCCCTTCCGGTTCTGAGAACTGCAACCCTCTGTATGCCTTTTCTTCCTCCTCCCTTCCACCCTTCCTTCCTCCTCTTATTCCTTCCTCTCTTACTTCCTCCTTTTCTCGATTCCCTCCTTTCTCCCTTCACTTCCTCCCTCCCTTCCTCTACCTCTTTCCCTTTCCCTTTTACTTTCAACATTGGTAATTTCTGCTTTCTCTTTTTCTCGATCACTCTTGCTGGGATTTTCCAATTTTATTAATCTTTTCTAAGAAGCACTCTGGGCTGTGTTTCTCTATTATTTGTTTTCTATTTCATTGATTTCTCCTCTTATCCTTTTTATTCTCTTACTCTGGCTTATTTTGAGCAGTTTTTACTCTTTTTTTTTTAAATATTAAAGCTCTTTAAGGTAGAATCTTAGCTGATTGAATTTTAGCCTTTCTTCCTTTCTAAATTTAAGCATTTAGAATGATAAATTTTCCTCTCAGCAACGTTCTAGCTGCATTCCATGATTTTTAATATGTTGCATTTTTATTACCATTTAGTTCAAAATTCCCCTAGTGATTATTTCTTTGGCTCATGTAGGGCTGCCCTTACATAGAAGGGTGTTGTCTTAGTTCTCTCATTCTTGTTGAATTCCGATTTAATTCCATTGGGGTCAGAGAACATACTCTGTAAGATTTAAATCTTTTGATGTTGTTTGAGACTTATTTTATGGTCCAGGATATAATTCATTTTGGTGGATGTTCCATGTACATTTGAGAAGAACGTGTATCCTACAGTTGTTAGTTGCAGTGTTCTATAAATATGGATTACGTCAAGGTGGATGACCTTGATCTAGTACTCAGATCTTCTGTATCCTTACATGTTTTTAAAAATCTCTTTGTTCTACAAATTACCGAGGGGGAATTTTTAAATCTTCACCTCTGATTGAAGGTTTACCTACTACTTTCTTTCGTTCCGATGGTTTTTGTTTTATGTATTTTGTGTTAATGTTGTTAGAGACATACATGTGTATGATTTTTATATTTCCTTGGTTAGTTGACCTTTTTATTTCTCTTCCTCTTGGATAATAGTCCTTGTCTTAAGGTCTGTTCTGTCTGGGGCACCTTGGCGGCTCAGTTGGTTAAGCGTTTGACTTCGGCTCAGGTCATGATCTCATGGTTCGTGGGTCTGAGCCCCACATCAGGCTCTGAGCAGCTCAGAGCCTGGAGCCTGCTTCGTATTCTGTGTCTTCCTCTCTTTCTGCCCATCCCTCCCTCACAAATAAATTTTTTTGTAAAAGTCTACTTTGTCTGATATTAACATAGACACTCCCTCTTTTGTTTACTGTTTATTTTTGTTTACTGTTTACAACCTTTTATTGATGTTTTCACTTCAACCTGTCTTTCACTTCTTATTGATAGCACATAGTTTTATCTTGTGGTTAAAATTCAGTCTGATAATCTCTGCTTTTTAATTAGAGTGTTTAGTCCATTTCCATCTAATGCAATTATTAACATGGTTTAATGTAGAAAAACTATTTTTCTACTTGTTTTCTATTTTTACCATCTCTTTTTTGTCCCTTTGTTTTCTGCCTGACTTAGGGTTATATGATTTACATTTTTTTAATATTCTGTTTTACTGATTTTTAAATGATACCTCTTTGTGTAATTTTTAGTGGTTGTTCTAGGAATTACAATATGCATCCTTAACTTATTAGAGTTTCCTCAGAGTTAATATTGTACCAGTTCACATACAATGTAAGGAACTTACAACCATAGAATTTCATTTACTTCCCTCCTGTGTTATTGCTGTCATGTGATCCACATATATTGTAAACTGCACCGTGTGTTATAATTTTTTGCCTTAAATATCCAGTTGTCTTTCAAAGACACTAAGAGAAGAAAAACACATAGTATTTTATATTTATCATAGACATCTAACTTTCCATCTCGTGACATTCTGTCAGTCTGAAAGAACTTCTCATACGCATTTCTTGCCTGCTTAAGGCAATGTAACACATGCCTGTTGGTGACACATTGTTTCCTTTTGTCAAAAAAAACCCAAAAAACCTTATATTTCCTTTATGTCAAATTTTGGGTTGCCAGGGTTTTTCTGTGTGTTTTTCCCCAATGCTTAAAGTTCCATTGTTTCTAATAAGTTAGCCATTATTTGGATCATTGATTCCCTATATGTAGTGGGTCTTCTCTTTTCTTTCCTGGCCACTTTCAAGTTTTTCTCTTTGTCTTTAGCTTCCAGGGGGTTGATTATGTTGAATCCATGTGTAGTTTTCTTTGGGATGATCCTGCTTAAGCTTCTACGATCTGTAAGTTTATGTTGTCCAGAAAACTGGGAGACATTTTGGCCATTATTTCTTTAAGTATTTTCCTCTACCTTTCTCCTCTCTTTCTAGGACTTTGATCAAATACAAATTTTACAACATGGTATTGCCTATAGGTTTCTGAGGATCTATTCTTTTAAAAGTATATATTTTTTTCTGTTCTTCTATTAGATAATACCTATTGATTTTTCTTCAAGTTGACTACTATAGCCAACAAGCTTTTCATTTCAGGTATTACACTTTTCAGTTCTAGAATTTCTATTTGGCTCTGTTTTTGTAGTTTTCATTTCTCTTTTTTTTGTTTGTTTGTTTTGTTTTGTTTTGTTTTGTTTATTTCTAAGAGAGAGAGAGAGACAGCGTGAACAGGGGAGGGTCAGAAAGAGAGGGAGTCACAGACTGAAACAGGCTCCAGGCTCTGAGCTGGCAGTCAGCACAGAGCCCGACGTGGTGCTCGAACCCACGAACCGCGAGATCATGACCTAAGCGAAAGTCGGACGCTTAACCGACTAAGCCACCCAGGCGCCCCTGTAGTTTTCATTTCTCTACCAAGATTTTCCATCTGTTAAATCATTATGATCATATTTTCCTTAAGGTCCTAATGTATGTACAATAATAGCTTTAAAGTTTTTATTTGCTAATTCTACCTTCTGAATTATCTTGACAGCTGTATCTTTTTTCAAACTATTAAGGTATGATCAATATACGAAAGCTGTACATCTTTAATGTATACAACTTGATGAGTTTGGAAATCACATATACACCTGTGAAACCATCACCACAATCTATACCATAAAACATCACCTCCAAGATCTGCTTCTATTGACAGCTGTTTCTCCTATATGAACATTTTCCTGCTTCTCTGTAAGCATAGTAACTTTTTTATTGTTATGAACATTGTAAATGGTGTGTTATGGAGACTCTAAATTCTGGTACCTTGCTCTCTGATGAGTTGATGCTAGTTCAACACTGTAATAATCCATTTATGTGGTTATAAGAGAATAAGAATAACTGGGAGTGGTATTTAGAATAGTGGTTACCTTTGGGCTGTGGCAGTGACTGACAAGGAGCATGACAGAGGCCTTGGGCGTGCCCGCAATGCTCTACTTCTTATTCTGGATGCTGGTTTCCCACAGTGTCTGCTTTGTGAAAACGTACCCACTGATGACCTTATGATTTGTGCCTTTTCAAAAATGAATGCTGGGGGGGCGGGGGCGGGTGGGGGGAGGTGGGGGACTTGTGTGGCTTAGTCAGTTCAGCATCCAACTCTTGATTCCGGCTCAGGCTATGATCTCATGGTCATGAGATCAAGCCCCTAGTCTGGTTCCATGGGCTCTGTGTTGGGCATAGAGCCTGCTTAAGATTCTCTCTGCCCCGAGAAGGACAGCTACCATATGTTTGCACGTATAGGAGGATTAGGAGGAACTTAACGGAGGACCATGGGAGAGAAGAAGGGGAAAAATAGTGGGGGAGAGGGAGGGAGGCAAACCATGAGAGACTCTTGAATGATGAGAACAAACAGAGGGCTGATGGGGGTGGGAGGGAGGGGAAGGGGGTTGATGAGCATGAAGGAGGGCACTTGTGGGGATGAGCATGGGTGTTATATGGAAACCAACTTGGCAATAAACTATTTTAAAAAATCAAATTGCAAAAAAAAAAAGAAAGATTCTCTCTGCCCCTTCCCACTTGTGTGTGCGCACACATGCTTACACGCATGCACACACACTCTCTCTAAAAAAAAAAAAATTGAATGCTATATTCCAATAGAATGTTCATATAGAAAAAAACAATTCCTGAGATGACAAAAAGTTTATGATGTGCATCTCTATATATTAAGTCCTCACCATGGCCTAATGGAAGATCAGCAATGCTGAATTTTATGCAAAATTGGACTATATAAATTTGCAGTTCCATGATATAAAATAATAATAATAATACATTATTGCTTTATACACTAAGTTTGAAATAATTTAAATCCCCCCAAATGTAAAAAAAAAATGAAACAAAATCTCATTTTTTCCAAAGCTGGTGCAGTCTGATTGAATTTGAGATATATTTATGCTGAAGTTTCCACAGAGAGACACCATCTGAATAGACAAAAACACCCTGGACCATTAGGATGTAAATTCAGCAAATGTAACAAATGACAGTAGATTAAACACAGCAATGTTGTTTTCTCACCTCATACAATTAATGGCTGTATGGCAACTCTGCACTTTCTTGTGATCTAAGATGGCTAATGTGGCTGCCAGGCTCCTGCCATCATGTCTATATCCCAACCAGAAGAATCAATGCAATTCCCATACCACTGGCCAGAATCTTGTCCCAAAGACATATCAAGCTGCAAGGGAGGCTGAGAAATGTTATTTCTGCCTGTGTCACACATTGAAGGTCAAGCAACAGTCTTTGCCAAACCTGCCATTCGCTGTCTGGCTGTCTCAAATTATGTGAGTTTAGATTTGGCTCCAGGACCAAATCCCTTATGTAAAATTCAGCTGTCCTATAGCTAACAATATCCCTCTTTTCCAGAAGATAAAACGGAGACTCAAAGAAGTGAAATGACTTATTCCAGACACTGCCAATTAAATGACAGAGGTGGGACTGAAATTCAGTGCTCCAAGCTCACGGTTTTTGCTTTTCTGCTACAGATACCTCTCCAGAGAGTTCTCCTAACTCCAAGACCGCTGGAAAGTTTTTTCCGACAGTGAGGCCCAGACTGTACCTACATTAGGTGATGTTGAGAAAGGAGTGAAAAGGGGAACAGGGTGATAGGACTTTACCACAATGACAGGAATAGAGCTACTGCCTGAGCTGTGTTTGGATTAAAAGGTTCAAGAACTCAGAAAGCAAGAAAATATAGTACAAAGAGCACTGAGCCATGAAGCAATGATGTGTCCTTTTTGCTCTGCCTCTGTTGGGCAGACTGGATGTTGCCCTGGCCATTTTCCCTTCCTGATCTTTAGTGTGCCATCCATCATATGGAGGGCTGAGGCAGGATTGCAGACTATGGTCATGCAGGGTTGTATACGGTGGCCATGCAGGTTTAAATTCACCCAGCAGAAGATTCTGGAGCAGAGTAGAAAGGAGCAACACAGCTCCAATTCTACCCCCTTCTTGCCCCTCGGAACTGAAATGCCACTGGTAAATTATCAAAATATTGAGATTCTCAGAAATAGTACAAAATCTGGAGAGAAGACAAGCAAGCAAGCATCCTTATCTTTTTTTCCCTTTTGACAAGGGGACTTGTTAGAAAGAGGTGACACTGGAGAGCAAACAACATGTCTGATTCCTCCAGAGAGAAGTGAAGTCTTCAGGATTCTACTGAAATGATCCAAACCCCCTGGCGCTAGACGGAGGGAGGGATTCCTCCTCAGCTAAGTAGAGCAAACCCTGATATGTTCATCAAAACCTCAGGAGAGGGGAGAGAGCCTACATATTTTAACAGAAACTGTATATATCCTAAAATGGAGGCTTCCCCAACCCAGGCCCCCAGGTAGAGAAAGATAAGAGACCCAGAGTGCCCAGTTCTCACGTGTTGCTGGGAAAGAAGACACACTGGTAGCAGATCATGGGGGGCAGAGATGCTACGGCAGAGCAAGCAGATTGTCTGGGCAGAGCTGCCCAAGAATATACAAGGCGGGGGGTGGGGGTGGGGTGGGGAAGAAATGATAATGGCCACTATACTGATTTATTATATAAATGCCAATATTTCACCCACAGCTAACAACGAGAAAGGAAGGGGGGTCATGGGGGGAGAACCATGGGCTGCAAAAGACAAAGCCTAACCTAGAAAAAAACATAACTCAAGGAACAGAAGGAATTTTCTCACAATTTCTTCACATTATAGCACAGCTTGATAGAGACATAAATTAAGTAAAACTAGAGCTCAACCATGAGATGATAAAATAGCAGAACGAGATAAAAAGGGAGGTTGCAGACATAAGGAAACAAATTGAATACCAAAATACTTTATGGAACTAATAAATAAACTATAAATAGGAAGAACAGAACAGACACTGCTGAACTACTGAAATATGGGCGTGGAGAAAAGACTGTAAGCACAGCAAATGCAAAGGAAAAAGACAAAGGAAATTAATTAGAAGCCAATAGATATGCATCGTAGTTCATTACAGGCTAAGCTGCTGTAACAAAGAAATCCGAAAATATAATGCCATAAATAGATCAGTTTATTTCTTGCTCACAAAAGAGTCTACACATGAAAAGTCTAAAGCTGGCAGGATGGCCCTTCCTTCTCTCTGGATGCTGTATCATCTTGTTCCTGTGGTTACTGACACTCTCATTCCAGGGGTTGAAGCTACCTCCTCTCTATACTTTCAGCCCATAGGAATGATAAAGATATTCCAGGGTAGGCATTCTAAGGAGATGGCCCAGTGGTTACACTTATCATTGCTGCCTATGTCTTACTGGTCTAATTTTGGTCACAAGTTCACATTTAGCCACACTAGAAAATGGAGTCTGCACCTGGATAGCCATAAGCCCAGCTAAAAGTCAGGGCGTTCATTCCAAAATGAACCAGGAGAGAAATGAATCATTAGGTACCACAACATGAGGGCTAAAGATGAGCCAACACTTAATGCACTTTGTATCTCTAAAACAGAGAGCCCAGCAAATGAAAAGAGAAGACGTAGCCAATGATATGATGGAAGAAAAATTTCCAGAAGCAAAGAAAGAACAAACTCTACAGGTGGAAAGAAAGCACTGAATCCCAGGATATTTTGATTCCAAGTGTACAGAGTAAAGGTATTTTCTAGTTAAATGCCTGAACTTCAAAAACACAGAATGTTTTAGACACAGTCAGAAAGAAACATCAACAACAAGGCGTGAAAAGAATCAGGCCGGCGTCAGAGTTCACAATACTCATTGTAGAAGACAATGCATCAGTGTCTGCAAAGTTTTGAGGGAAAAAAAAAAGGATGATGACCCCAGATGTAATTCAAGTATAAATACCCATAAACATTTGTTAGAAAGAACTGCTTGATAACCAAAGGCAGGCGATTAAGCAATCAGTCAAAGTTAGGAACTCAAGGAGAGAGAAGCCATAACAAAAGGACCCTTGGTGGCACTGGATCCATTGGTGTGTAGGATGGAGGCTAAACAATCCTAGCAATTATAGTTTCCAAACGGAATCTGGATATTATAAATCTGGACAATGTAAAAATAATGATAAAACATTGGAAGGTAAGGGAGAGGGGATGGCGGTAGCAAGAGACTTCTAATGCTCTCATCTTTGAAAGATGGAATATGTTGTTCAAATTTGAAACGTGATTTTAGGGGTGTCTGGGTGACTCGGTCGGTTAAGCGTCCAAGTCTTGATTTTGGCTCAGGTCATGATCTCATGGTTCCTGAGATCGAGCCCCGAGTCAGGCTCTGTACTGACAGCATGGAGTCTGCTTGAGATTGTCTCTCTCCCTTTCTCTCTGCCCACCCCTCTCTTTCTCTCCCTCAAAAATAAATAAGCATTTTTTAAATACATGATTTTAAAAAGTCTAAAGGTTTTTCATAATCACCTTTATCTAACTGTAGGTGTTACTGCCTGAGAGCTGACCACCTATTTTTGTACAAAAAGTCTCATTAGAACACAGCCCCACGCATTTGTTTACATATTGTCTATGCTACCTACTTATTGTCTATTCTGCCTTTGTGGGGAGGAATCTTTTTCAACTCATAGAAATCTTGTGGTAAAGAAATATTGATTTGAGGTTTAATAATTTGTTGGGTTTAATTCAGCCTTTTACCCACCTATTAAATTCATGTCAAAAATTAAGTTTAATAATATAATATAAATCCTACTTTTATAAAATGATATATTAATCATTCCAAAGATGTCAGGGATAATGGATCACCTAATGGTATTTGGCATGGTTTCTTAAACTTTCATCTTTGTGTTTTTCTGCATTAATTGGAATCTTTATAATGAGCATATATCATTTTTACCAGAATAGTAAAATAGAATGATATTTCTACTTGAACACACTAGAAGCAAATATACCAAGATATTAACAATGATTAATTCTGGCTGGCAGGAATATGATTGCCGTTTTCTTTTTTAAACTTTTCCATTTTTAAATTTTTTGAAATTTTGAAAAAGCTATTATAGAAGGTTTAGGCATAAAGCGACAGAGTTTGGGAAATAGTACTGAAGTACCAGATATAAGGACTGTTGTTCTATATATAGGATAGTCCATACCATTTCCAGCCTAAAATATAAAGCTTAACATAAAGGAGAAGCTAGAAGCAGATGCGATTTGACTTCTGTTAGGCAATCAGCACATTCATAAAGCAAGTTTCTTTAATTTGCATTAATCTCAACCCACCATTACCCTACCCTCTGGTACACACACCATACTCCAGCCACACTGAGCCCCTCGCCTTCCATGAAGTCTTCATTCAACTGTGTGCTATTCTGCTTTGTCACCACCATTCTTTGCCCCTATAATTGCAGCCTCTTCTCCACATGATATAATTCAATGCTTCTCTTAAGATGCAATTTAAATATCACTTACTGCAGTCCCATCTCAACCTTGACTACACGTCAGAATCACCTGGGAGGCTTTATATAAATACCGAGTCTCAGGCTCTAGCCCACCTACTTGGATTTACTTGCTCAGAGTTGGGGCCCAGGCAGCAGTATTTCTTTCTTTTTTTTATTATAAAATTTTTTTTAATGTTTATTTATTTTTGAGAGAGAGAGAGAGAGAGAGAGAGCAGGGGAGGGGCAGAGAGAGATACAGGTCTCAAACCCGCAAATCAAGAGATCATGACCAGAGCCTAAACCAAGAGTCAGATGCTTAACCAACTGAGCCACCCAGGCGCCCCAAGGCAGTAGTAGTTCTAAAAAGCTCCCCGAGTGATTCTAATATACAGCTCAGGTTGGGGGTTCCAAAGCCTTCTGCACTGCCAGCAGGCAGAGTTAATTGCTCCCTCTTCTGCACTCCCATTGCCCTTAGCTTTTCCATTCCTCATGAAACTTAATGCTGATTGTATTAAAGTTAGTGTCATGTAGTAAGTGCTCAGTAAATGCTGAAGGTCCTACATGCCTTCTGCCTTCAAGCAAGTGTATGCAAAGTGGTTATCCTTACCATGGGAATGGGGCTGCAGAGCGGGCTCATGTCCACAGGAATTATTTCTGTAATCTCTAGAGGATGTCAACCCCCAAGTGTAACCCTCTGCTCTATGCCTCTACACACACACACACACACACACACACACACACACACACCTTGGGTCTGGCTTTTACATCACTGAGATCGATGAATTGAAACAATTAAAAAAGGCAGCGTTATGAACGTGCTGACTGCCTAGCAGAATCCGAATATTATCTGCCTTCCACCCTCTCCTCTGTGTCATACTTTGCATTGTGTTTATGTCAGATCCTGTGACTTTGGCTTTCAAGAGCAGGTTGTCAGGGGCACTTTGTCACAGGCTTTCAGAAAATCCAGATAAATGATGCTCTGTGCCCTGAAACTGCCAAACCCGTATTTTATGTCTTCACAACGCTTGACAATTTTAAGTGGAATCTTTCTCTCTTCCTCCGACTTACCTTTGCCTCCCTGACCCTGGTACCAATCAGACAAGTGGAGACCCTTCCATCTCTGCTACTGAAAATCAGCTACCCACAGGCCTTGTCTGGGGTGCTGTACTTTGTGTAATTAGCTAAGCCTCCCTGATTAGGAGATCCTGGAGGCTACTTGTGGGGGGAGGGGAGGTGGGGCAAGGAGAGCTGAGGATGGGAAAGAGACCAAGGTGGATGGGCAAGATGAAAGTTCCAGAATAATGCCATGTGCACATGAGCCCTTGCTTTGTTGAGACAAGGCCTGTGGCACTCTCCTTCTCTCCTCCAACTCGCCTGGAAGGAAGGAGACTGCACTGACAGCCTACTTTTTCCTGTTTAAAAAAAAAAAACAAAAAACCTACTTATAGGGGTGCCTGGGTGGCTCAGTGGGTAAAGCCTCAAACTCTTGATTTTGGTTCAAGTCATTACCTCACAGTCTGTGAGTTTGAGCCCTGCATCAGGCTTTCAAGCCTACTTGGGATTCTCTCCTTCTCTCTCTGCCCATCCTCCACTTTCTCTCTCTAAAGAAACAAACACATAAACAAACATTAAAAAAAATTTAAAAACCCTACAGATAGTCATTTTATTTTTTTTTTTAAATATTTTTATTTATTTCCAGGAGAGAGAGAGAGAGAGGCAGTGTGAGCAGAGGACGGTCAGAGAGAGAGGGAGACACAGACTCTGAAACAGGCTCCAGGCTCTGAGCTGGCAGTCAGCACAGAGCCCGACGCGGGGCTCAAACCCACCAACCGCGAGATCATGACCTAAGCGAAAGTCAGACACTTAACCGACTAAGCCACCCAGGTGCCCCCAGATAGTCATTTTAAATTGTGTTCACCAAACATTTGGTGCTCACAGATTGGTAGCTGCTTACAGTTTCCCTTAAGCCCCCCATCCCGGCAGTGGGACTAACACCTTTGTTCACACATTTTTCAGCCACTAGATATTTAAAAGTGGTTTTCTCCCCCCACCTCTCAATCTTGATGAAATTTCCCTTTCGTTTCCCTTGACCTTGATGAGCAAAACAAGGTATGGTACAACCAAGTCCAATGGCAAATTTCATTAATGTAAAATCAGATTAGTCTTAAACTTGAATAATCTGTGTATTTCTAGTATACTGTGTAACCTTAAACAAATCTACTAACCTTTCTGTCTCGGTTGTTTATGAGTCAAATAGCAAATTGTTACCCATTTCCTTTAGAAGTCATGCAAATTAATTAATGTTTGGAAAATGACTGGAAAATTTAAATCAGTCTATAAATACAAAACAGTTGCATCTTCCCTGCTGAGAGTGCTCAGGTAATTCATAACCTCTTATAATGAAGGTAAAAATAGTATACTTGAGCTACATCATGAAATATGATTTATATGCAATACATATAGTCTTTAAAAGCTAGAAACCATTTAATAGAATTCATATTTCATAACTATAATAAAAGCATATAATGACTCTAGAAAAAGTAATCATCTACTGTAATTGATCTGGATATCAAGTCTTTAACCCTCTCTGAGATTTTCAAGAATCCACTCAAAGTTCATTTTTAACCTGTTAATGTTGACCGATATATTTATCTTTAAATTCTACCAGTTTGCTCCTTTTTTTCTGTTTGTTTTTGTTTTTCTGTCAAAACTCTAATATGTATTTCCTGGGAAAATTGCCTGTACAAAACTTTGCTGTATTCAAAACCTCCTCTATCAAGATTTAGCACTTTTATATCGTAGTCATTAAAACTGAACAAAATCTTAATAGTTCCTTTATTAACTACTCTAGTGACTTTGCATAGTGGAAATCACAACATGTTAATTGGATTTAATTAACTATTTTAAATTACACAAAATCCTGACAGTAGACAGTAGCACAGGGTACTCATGAGCAATAAAATTGGAGCTGCTATTGCTACTTTATTAAAACTTAATGAAACTATTCATAATCTTATTTATTGTTTACAAGAAGAAAACTGTTCATTTTGAAGGCAAAAATGCCTGCTGAAAACAAATTTTTTGATCATCTAGGTGAAGGTTCAGAAGTTAATAAAAGGGTCTACCATATCCAACCTCACCATTCTGCCAGCTTCTCATCAGAATCCCTATTTCACTCCCATACCAGTCTTACAAACGGATGCCAGAAAAGGTTAGTGATTCAATGACCATTTTATGTGCTTAGGAATATATGGGAAAGAGTGTTGAGGTGGAATGGGGGGTGGGGCTGAGTTTGAATTCAGGCTCAGCCACTAATTCTTCTACGTGTCCTTAGATAAGTCAGATCCTTGCTCTGGCCTGAGTTTCCAACTCTATAAATCAGAAGTTGGACTAAACAATAACTAGAGTCTCTTCCACCTCAAAAACCCATCATTCTATGAATTTCATATTGATTCAGATGTTGGTGTTATTGGGTGTTAATATTATTATTGTATTTACGTGGTATTATTA
Organism: Proteles cristata cristata; assembly: GCA_017311185.1. NCBI lineage: Eukaryota > Metazoa > Chordata > Mammalia > Carnivora > Hyaenidae > Proteles > Proteles cristata. Next base: position 830,145 of record JAESUZ010004545.1, read on the forward strand.
GAATTTTTCAAGCCTCTGAGCAGATAGTTTCTGATGCTATTTTGGTAGCTTTTAAAAATTTTTATTTCAATATACTATTATGCAAAAATATGAAGCCATAATTAATGTAATTGGCATTTCAGCCATGCATGTCTTAGTCTAAATTCTAGTGTTCATGAACTCAGTGGATTTCTGGTTTTTGATTTTTTTTTTTTTAGAGCTAGAGAGCACATGTACATGCATGAGAATTGGAGAGGGACAAAGGGAGAAAGAGAGTCTTGAGCAGGCTCCATGTCCAACACAGAGCCCTATATGGAACAGATTTCTAGTTTTTAAACAAAAGGTCTTATCGTCTTCATCCCAGTGTGTAGAACCATTTCTAGCATTTTGGAGATACTACCTGTTGGTGGAACGAGTAGGCAAATGAAAGAGTAAGTGAATGAATGACTAAGGACTGAGTATTGTAAATATCCTCTCTACTTCTCCCTGCTACTTAATTTAATTGGCTGAAGTATTAAAAGTGCCCTAAGTGGATCCCCTTTTGTATCGCAAATAAAATCAAGTGAGATGGTCTTTAATTATTCCCCTCTCACCTTCTGTCTGTTGTCTGGAATATTTTGGGCTAAAGTTGGTTCCCAAGGGTTCTCTCGGTCCTTGGAGATGTGAAGTTCTGTCTTGTCCACTCCTCTACTGACCTGTTGGTGGAGGAACAGCAGAACTCAAGAGAACCCAGCATCATTATAAGTCCACTAATGTGTGAAGCTCACAACTGTAACTGTTACTTTTCTAGTTATAAACCATGATTGTTCAGCAATCTTTATGATATACGGTTTTACTTAATTTACATATTTACTACCTGTGAATACAGAATAACTCCAGCAGAGTTCTTGCTTTTAGTACCATATTATGTTCTTCCTAGATCAAATTAGGATGAATGAAATAGTGAATGAATGAATCAATAAATCAATGAATCAATGAATGTCCACTTTAGCAATAGACATAATGAAAAAATTGCTGCAAAACAAAAGTGAATCTAGAACCATGGCAACTTGGTCCAGAAAAAAAACACATTTTCATCCCTCAGTTATCTACCAGAGAACACATGGCCTTCCATAATATTTGTAATTAATCAAGCCAATTAATCAACATATATTTATTGAGTGCTTACCATATGTCTGCTACTGTGCAAGGTAATGTAAGTGTCAGCAAAGCACAAGCCACTGTAATGTAGACAGTGTCTAGTTTTGTACATATTCCCGATGTCCTTACCTGACATTTAAGCTTCACCTCAGATCTGCACATGTCTAGCACGAGGCGAAAGAGTAACAACATCCGGAAGAGAGAGTTGTTTTGGAAAATGCAGGACGAACTTCCCAACTTTTTCTTGAACTCTCTTGCTATATCCAAAAAAGAAAGAAAGTAGTTTATTTGTTATCTTTTTTTAATGGTCAAGAATATAAGTCTTGGGGTGCCTAGGTGGCTCAGTTGGTTAAGTGTCCATCTTTAGCTCAGGTCATGATCTCTTGGTTTGTGAGTTTGAACCCCACGTCGGGCTCTGAACTGACAGCTCAGAGCCTGAAACCTGCTTCGGATTCTGTGTCTCCCTCTGTCTCTGCCTCTCCTCCACTGGCTCTGTCTCTTTATAAGTCTCACAGTACACAAACCAAACTTTCAGGCTGTGTGCAACCTCAGGCAAGTTGCTCTCTGGCCTTAGAATCAACTCCATACTCGACAAATAAGGCAGGCCTGACCTGGATCTTTATGCTCCTGCCACATGGGCCTTCCCGCTGGTCCTCATCAGGCCAAGCACATTTTCATATGGGCCCTCTCAAGTGCCTCTATCTCTGCCTGGAAAAGTCACTTCCTTAAGTATCTGTCTTTTCCTTCATAGATGACCATGATCTGTAATGAAATATTTACTTGTGAGTTTATTTAATGTCTTTATCCCTCCTAGAGGCTCTATAAGTTCTCTCTGGCTTACCACTGCATCCTCAGCCCTGACACCTAATAGGCACTTAACAAATATTGGTTCAATGAATGAACTTCTAATCCCTAATCTATTCAATAGGAAAGTAAGAGTGCTATGAAAGTTTAAGGAGACAATGGCGTTAGGAGATAATTTCCCCAAATAGGTAAAATCATGGATCTCATACAAGTGTAAAATGAACACAGGTGAAAGATTTTATTTATTTAACTCATCAATTAAAAGAGAGATCTGTAGGCTGTCACAACTGGTTTAAAGAGAATCCAAAGAACACACATTTGTAGATCAGAAATATTAAAATAAATTTGCAAATAGATGCAAAATTGACTTTTCTATGGGAAAAGAGTGTCCCTTCACCAGTTACAATTTGTTTTTAAGTTTACAGATAAGAATTATTTGTATTAATGTTAGTTTTTGTATGGTTTTGTTTTGTTGTTTGGGAGTTTTTTTCCCCCCACAAATTAACCTTACTTAATCTCTACCGAGTTGTGAAATAGTTCAGTCAAAGACTAGGTCCAGATAACCCCTGGAACTTGCAGCATTCCATTCAAAACATATCCAGTAATCTCTTTTGCTTATCCCAAAACTTAAACAAAAATATTCCTATAGTCTTCCACTATTTTTTTGAAGTTATTTATTTTGAGAGAGAGAGAGAATGAGAGGCGCAGAGGGGCAAAGAGAAGGGAGAGCGAGACTCCCAAGCAGGCTCCACGCTGTCAGGATGGAGCCTGAAGCAGGGCTCAGTCTCGCAAACCATGAGATCATGACCTGCACTGAAGTTAAGAATCGGATGCTTAACCAACTAGGCTGCCCAGGTGCCCCAGTCTTCCACCATTTTCATCAAAGTGATCTCAACAACAACAAAAAAAATTTTTTCAAAAAATAAGGCTGGTCTCATTAGGTTTGTCCTGACTATGTATACATACATGTGCAGCAAGAATATTAATTCTCTATCTAGGCCATCTTAGATTTTCTCTGCTGGAAGTTTTCATAAGGAATCTCAGATTGGACTTTTTAAATACTCTATTATTTGCTAACTTAAGGCTAGGAAGTCAAGCCCAAGAAACTCTGCCTGCCACATTTCAACTACAGGATCTATAAATGTGAGTAAATTCCTCTTTAGACGTGCTGCAATATCCTAAGCCTCTTGGGCCTGCCTGAACATGACCTTCTGCACCTGTAAGGATGAAAATCCTATAAGCCATGTACCAGGCCAGCATTTTTGGAGGGCTTTGGAATCACTGGCTCCATAAAGTCAACTTTATATAGTCCTTTAAAAATTACTTGTCATTCATGATTAATAAGTATTATTCTTAAATATGAAATTCCAGGCAAGATCTTAGTTGCATAAGCGATTTTTCCAATTATAGCTTAGTAAAAAGAACAGATTTTTACTGAAACTGTGCAAATAACAATCTTGCCATGAAAAGTAAAGAGACTCAGTGAGAGTTTCTGAATTTGGGAGATGGGAGGGACACATTTAAAGTATTAGAAGTTTGATTTCCTTACTTTCTAAAAATATTAAGAATATTCAGTTTACATAAGCACGTATTTCTCTCTGTAAGTTGATCTGAGAAGAGCTCCTTTAATTTGAGACATTACAGTCTAATTTATTAATACCATCTGGAGACAGGAAAACATTCTACATTCACAATGAGAGATAAAGGCTTTTCTGAATTACAGAAACACAGACGTACAGATACAGGCAGGGCTTATAGTTTCAATTCTACAATTTCAGTTACAGATGAAAAATAAACACAGAAATACACTCACTGGTCCAGATGCCAAACATTTAGTCTCCTTCTCTGTGGACATGACATCCCTGGCTGACTTGAGCTCAAAATACACACGTGGGTGAACAGAAGACTAACAAACTGTATTCTCTATTGTCTCTCACTCAAGGGGGAATTAGATCTCCATAAGACATTAATCCATTTATGGAGATCACCAAATTCTCAGTCACTAGAGCTACCAATAAGGAATAACTCGGCATAAATGAAACCAAAAGATAAACAAAACAAAAAATTAGTAGGAAGTAATACTAAAGTTAGAAAAACAGTCAGTATGGTTCTATTGCCACTCTGAATTCACCTGCAGGAGCTAAGAAAATACATATCTGAACTCGGTTCCTGTGAGGTACACCATTTCTGGCAATGTCAGGTGAATCGTTCACTCATCTTGCTGAGGTCTCCAAAGTTATTAAAGGATATATATTTTAAAGTAAAACCATGACTCTTATACAACTATGAAATGAACACATCCAAGATTTTATTCAACTCATTGATTAAATGAGGGCACCAGTAAGATGTTACAATTGGTTCAAAGGAGAATCCAGATGACAGATACCTTTATAAATGAAACATACTGAAATAAATTTGCAAATGGGCACACAACTGACTTTTGGGGGTTTATCTGCATGCATATGAACAAGAAATCTATGCATTGCTTTCAGTTTTCCATAAATTAACCATAATCTCCAGAAAACTGTAAAATAGACGAATCGAAAACAGAGGTGATTATAGGGCGAGATAATCTCCAGAGGCCCCAGCATTTGGATGAAAAGATACCCAGCCTCTTTTGCTTATTCCAAAGTATTAACTTCTTCCTTCCAATGCTAAATGTACACACATGTGTTTATCTAAGATTAAGTGAATCACTCCAACTAGTAGTACCAAAGTAAAGGTTATAATCAAATTCGTTGGGATTCCTTCTGAGTTTGGTAATGAAAATATATTGAATTAGAAGATCTGTTTTTCACATCTGCCAGTCAGGCATAGTTCTTGGACATGGGATTTGATATTTAAAGGTGGAAAATATTCGTGAGGACACAGAATCAGTCTTAACATTTTAAAGTGGTTAAATCCAGTGCTATAAAAATTAAAACCTGAAGTCCTAATTTCAAAAGGGGCTTAAAGAGTTGTACTCTGGATTAGCACTTCTTAAATTTTTAAAGTACAAAAGATTGACCTGGCGTGTTTACTGAAAATGTGGATTACCGGGCCCCAATTCTCCTGGATCTCAAACTTCAGGACATACTTACTGAAAATGTGGATTACCGGGCCCCAATTCTCCTGGATCTCAAACTTCAGGACACATGAAGTATGTCCTGGAGGCGTCAATAACACAGATTCCCAGGCCCTGGCATCAGAAGTTTGGACAGGCCCAGGAATAATTTTTTTTTTAATTTTTATTTATTTCTAGGAGAGAGAGAGAGAGAGAGACAGCGTGAGCAGGGGAAGGTCAGAGAGGGAGGGAGACACAAACCCTGAAGTAGGCTCCAGGCTCTGAGCTGGCAGTCAGCACAGAGCCCGACGCGGGGCTCGAACCCACGAACCGCGAGATCATGACCTAAGTGAAAGTCGGACGCTTAACCGACTAAGCCACCCAGGCGCCCCGCAGGAATCATTTTTAACATGAAACTCTCCCCCAGAATGACTCTGCAGTAAGCAAACTAAAGACTTCTCTTTGGAGTCACTGTTTTACGAGTGAATTCTTCTGCTCCCCAACCCCTCGGCGATCATTCCTCTGATTCCTGTTAACACTAGACTTTAACATCCTTAATAACAACATAGCATGGTCATAGAGGGCCTGAGGCAAATGGGAACAATATTTGTTCCTCTTAGGACCTGTGCCAACTTCTTCAACTTCACCCAGCTTGGTACACAGCTTGCAGACAAGGATTTCCTTGAGGCCCCCAGTTCTTTTCCTTTTCCTTCCTATTACACGAAAGCAACAAGACGCTGAAGCCCTATCACAAGTTTGTTGCACATACTCCCTGGCTTCCTAGGTTTCTGGCTTCAACACAATAGATCCATCTTAATGAAAGTATTGTCCCTGCTAGAAGGCTTTGCTCAATTATTCATTGATTCATTCATTTGTTTATTTATTTAACAGTCTCTTGTCCTTAAAAAGCCCTGGTACCAGCCATGCTGACATAGTATGAGTTCTAAGAATTGTAAATTAGTTGCATTAATACTAACCATGTTGCTTGGTTACACTAAATTAATCCATTTGGGTGATCACATCTTCTGGTGACATGAGAAATGTCTAAAAATAACTTTCTTTTATAAAACATGACTCATTGTAACAACAGGGGAATAGTTTTAAGCACACAGATTTTCTTTCTTTCAGAACATAACATCTCTATAGTTATGATGACCATGTACCTGATTTCTCCGAATTTTAAAAAGAATAACAAGATTATCAGTAATTGAGAATGTTACATATAAAGAAGTTTTCATGTGCCCTGAAATTATATTTCTACTTTAAAATGAAATTATCATAATCCAAGTTTATTTCATAATACAGCTATTGGAAATACCATATTTTCCTTGGGTTAGAATTAATGGCTTAAATGAACGTGTATTATAGCTGTTGTTTCATGCAGAGAATGAAGGCACTAGATGTACTCTCACAAATAAGATGAATAGAGTAAGTTACACTTGTGAAATTGATAGAGCTCAGACATTGTAGAAATGCTTGGTGTTAAAACGATATTCTTCTAACTTTCCATTTCAGGGATTTTAAGTATGATAGAACGAGGACTGATTCCACCAACAGCAAGGATTACCTTTCAGAATCCACCCATTGTACCCAGAGCAGCTCTTCTGCATAATTTTGATGAAGCACATAAGATTCCGCCTCCAGGTAAGATAGCCTTGCCTGTATACAGAGTTGCAGATACACAGGAATTACCCCCTACCAAAATCTAGTCTTCCAGTATCCAACTTTTATCTCAACAATAGGACAGGATGAAAGATGTAATAGTTCTGAGTCTCACTCGACTGAATAAGGGAACTTCAGTCTCTTTGTCAAATACCTACGAAGGGCCTATTGTTGTCTGCCTGTTAGAAGGGTGGTATTTTCAAGAGGCTTTCAGCTTGGATGGGAAAACAAGACAGAACAAAGATAATACAAAGAAGCATAGCATAAAAACCCAATGGATGTTAAAATCTAGCTCTACAGGTGTTCTGAGGAATGATAGAGGCCGGGTGAGATAACTTCAAAGAAGAGCCTGGATGAAATAGGGTGTTCGAGAAAAGTGCCCACCTGGGAATCTACTAACTAGTTGCAGAATCTCAGGCAAGACATTTACTTTCTCTGGGTTCCAGCTTTCCCAGTTATAAAATGAAGGGGTTTGGGCTAAACTAATTCATCTGGTCAACAAATGTTTGTCAAATGCTTGCTTTATCAAAAGTAGCATTTAAGTGCTGGAGACCCAACAGAGAATAAGTCAGACAACATTTCTGTCTCCATGGTGCTTACATTCCAATGGGAGATACAGATGACAAGCAGGTGAGTAAATGAGAATTTAAGCTAGTGATAAGAAATAAAACAACAAGAATGAGAGTGGTAAGGAGGTGGTTCTTTTGCTTGTGAGGGGAGGGTCAGGAAATGCCTCTCAGAAGATGTACGAGGCTTGATTTGAGGTACAAATGATCAGAAGCCACTTATGTAAAGATCTAGGGGAAAGCATTTTCAAATACAGGCCAGCACAGATATAAGGGCCTAAGGATGGGGGCGCCTGGGTGGCTTAGTCGGTTAGCGTCCGACTTTCACTTAGGTCATGATCTTGCGGTTCATGGGTTCGAGCCCCACGTCGGGCTCTGTGCTGACTGCCAGCTCAGAGCCTGGAGCCTGTTTCAGAGTCTGTCACTCCCTCTCTTTCTGACCCTCCCCTGCTCACACTGTCCCTCTCTCTCTCCTAGAAAAAAAAAGGGTCTAAGGACTAAGGAGGGAATGAGCAAGGCTAGTGTGGCTGGAGAGCCAAAAGCCAGAGAAAGGGAGGGAAGAGGTGAGGCTGGAGAGATAGAGAGGGATGACATGATGTAGGCTGGAGCAGAGACTATAAGTTGTCCTCAATATTCGTTCTTCCCTACTCCCACAGTAATGGAGTCATGGGTGGGCACATGTCAGGTTAGCAGAAGACTACATTTCCCAGGCTTCCTTTCAGCTAGGTGTGCCATGTGACCAGGTTCTGGGCAAAGAGGATGGAAGCGGAACTTCTGGCCATGAGGAATACTACTACTATAAACATTCTTGTACATGTCTTTTAATGTACATATATATGCATTTCTGTTGGATAATACATGTCAAAAAGTAATTTCTAAGTCCCTTTTGGGAAGGAAAACTTCTGAGCCTCCACCTATCCTTTCCTCCCTCTGGCTAGCTGGGAGGCGGATGTGATGGGCCAACACGTAAGAGCCAGAGATGGAACTCTATGTCGCACCGCCACGTCTGGCCGAGCTGCCCTGCCAACCTGGGACTGTCTTCCTTTCATCTCTCGTGTGAGAGAGAAACAAACCCTTCACTTGTTTAAACCACACCATATATTTTAGGATCTTTCTTTGTAAACATCTTTGAGTATAGCAGAACCAGCATGGTCACCTTTCAAACCATGATGAAGAGTTGGATTTAATCATAATTCCAATGAGAACCCAATGAAATGTTTAAACAAGAGGAAGTGATCTGATTCATATTTTAATAGAGGAGCAAGACTAGATAAAGGCTGTTTTGGTAAACCAGGTGAGAAATGATGGTGGATTTGAGGAGGTGGCAGATAATTTGAAAAGAAGTGAACAAATTCAGGTAGAAATTTGGAGGTAAGCCACGAGGACTGGCTGATGGGTAGGAGGGAAAGAGAAGCATCAAGGATAAATATGTATAAATGTATGAATGTACCCCAATTTTGTATCCATTCTACTGTTGATGGGAATTTCAGTGGCTTCTAGTATAGGGCCCTTAGGAATAATACTACTATGAACATTCTTGTACACGTCTTTTAATGTACATATATATACATTTCTGTCGGATACATATCAAAAAGTAGAATTGCACGGTATCTGGGTGGCTCAGTCAGTTAAGTGTCCGATTTCGGCTCAGGTCATGATCTCACAGTGTGTAGGTTTGAGCCCCGCGTCGGGCTCTGTGCTGACAGCTAGCTCAGAGCCTGAAGCCTGTTTTGGATACTGTGCCTCTCTCTCTCTCTGACCCTACCCTGCTCATGCTGTCTCTCTAAGAAACAAACAAACAAAAAAACATTAAAAAAAAGTAAAATTGCTTCATAGGGTATACATATGCTCAGCTTTAGTAGATACTGCTAAGTGATTTTCTAACATAATTATGCTGATCTGTTTTCCTACTAGCACTACATGAGATTTCCAGATAATATACATCTTTGTCTACACTTGATTTCGGTTTTGTTTCTTTTTAAAATTTTAGCCATCCTGATAAGTTTGTTGTGGTATCTCTTCATGGGCTTCATCTTCATTTCTCTAAAGATCCATAAAGTTGAGCAGGTTTTTTGGTATAGGTGTTGGTCAATAGAGTATCTTCTTTTAAAAAGTGATTCAAGACTTTAACCTGTATTTAAAAAAACAGATTGTCTTGGTGCGTCTGGGTGGCTCAGTTGGTTGAACATCTGACTTCGACTCAGGTAATGATCTCATAGTTTATGGGTTTGACCCTTGCAGCAGGCTCTGTGCTGATAGCTCAGAGCCTAGAGCCTGCTTTGGATTCTGTGTCTCCCTCTCTCTCTGTCCCCACCCCCGCCCACTCATGCTCTGTCTCTCCCTCTCTCGAAGATAAACATTTAAAAAAAAATTTTAATGGGTTGTCTTTCTTTTTTCTCAATTATTTATAGAAATTATCTATGCATTCTGGGCGCCTGGGTGGCTCAGTCGGTTAAGCATCCGACTTCGGCTCAGGTCATGATCTCACGGTCAGTGGGTTCGAGTCCCGCATTGGGCTCTGTGCTGACAGCTCAGAGCCTGGAGCCTGCTTTGGATTCTGTGTCTCTCTCTCTCTCTGCTCCTTCCCCGCTCGCTCTTGTTCTCTCTATCTCTCAAAAATGAATAAATGTTAAAAAAAATTAAAAAAAAAGAAATTATCTATGCATTCTGGATTCTAATCTTTTGTCAGTTATATGTATTGCAAATAATTTTTCCTACTCTGTGGCTTGGCATTTCATTCTCCTACTGGTGTCTTTTTTTAATTGAACTTTTGATTTTGAGATAATTATCATTGGTATGTAAGCAGTAACACAGAGAGATCCCTTGCACTCTTAACTCCGTTTTCCTCAGTAATAACCTATGGCAAAACTATAGTGCAACATCACAACTGGAATATCGATACAGCCAATATACAGGGTATTTCCTTCAACCAGAGCTACTTCATGTTGTCCTTTTATGGTCACACCTACTCCCCTCCCACGCACATCCCTTCAATAATCCCTGTCAACAACAGTCTGTTCTCGATTTCTATAATTTGATCATTTCAAGTTTGTTAGATAAATTGAATCATGCCCTGTGTCACCTTTTGGGATTGGTTTTTGTCATTCAGCATAGTTCTTGGGAGAGTCATCTAGAGTGTTCTCATATCAACAGTTTGTTCCTTGTTATTGCTGACTAGTACTCCATAATATGAATGTACCACAGTTATTAAACCATTCACCTACTGAAGGATATGTGGGATGTTTCCAGCTAGGGGCTACTCTGAATATAGCTGCTAGAAACATTTGTGTACAAGTTTTTAAAATGAATATATGTTGGGGCACCTGGGTGGCTTAGTCGGTTAAGCGTCCGACTTTCGCTTAGGTCATGATCTCGCGGTTCGTGGGTTCGAGCCCCGCGTCAGGTTCTGTGCTGACTGCCAGCTCAGAGCCTGGAGCCTGTTTCAGAGTCTGTGACTCCCTCTCTCTCTGACCCTCCCCTGCTCATGCTGTCTCTCTCTCTCTCTCCTAGAAATAAATAAAACATTAAAAAAATTTAGAAAAATAAATAAATAAATAAATAAATAAAATGAATATATGTTTTCATTTCCTTGGGATAAAGGCCCAGGAGTAAAATTGCTGGATCTTATGGTAGTTGCTTGTTTATTTCCTCTACATACATTTAGAACCACATCAGATAGTGTTATAATTTTTGTTTCAACCATCAAATATAATTTAGGAAATTTAAGAAGAAAAGGAAAATCTACTGTTTTACCTATATTTTTGCTTATCGTGTTCTTTCTTCTTCCCTGATGTCAAGATTCTTTATCATTTCCTTTCTATTTAGATAAAATTTTTTAGCTATTCTTTTAGAGTTGGTATACTAGTGAAAAATTATCTTCATTTTCTTCATCCTAGAATGTCTTGATTTCCCCCTTTATTCTTATAGGATACTTTCACTAGATATAGGATTTCACTAGATATAGGTTGACAGTGTGATTTTCTTTCAGCACTTAAAACACAAGTTGTACCACCTCTTTCGGGGCTCCATGGTTTCTGATGAGAAATTTGAATTGTTTTCCCCCCTCTCTAGATGTTGTTTCTCTCTTGCTGACTTCAAGAATTTTTTCTGGTTTCAGGTTCAAAAATATTTTTTTTAACATTTATTCATTTTTGAGAGACAGATTGAGAGTGTGAGCAGAGGAGGCGCAGAGGAAGACACAAACTCTGAAGCAGGCTCCAGGCTCTGAGCTGTCAGCGCAGAACCAGACATGGGGCTCGAACTCATGAACTGTGAGATCATGACCTGAGCCAAAGTCACCCAACTGAATGAGCCACCCGGGCGCCCTGGGTCTAAGTTTTCAGAAGCTTAACTATGTCTTGATATGGGTTTCTTTGGTTTTATCGTGTTTGGCTCAGCTTCTTGAATCTGTAGGGTTGTGTTTTGCCAAATTTGGGGAGCCTTCAGCCATTATTTCTTTGACTATTTTTTTCAACTCTACTTTTATCTCCTCTCTGAGACTACAGTGATACAAATATTGCTTTTTTGTGACAGACCCACAGGTCCATGAGGCTCTGTTCACTTTTTCCCTAATCTACTTCCTCTCTGTTCCTCAGACTGGGTTAATTTGTATTTTTCTACCTACTACATCATTGATTCCTCTCTCCCTTCATTCTGTTGTCAAGCCATCCATTGAATTTTGTATTTAGATGATTTTGCACTTGTATTTTTCAGTTCCAAAATTTTAATTTGGTTTCTCATTATATGTTCTACCTTTGTATGTGTGGAGACTGTTTCTTTGCTGAGATTTTATATTTTTTCATTTGTTTCAGGTGATTTTTTAAATTGTTTGTGGAAGCATTTTTTGATGTCCTCTTTAAAGTTTTTGTCCAATTATTCTAAGATCTCTGTCATCTTGATGTTGGAATCTATTCATTGTCTTTTTCATTTAGTTTGAGATCTTCCTGATTCTTGGTATGGTGAGTGACTTTCAATAGGAACTTTGACATTTTGGGTATTATGCCATCAGACTCTGGTTCTTACTTGAATGTTTTAGCTGGTTCCTCTGACACCTATTTATTACCTATGCATTTGAGGAGTAAGCCCAACTAGCTGTGATAACATCTTGGTTATGTATTATTTGATTTCATTTGCAAATATTTTACTGTTTTTGTTCCAGTGTGATGCTGCCCTAAATTTTCATTTCCTTTAATGTTTTCCTTATGCTCTAGCATCAAGGTTAGTCTTGCATCAATAAGTGACTGCTATCTTTTTATATTCTCTGGAAAAGTTTGTATAAAATTAGTATTATTTCTTTCCTAAATATTTGGAAGAATTTATCAGTGAAGCTACTTGAATCTGTGGTTTTCTTTGGGGTTGTGTTTATAATTTTAGGTTTAATTTCTTTAACAGGATTTTATTTTGATTATCTCTTTTTCTGTGTTAGTTTAGTAAATTAACTTTGTCCAAGGAATTTGTCCATTTCATCTAAAATCTTAAATTTACTGGAATAAAATTGTTTACAATATCCTCTAATTATTTTTATAATACCCGTAAGATCTGTGATGCTGTGTTTTTGTTTCTGATGATTACTTCTGCTTTTCTTGTTTTTCTTGATCAGCCTCTCCAGTTTCTCAGTTTTATAGTATTTTCAAGGAACCAAATTATGACCCTTTTGATCCTTTGTGCTATAGTTTCTATTTATTTGGCATCTGCTTTTATTTTATTATTTCTTCCTTCTTTTTACTTTTTGGGGGTTTAATTTTCCCATTTTCAAAACTGTATTGTTAATATGCTTAGGTCACTAATTTTCAACTGTTATTTCTTTCTGATATATAAATTGAAGGTTATGAATTTCACATAAAGCACTGCTTTAGCCAAAGACCTGTTTGTTATGTCATATTTTCATTATCATTCAATGTAAAATATTTTCTGATTTCCATTGTGGCTTCTTCTTTGACTCATGGAATATTTAGGAGTGCATAGACTTCAGTACTTTCTAATTATATTTTTTATTATTGTTTTCCAGCCTAATCCCACCGTTTAGAGAACACATACTGCAGGCTTTTGATCATTTGAAATCTGAGTTGTTTTTTTTTTTTGGCCCTTGCATATTATCAGCTTAGGTGAACATGCATTCTTCATTTGTTAGGTAGGGTATTCTGGATATATTCAAGTATATCCATTTAATCGTCTTATTCAAATTTATGTCTCTATTAATTTTTTTGCCCATTTATTCTATCAGTTGCTGAGAGTTTTGCTAAAGTCTCAAACTATGATTGTACACTTGTTTATTTCTTTTCCTTTTTTAATTCCATCAGTTTTTTTGTTCATATTACACATATTTTTAATTTATTCCTTTAGAGAGGGAATGTATTTTCCCACCAAAAGTAAGAATTAAGTGCACAGTGATTTTAAGCAAGAGTGCACAGTTTTTCTAGAAAGGGCCAGATAGGAAATACTATAAGTATTGCACACCACATACAGTCTCTGTAACATATTCTTTTTTTGTTTTGTTTTTTGCAACCCTCAAAAAATGAAAAACCATTCTTAGCTTAAGGACCAAAACAAAAGCAAACTACAGGCTAGACTTCACTTGTAGACCATAATTTGAAAACCCCTGACTTTAAGTTTTAAAGTTCAATGTGTTCCAGTAATTATACCAAGAGCCAAATGAAATAAAAATCAATACATATATTTGTACACCTATTCTCAGATTCCAACATTTTATTTGCCAATTTAATATTAAGAAATATCTCTGAGTTCTTTTCTTCCCCTCCGAGATCTTTTAATGTAAAAAAATTTTTTTCTGGCATCACATCTTCTGGAACATATTCATTCTTTCATCACAACCACTTTCCTCATCTTTGTCAAAAATTAACCTTACTTAAGTGCCTCTGGCTGCATTACTAAAGTCTTTTGAATGGTGGCAGTGTCGACATTCCCACAATCAGTTATTTCTTCTACAATTCTACTTACAATTGATTTCCATTTCATTTCCAGCACTATCCACTTTTGTCCATTTTTTACACTTTCAACTTTGTTAGCCAATTCTGTCTTTTTTAAAAAAATGTTTTATTTGTTTATTTAGGGAGGGGGAGCAGAGAAAGACACAGAGAGAGAATCCCAAGCAGGATCCACACTGTCACCTTGGAGCCTGATGCAGGGCTCAGTCTCTGAACTGTGAGATCATGACCTGAGCTGAAGTCCAGAGTCAGACACTTAACCACTTGAGCCATCCAGGTGCCCCACCAATTCTGTCTTTTAATTATCCATTTTTGTAAAAATTCATGTGGCTTTATCACTGAGAGACAAGAAGGCAGTGCTATCATATTCTTTGCAATCTGTATGTGAATTCAAAAACAGGTAACAGTGACCAATCACTGACAGACTTGGAAAGAGATGATATTATTGGTTTCTGATCATGATATGCATCTGTCATTTATGTAGTGATTTTTGGAACAAAGATCTAGAGCAAAGTTTATGCTTTATGTAATTACTTACAGTTAACATACCATAGTTGCTAAATTTGGACCATGTTGTTGGGGGACTAATATTTAATTAAACTGTGGTAATAAATTTGGGCATACTGAAACAGTGCAAAGTAAGAGCTCCCTGTACATTAAATGTTAATGGTCTAAATACACCAATTAAAAGACACAGATTGTCAGATTGGATAATTAAGTAAGATTCAACTACATGTGGTACACAAAAAACTCATTTTAAATATAATGACATAAAGAAGATAAACTAGAAGGAGAAAGAGAAGTGAAAAATCTTCCTTATAAAAGAATCCCTAATAATATATAAATAGTTATTCCTCCATAGAGGAGGTATAGCTTAATTCTCCCTCCCTTGAATGTGGACTGGATTTACTGACTCATATCCAAATAACAGAGTATAGAAAGGGGAAAAATAGAAAATTTACAGTTCAGAAACATGGCAAGCCCTGCTTAATCAAATGACCAAGGTTATGTTGATAGTTTATGTCCTCTGATATGATGTGAGGAAGAGGGAACTTCAGATCTGTAGTGTTCTAACCTACAAACCCATAACCCCTGTCTAACCATGAGAAAAAAACATCAGATAAAGCCAAACTGAGGAAATTCTATAAAATACCTCCTCAGAACTGTTATTGGCATGAAAAATAAAGAAAAACTGAAAAGCTAACTCAGACCAGAGGAGACTAAGGAAATATGTTGACTAAATACACTGTGATATCCTGACCAGATCTTAGAACACTAAAAGGACACTATAGGAACTAGTGAAATCTGAATGAAGACTGGCATTTAGTTAATAGTAATATACTAATGATGGGTTCTTAGTTTTGACAACTCTGCCATGGTAATGAAAGATGTTTATATTAGGTGAAATTGAATGAGGATATACAGCAACTTTTTTGTAAATCCGAAATTCCAAATTTAAAGTTTGTTTTTTTTAAATGTCAAAAATAAATGATGGGAAAGGCATCAATTAAATGTAAATTTAAAATTAATAAAAAGGAGATGGACGGGAAAAACACACCATACAACAAATAATCCAAAAGAGTAAAAATTGCCTCTATTAATATCAGACAAACAAGACACATTAGCAAAAATGAAGAGGGATATCAATGATAAAAGGGCCAATTCAGCAAAAAGACAAAACAGTCCTAACTGTGTACGTACCTAATAGCAGAGATTCAAAATACTTGAAGCAAAAATCAATAACAATATAGATAACTTGAACAACATTAGTAACCTATTTTAACACATATAAGGAATGAAAACAAATAGTAGAATGCTCACGCATTTCAAATGCACATGGAACATTCAACAAAATAGACTGAATCATTAAAAAAATCTTAGCAAACTTAAAGGAATTGAAATTCTATAAAATATATTCTCTGACTATAACATAGTTAAACCAGAAATGAATTACAGGAAAATATCTGGAAAATTTCCCAAATATTTGCAAATTAAAGACCACACTTTAAAAAAAACTCACTAGCCAAAGAGTAAATCACAAGGACATTTAAAAATATTCTGAATTGATGCAGAAAAAGCATTTAACAAAATACGGCATACTTTCTTGATAAAAACCCACAAGAAACTAAGGATAGAATGATCATACCTCAAGAACATAAAGGCCATATATGAAAGACCCACTGCTAGTATCATCCTCAGTGGGGAAAAACTGAGAGCTTTCCCCCTGAAGTCAGGAACACAACACGGATGTCAGCTCTCATCACTGTTATTCAAGTTGGTGTTGGAAGTCGTAGCCTCAGCAATCAGACAACACAAAGAAATAAAAGCCATCCACATCAGCAAGGAGGAAGTCAAACTTTCACTATTCGCAGACAACATGATACTCTATGTGGAAAACCCAAAATACTCCACCAAAAAACTGCTAGAATTGATACATGAATTCAGCAAAGTCTTAGGATATAAAATCAATGTACAGAAATCAACTGCATTTCTATACACCAATAATGAAGCAGCAGGAAGAGAAATCAAGGAATTGATCACATTTACAACTGCACCAAAGCCCATAAGATACCTATGAATAAACCTAAACAAAGAAGTGAAAAATCTATACACTGAAAACTATAGAACACTCATGAAAGAAATTGAAGAATCTATTTATTTATTAAGAAATGAAAGAAATGCAAATCATCGTGATGCTTAGTCCAGCTCTTTGTTGAGGCTACCAGTGATGAAGCCAGTTCATGCTGAAGTTGAGCATCCTCTTCTCTGAACTCCTAATACATGTAATTATGACACATAAGCTCACCATTGACTTATAAGATGTTATTCTGCATTTACATGCTTGTAATTATTCCTCCTTCACCCCCAAAACTCAGGATGCCTTAAAATATGTAATCAGCAAATATAAGTAGTGTACTTTGGGGAGAAAATGTTATATAAGTTGTGATTGAAAAGAGTGGGAATGAATGATCTGTTTTTGTTATTTTCTCATATATTTGAAGTAATAAAATACAATTTTTAAATGAAAAAAAAAAGACAATACATGAAAAAAATGGAAAACATTCCATGCTCCTGACTGAAAGAATGAATGTTGTTAAAATCTCGATATTACCCATACCAGTCTACATATTCAATGCCATCCCTATCAAAATAACACCAGCATTCTTCCCAGACCTAGAACAAACAATCCTAACATTTGTATGGAACCAGAAAAGACCCTGAATAGCCAAAGCAATCTTGAAAAAGAATACCAAAGCTGGAAGCACCACAACCCCAGACTTCAAGCTGTATTACTAAGCTGTAACCATCAAGATAGTATGGTACTGGCACAGAAACAGACACTCAGATCAATGGAACAGAATAGAGAACCCAGAAATGGACCCACAAACATATGGCCAACTAATCTTTGATAAAGCAGGAAGGAATATTCAATGGAATAAAGACAGTCTTTTCAGCAAATGGTGTTGGGAAAACTAGACAGCGACATGCAGAAGAATAAACCTGGACCACTTTCTTATACTATACACAAAATAAACTCAAAGTGGATGAAAGACCTAAACATAAGACAGGAAGCCATCAAAATCCTAGAGGAGAAAAAGAGGCAACAATTCTTTTGACCTTGCTGTGGCAACTTCTTACTTGACATGTCTCCGGGGCAAGGGAAAACAAAAGCAAAAATGGACTATCAGACCTCATCAGATAAAAAGCTTGTGCATCTGCTAGGAATTTACCCAAGGGATACAGAAATGTTGATGCATAGGAGCACATGTACCCCAATGTTCATAGCAGCACTCTCCACAATAGCTAAAACCTGGAAAGAGCCTATGTCCATCAACAGATGAATGGATCAAGAAGATGTGGTTTATCTATACCATGGAATACTACATGGCAATGAGAAACAATGAATTCTGGCCATGTGTAGCAACATGGATGGACCTTGAGGGTGTTATGCTGAGTGAAATAAGTCAGGCAGAGAAGGACAAATATCATGTTTGCACGTATAGGAGAATTAGGAGGAACTTAACTGAGGACCATGGGGGAGAAGAAGGGGGGAAATGGTGGGGGAAAGGGAGAGGCAACCATGAGAGACTCTGGAATGCTGAGAACAAACTGAGGACTGATGGGGGAGGAGGGGAGGGGTGTGATGGGCATGGAGGAGGGCACTTGTGGGGATGAGCACTGGGTGTTATATGGAAACCAACTTGACAATAAACTATTTAAAAAATAGAAACTAAAAAAATAAGAATAATTAGCTTCCTGGTAAATGGAGCTCTCCTCTTATACTTATATCTAATTTCCTTCCTCCTTCTACCCCTTCCCTCCTTCTGCCCCTCCCTCCTTCCATCCATCTCACTGGCACCTACCCTGATATCTAGCACCCACTGTGCATCAGGCAGTAACTTCCTATGTTTACAGTCTGATTTCAAAAGAGGACTTTACTCCACCGTACAGATTTCTACCCAAGTTATGATAAATGCATAGCTTTTCTTTTTTATTTTTTTTTAACGTTTTATTTATTTCTAGGAGAGAGAGACAGACAGTGTGAGAAGGGGAGGGTCAGAGAGAGGCTCCAGGCCCCAATGCATAGCTTTTCTTGATATAAAAGAATAAAATGATGTATAACCAACCTGTGGGTGAGGTATAAACATGCTATGTCATCAGGCTCTTAGAATGTGTAGACCACAAGGAAGCCAGGGGCTATGGTTTCCTATTTACATTTGTAAACATACCCAGAAGCAGAAACTTACATGTTTGGGATGTTCAACAGTCTAAACAATCCTCTCAGATGGGAGTGGGGAGGGCTTAACAATCTCGAGAAAAGAATATCATACAGCTGTGCACAATTATATATGACTGATATAATATTTTTACACACATCATCAGATTTAATCCGGTTTTATTAAAGCCCCCATGACAGGGGCGCCTGGGTGGCTTAGTCGGTTAAGCGTCTGACTTTAGCTCAGGTCATGATCTCACGGTTCGTGGGTTCGAGCCCCACGTCGGGCTCTGTGCTGACTGCCAGCTCAGAGCCTGGAGCCTGTTTCAGTCTGTGACTCCCTTTCTCTCTGACCCTCCCCTGCTCACACTGTCTCTCTCTCTCTCTCCTAGAAATAAATAAAACATTAAAAAAATTTTTTTTTAAAAACCCATAAGACAGATTGAAGACTGAGGCCCAGAGTGATTTGCCAAGGTCACTGAGCTACGGATTGGGAAAGTCGGGCTTTGAAGAAAGACTCCGAGTTCGGCGCCCATTCTAATTCCACAGGATCTGCAATCTTCAGTTAATGCCACTTTGTACAGGGGCTTGATGCCCAAGGATGAGGCTTAATGTCTTATTCTGAACACTTCCCTTTCATTCCTTTCCTACAGCGCCTCCCCCTTCCCTCCCCATTACCCTCACATCCAAAGGACACAAAGACTGCCCAGGCAACCGCGGCACAAAGAACCCATAGACAAAATCAGGAGAGGCCACTTTGTGGATAATTTGGGCAAGAGCTCGTTCCCTGTCTGGGGGAGCTTTTCTGGGCTGGGATGACCTGGATGAGTCACCTAGGTTTATGCCTCGATTTGCATGGTTTCCACCTCTCCCCTTTCCCTGGGCAGCGCATCCCCCAGCCCCGGAGAGGGGCTGCATCTGCTGGTCCCCAGCAGCCTGCTCAGTCAGGGCCTGGCCCAGATTGCCACCCCCTCTGCCCCCGCCCTGCACACAGCCTCCAGCCTCCCCACTTTCCATTTTCAGGCCTGTCTGGCGTTGTTCTGGTTCATGGAGTGGGAGTACCTCCTCCCACCGCCCAGGGTGTCTCGTCTGCAGCCTGGAGCTGCCCCCGGCGACACTCAGGCACCGTGCCCGCTGGCCTGGCAGGCCCTCTCTGGGGACAATTAGAATCTGCTGTAATGGAGTGTTTGCAATATAGGTCAAGGTGCTCTCAGAAGGGCCCAGGGGAGGATCAGCTGACTGGGAGGTGGGTGACTCAGCGGTAAGGACAGGGGTGGGAGCCGGAATCTCCAGCCCCAGAGGCCTGCAGGAGGCGGTCAAGTTGTCTCCGTCTGGCTGCCTGTCAGGGGAGGAGGAAGAAGCTGCTGGAAACGGAACGAAGGCTAAATGACCTCTGGTGGCCTATTCAAGGTGGCATCTACGTGCACGCCAGGGTGGCCTGTTACCCTCCGTGAGGCTGAAGTCTCTCCCGGGTCCGTCTGCCTCCGCGGCTTGTAAAGACCCAGTTAGCTGCCTCCGCTGCCAAGGAGGGAAGTCAAATGCCCAGAAGGCTCATCACTCCAGACTCCCTCGGCCCGGCCCCCCTGAAAGAAACCAAAGCCGCTGGTATATCGTAGGAAAGGCAGCCATCCCTAGTCGGAGGCAGTTTGGGTTTTCCCCCCAATTAATTCTGACTGTGAGAATTACGAACCGATTTTATTTAAATAGGAAGGGGCCTCCTTCCCAGGGCACAGACAGCCACTGCTCTTTCTGAGCCTCACTTCCTCGGGCTCCAGAAGCAGGCCACGCAGGGGGTTTCCTCCTCCTCGGGGCTTTCAGCCTGGCAAGCTGGCCACCCTCCCTCCCACCCCTCAGCTGCTCACCGCCCTCCGTGGGCAGCGCTTCTGGGGCTCCCTGGTTCCATGAGTCAGAGCCAGGCTGCAGACAGACAGACAGCAGGCTTCCTTTACTAAATCAGCCTCCTGCCCTGGACACCACAGAAGGAAGCTATAATTACCCGTACGGCCCGGCTCTGGGAACTGAGCCACAGACGCTTGACGAGGAGGGACGGTTCCTGATTCCTGCGTTTATCTAGCACACCCCAGTTTGGACGTCAGCAGAACAGCCAGCGGGCCAGGCCTGTGACACATCTGTCAGATGCACTGGACCTGGGCACCCAGGTACGTCGCTAGAAGAATGGCTGTATTACAGCTGCCAGGAATGTTCTGTGTTGTTTTGAAGAGCCTCCCACCTCACTGCCAAATAGTCTCATTTGAGGCAGGCTGCTCCCTGTTGATGTCGGTTTCTAAGAGATAAAGGAATAAGGCCACGAAACATTGTTTTGGATCTCAGGACCTTTTTATCCTTTAGGCATACAGGCATGAAATCTCGGGCCTCACAGGCCGACAGAAATGCCTGAAACCTCAAACCTGGAAAAAAATAATTGGCTCCAAATGAAAATGAAAACCACAAAACAAAATCATGTAGTCAATCTTCATTAACTGTTCAATTTAGTATGTATTGGTTCATTCATTCATTCATTCCTGGAAGCACGCATTTATTCCATTCATTCAGCAAATATTTGTTGAGCTGCTTCTTTGTGCCAGGCACAGTTTTGGGGACAAGGGATTCACAAGTGCTAAATCAATTAAGGATACAGACAGAACTAAGTGGAGAAATATTCCTGCCCTGCGTATCAATAGTGAGACACAATGATAAGTAAATTACATGCTATGTTAGAGATAATAAGTGTGATTGACTAGAGAAAAAACAGAGCAACAATTTGTGGGGAATTGTTGGGAAAGGAGTTCATAACATCTCATGAGATTTGAGAATAATCTGTACGTTAGCTCTCTCTCACAGGGAGAGTTCTCCGTCTGGGTCATGATTGCCAAGAAATTTTGACCAATCGTAAATTAAATGAGTTATGTCTGACTGGAGTAAAATTATAAAAATTAAGCTTTGTTTATAACCAAAATGGGGGTGCATTTTAAACATATTTGATGGGAAATGAAAACGTGCTATGGCACCTGACCCTGCCTCTGGTTATGGGCAAGTAAAGGCACCTCGTTCAAGTATTTACTGGATGCCTGTAATAGAGTAGCTAAGGGCTCAGGTGTCAAAGGCCAAGGTTTGGATCCAGGCTGCATCATTTACTACTTGTGTGAGTCTGGGAAAGATGCTTAATATTAATCCCTCATCTTCATTCGGGAGTAATACAGAATCTACCTTCTAGGTTTCCAGAACAATTAAATGAGATAATAAAAGTAAAGACAGGTATTTGGTAGCATAGCACCTGGCACTTAGTAAGCACTCAGTGAATGTGACCTATTATTTTTGTTGTTGTTTTGATGATGATAATGATGAGGTGCCAGGGACATCAGAGGTGAACACGACAATGACATGATCCTAACTGGGAGAGGTTTTACACGCATACTGTGTGCTTCATGGAATCCTCATGGATCCCTTGTGGGTGAACCCCACCTCACCACTGATCACTGTAAGCCATACCTGGATGGCCAATAAAAATGAATAGAACACAATGAGATCTTTCAGTTGGAAAAAAATTACAGAGTCTGATAGTGCCAAGAGTTGGAAAGGATATGGATCAACAGGATTTTTATACATTTGTTGGTGGTGGGATTGTAAATTGCTACATTCACTTCGTTTTCCAAGAGACATGTAGAAGAATGTTCAGCTCTGTACATCCAAAGTAGTGGAAAGCTAGGAAGAACTCAAACGTCCAGGGCCAGGAGAATAAATAAACACTTGAGGAACATAACAGAGGTGGTTATAATAGTGAAAACAAATGGACCATGGCTCGATGATACATTATGGGTGAGTTTTAGCAATATAGGATGAGGAGAAAAAAGTGTATTCCAGAAGGCTATATAGGACAGGATATTCTCTTAAGGTAAAAACATGAAATCTACACAATACACCTTTTTAGAAAACTATAATAAATAAGATTCTTAGAAAAGCTGAGGAATGGTAAACTCAAGATTCAGGATGCCATGAGGGAGGCAAAGTGAAGGGAAGGTTAGGAACATACCGGAAGAACTGGGTGATGGGCTCACAGGTGTTTACTATATTGTAAACAACTAAGTAAACCTAGATAAATAATAAATAACTTTGTGCAAGGTCTAACATAAGATGAAAGAATGTCATTTATCAAAGAGCACAGATGAATAATCCTGTGTGCATAGATTCAATACGAAAGAGAACAGAAATCTAGTCTTGGGACAGGTAAGGAGGTGTAGGCATGTCCAGAGAGAGGGCAGGAAAGGGCCTCTAGGGAAGGGCAGGGTGTGTGTGTGTGTGTGTGTGTGTGTGTGTGTGTGTGTGTGTGTGTGTTCCCCTGAGGATTGGGCAGAGGTAACCTCGGAGGTGGGGACCACTGCATGAGTCATGTGTTGCCGTAGGGGTTCCGTACTATCACCCACGGTCAGAGTGGAGGGGTGAGCTGTCACCATGATATGGGGTCAGGGAAATGCCCGGGCTGAGCCCTATTTAGGTCATGAGTCTCTCTGCGCAAGGGCTGGCCCACAGTGCCCTCTCCCTGGGCTCTTTGCCAGGCCTGCCCCTGCCACGTTCCCCAAGAGAAACTTCCAGTTCCTCCGCGTGGTGTTCTCAGACGGGACCAGTTCTTCTCTGCCCAGCTCTGACCGAGGAGGACGCTGGGGATGCACAGAGAGCCCTGTTACAGCTAGGAGTTCCAGAAGCCTCCCCAGGAAGTCCCAGCCATCCTCCCTCCTGCCGTGAGGACCCCAGGGGGAAGTGCTCTCAGACCTCTGAGCAGCCAGCTGTCACAGCCGGGCCCCAGAGACGACACTGAAAAAATCAGTGTCTGATTTTTTCACTGAAAAAATCTCCTCCAAGCCTCTGAAACTGGCACCAGGCAGAAGGACTGCCGGTGACCCTGGCAGTTGACCCAGGCCCAGTTGACGGATTTCCCTCATGGACAGAACCAACCAGGGCTCTTGGAGGCTCACGAAGGGTAGTCCCACCTCTTTTCTGTGCTCCTGCTGGTGGGGCCAGGCTTTCAGGGCTCTGGGAACTGCTCACATGCCCCTGCTTCTGTATCCCAGAATAATCATCACTGCCTATCGCAAGAGAGCACAGAAACTGGAGTCAGAAAGACCCTCGATCGGGTCTTGGCTGGCTCTGTTTCTAGCTGTCCCACTTGCTGAATTCTCGGGCCTGTGGCTTTCTATTTGTACACTGAGGACGCTCATATTGCCTTTGCCTGACTTAGAGACATTACTGAGAACCACACGACATTAATAGGAGGCAGAGTGCTGATCAAACAGAAAGGTGCAGTACATTTGTGCTAGAGTAAGCCCACGGAGGGCCAGAAATGTGTCAGATTCTTTCATTGCTATACTCCCAGGATCAAGAACAGTGCCTGGCACCTAGTAGGTACTCAATAAAAATACTTCTTGAATGGAGTATTACAGATCAGAGTAAAAATCATGATGATCGTGACAATTACTAACATTAATTGCATCTTTGACCATGTGCCAGGCAAAACACTGACAGCTTCTTTTTTAAAAAGTTTATTCATTTGCAAGAGAGAGAGAAAGAGAGAGAAAGAGGGAGAATCCCAAGCAGGCTCTGCCCCTCAGTGCAGAGCCCAACGTGGGGCTCAAACTCACAAACCGTGAGATCATGCATGACCTGAGCCAAAACCAAGAGTCGGCTGTTTGACTGAGCCACCCAGGCATCCCACGGACAGCTTCATGTAGATAATTCCATTTAAACTTCACACCCCAATGAAGCAGGTATTAGAGGTACTTCCATTTAGCAGGTGAGATAATGTGATGCAGGGAAGTTGGCGATTTTCCCAAGGCTGCAGCGGAATAGGTTATTACCCAAGGGAAATGAACTGCTGGGTTCAGGGAGGCTCACTACCCAACAGTGGGGCTCAAGAGGCCTTAGAGCGAGAGAGGTGCCATGAGGATCACTGGACTTTGACACCTCTATCACTCTTCAGGACTCCAGTATGAAAGTGCAGATGCCTCTGGAAAGCAGCTAAACCTAAATTTCTGATCAGGGAATAATCTGGCTTGGCCTCGTTGGTGCAGACAGTTAAGGCTCTTCTGCAGGGATGGAGTTCAGTGGGGTCCCTGGGGGTGAGTGGCAACGACATGGCAGACAGGGGACTTGCCACGAAGTGGGCTGAGAAGGGGTCCAAGATGCATGTTGACTGCTTTGTGGAGAACTGGCTCAGGACCTCAGGAGGGTGAAAGGGCGTCTGGGCCCCCCGGTCGCCTCCCTGGGGTGGTTGTGATGAGCCAAAACCTTGGAAGGCAAAGAGCTACGTGACCAGAAGGCTGTCTTGGAGAGGGGTAGTGGCACTGAGGAGGTGTTAAAGGGGGCTTGTTTTTATGTTTGAATTTTTTGTGATAAAAATATATTCACATGGGGCGCCTGGGTGGCTCAGTTGGTTAAATGTCCAACTTTGGCGCAGGTCATGATCTCATGGTTCGTGGGTTCGAGCCCCGCATCGGGCTCGGTGCTGACAGCTCAGGGCCTGGAGTCTGCTTCCGATTCTGTGTCCTCTCCTCTCTCTGCCTCTCCCTCACTCGCACTCCATCTCACTCTGTCTCTCAAAAACAAATAAATGTAAAAAAAAAATTAAATAAAAAATATATTCATATATTACTTGGGTAGTTAAAAAATATCTTGGAATAAATGGAAGAATAAAGCAGCAAGAGTGGGGTAAGGTTGAGAAAAGGTCATGGGCTGGACTCTCCAAAGCAGCCCGGCTTCCAGGACTGCACAGCCTGAGCCAGGCTGCAGCTCTCCAGGGCTTGGCTGATTTACTGGAGATGAACGGCAGCCCCCAGCCTTCCCAGGGCACTGCGGCCAATGAGCCTGATCCACGGCTGGGAGGGGGGAGGAGGGACGGGTACCATTTGCCTCGCAGCTGGCAGCATCTCCCGGCCTCCTCCCTCTGAGCCCTCCTCATGAGAGACTCATTATGCAGTTTGGTCACATGCCCTTTGCATTTTAATGAATGAGTCAGGGGACAGACTCAATTTGAAAGAGGAATCACAGCTCTCTGCTGGGTGAAGGGCTCTCAAGGGAGGCTCTCACAGCTCGGATATTACAAAAAAAGGGGGGGGGGGAGGAAGCTAGTTCCTTCTGAGAAAAAAGAAAGGTCTGAAGAAGGAAGGTCAGGAGGGAGGGAGGGAGGGGGCACAGAGGGAGGAAGAAGAGAAGGAAGGAAGAAAGGAAGGAAGGGAGGATGGATTAAGGGGCAAAAAGAACAGTCTAGAGTTCAGAAAACAGTCCTAGAATAGCTGCTCTCTGCCAGACACTCTCTTGCCCTTTACCTTCCACTTATTTACTGCAAACACTTAGTGCTTTTTAACACTCCAGGCATGGGAGTTACCAGACAAGTGAGACATTCTGCATACAACCAGATCAGTTTGGTGGCACTGGAGCAACTGAGATGGGGGCTGAATGTGGGAGGCAGGGTGGGCCCTCTCCACGAGTACCCCGCAGGAAGGCAGGGGACACCCCACCGATGGCAGGGTTACCACTCTTGAGCACGTCCCGTGTGCCAGACGTCGGGTGAGTGCTCTACGGTTAGCATCTCACTGAATCCTGATAATAATCTCACGAGACAGATCCTGTTACTCTCACATTTTTTACAGATGAGGAAACTGAAGCACAGAGCAGCCTGCCCAAGGTCACCCAGGGATTTGAACTCGGGTCCGTCTGCCTCCACAGCTCTTGGCAGCTGTGGTCTGTGCTGTCGGCCAGCCGCTGCACGGGGAATGCTGGGGAAGGCCTTTCCCTTCCCAGGCTTCCTTCCAAGAACACTCTGAACCCCCAGGAGGAAGAGGTTGGTGTGAATCCAGATGCAGTCAACGCCAACCAGCCTGGGAGCGGATCTGAAACCTCACTGCGCGGGACTGTGTGTGAGAGACTGAGCCCAGGGGCAGCAGGGGTGGGGGTGGGGGTGGGGAGGAAGGAAGCTCAGCCTCACCACAGTCAGCTGGGGCGGCGTGGCTGTTCCCAGCCTCCACACCACAAAACACAGGGCAGCAGATGCTTAGCAAACGGGAGGGAGACTTACCCTCAGACGGCGGGTGGGCAGGCGGTGTCACCAAATTGCTCAACAAAGCCACCTTGGCTTTGAACTTTGAGCCAGGATCTGCTGGAACAGGGCATGGGGAGGTGGCAGCGGCATTCACCACTGTGAAGAGGAGGTCTGCCATCCCTCCTGCCCCCCAGGTGGGAGAACACAGCCTGGGAAACAGCCAAGAACTGAAAAGCCACTGCTCACCTATATTCGCATGAATTTTTACAGCTGGAGAGAGAGACACAAACACGGTAGGGCCCGGGGCCCTGGGCTTCGTGCTGGAGAGAAAGCAAGGCCTCCTGCCACGAACCTGGCCTGGACACGGAGCCAGCCAGCTTTCGCGGAGTGACGTCCACACGCCAGCGCTGTCGTACGCATCACCCCTCTGAGCGCCCACCCCCCCCACCTCCCTGTGAGGGAGATACTGTTACCAGGCCCATTTTGCTCGAGAAGAGAATCACTATGCCCGGAGAGATTAATAACTTGCCAAGGTCACATGTCTCTCCCCCGCTTCTGGTTCCCACGAGGAGGGATATTCCCTAAAACTTGCTTTTCCGTCTTCACTCTCACTGTCCACGGCAATGGAACGGCTTGTCTGATTGGGGAAAACTTGGGAAATTCATCCACGATGCTCTGCGGTGCTCCATCCTTCTTCCAGCCTCCCTTAGGAAGTCAACTTTGTCCTCACGACGCTAAGCTACATCCTCCATGCTAGCTTTAGTGACAATTAAGAGGGTACTTTGGCTCTCTGCCATTCCTTTGTCTTTTTAGCCATTGTGTTAGGAACCTGGATGCGGGAGAGGGGTGCTGTTTTTTGAAAGGCTCTTCACAGATCCCAACACCGCTTAGGAGGACCCTGAGCCCGATAGCTCTGGCCAAACCACTCCCATCTGACCAGGGGATGCTTCTCTCCCTCCAGGTCTTGGCAAAGGACACTCTTGGCTTGAGGATTATTTTCCCTTGTCACTAGCAGCGCCTCTCCAACCCCACACTTTTTTTTTTGGACTGGCTTTTTTTCTTTCCCGGGAAGAGGAAAACCAAGTCTTGCACACAGTTTCCAGTCCTTACACTGGAATAGGTTATGAGAGGGTCTCCCTGGGGTGGGTGGTAGTGTCCTGGCCTAAGTACCGGCTCTTTCCCTAGTCACCTGGGAGAGCATCGACAATGGGTAGTGACCACCCACGGTGCTCCCAGTCTAGCTGGCTAACTCAGGGAAAAACCCAGGCAGCCGATATACATAAACCCCATGTCAGGCTCTATATATCCCAGGGGCCAGTTCCATGGGGTCTGGCGGGCAATTCAGAGTCCTCTATGTCTCTGTGGGATTCTAGGGCAAGGCCATGCTACCTTGCTTTGTGACTGCGAGCAAAGTCTTTACCTGCTCTATGCTTCGATTTCCCCATCTGCAATATGGGAAGATACTACTTGTACTCCTGTCTGTCTCCCAGGACTGACAGGAGATCAAATATGTAGAACTTATTTGAAAAGGAATAAAAGTCCCCATGAGATAGAAGGGAATGATCATGAGCTTTCATAATAGACCCAAAGGTCTTTAGTTTTGTCAGCAGTACTGACCCACCCACATTTCGCATTTGGGTAACTAAGCCCAACGCCCTTTGCGAGTTCATTCCAGGGGACCAGCCCTCCCCCCACCCTCTCCGTCCTTACAGATCCAGCGACACTGCCTAAGGAGATGAGGGCCTCGCGCTCCTGGACCACAGTGATTGCGGTCAGGGATGGTCATGTGACCCAGTCAGGATCAATGAGACTTTGGCTAGGACTTTTGGAAAAGAGAGTCTCTGTGGAGATCCTGGAAAGGGTCCAGGGGCTAAACCTGATGCTGCTGGCTTGTTACCACGCTAACCCCAAACTAAAGCTGAAACAAATCTGGAGCCAAGAAGCAGAGTGAAACCAAGTCCTGATTTTAACAGGTGAGCCCCACACACCAGCCATGCCCCCCTGTGATATAGTGATTTGTAATAAGTATATATTTGGTATGTGACCACCAGCTTCTGGCTTACAGCTCCTAAAACACCTTTGGAATTTCCTGAGAAGACCGGAAAGTGGGTGGGGGATGGGTGTCTTTTGTTATGTTAATGAGCGATCTTTGGAAAGTGCCTAAGGAAGGGCTAGTTGCCTGCCAAACCAATCTTCTGATTAGAGGGCTGGAACTTTCAGTCCCAGCTACTGACCTCCAGGAGAGTTACGGGGGTGAGAGGTTGAAGGTTGAATTAATCACCAACGGCCAATGATATAACCGATTGTGCCTCTGTAATGAAGACTGCCTAAAAACCCAAAAGGACTGACTTTGGAGAGCTTCTAGACTGGTGAACACGTGGAAATCTGGTGAGCTCGGAAAGAGCATGAAGGCTCTGTGCCCTTTGCCCATACCTTGCCCTATGGGTCACTTCCACCCGGTTGTGCCTGAGTTCTATTCTTTTATAATAAACCTTTAGTCTAGTAAGTAAACTGGTTCTCTGAGTTCTGTGAGCCGCTCTAACGAATTCATCGAACCCGAGGAAGGGAGCATGGGAACCTCCAATTTTCAGCTAATCAGTCAGAAGCACAGGTAAACAGCCTGGACTTGCAGCAAGCATCTGAACTTGGAGGGGCACAGTCTGGTAAGACTGAGCCCTTAACCTGCAGAATCCAACACTAACCCCATGTGGATAGAATACAATTGAGCTGAACTGTAGGATGCCTAGCTGGTGTCTCAGACAATGCCTTGGTGCTGTGGGGGACCCCAGCCCCCTGACCACACACACACCTTGGAAATTGGGAACAGACCCCCATTACCACGCCTGGCCTTTTCAGTTTAAGGTAAGCCGGATTGGATTTTCTGTCCCTTGTTACCAAGAGAACCCTAAGGGATGCGGCATTATCTCATTTAACGTTGAATTTGAACCAGGTCTCCTGGTCTCTAGGGCCTGCATTCTACCCACTCCAGGTTTTGAGAAGGAATGAGTCTCAGACTCATAGCTGCAACACATACTTCAGTCAGCAGTAGGGCATCTGCTGGGAGAGGAGCCCTGACTCTCCTGCAGCCAGTGGTTGAGGGGAGGACTTGATTCACTGGCGTTCTCCGCCCTGTGCCGCCCCGCGTATCCCTTCCCTGGAAGGAAACCACCAGGAGGAGGAGGAGTTTAGTCAATTCCTGTAGGGTTTAAGGTTGATGTCAAGAGCTGGGAGGGCTTGAAATGTCCCTTTTCTCCTCCTTTCAGGGATCGATGCTTCTGTATCCACCTTTTAGAGTTCTGCTTCTTCTTCTTTTTTTTTTTTTTTTCTGAAGATACTGGAGTCTGGCAAAACACAAATACATCCCAGGCCTCCCAGGGCTTACAACCTGTGCTGCTATCAGTCATGAGTTTTGTAGGAATAATGGCTTTGAGAGGAATTTAGTGCATAGTGGGGATAGTAGATGCCGCACTCTGGGAGGGGAAAAAGATGCAAAGGGGACATCTCATGATTGGATAAGCTTCAACAGGTTGAGGGAGCAGGTCAGCCGTATATGTTGGATAATGGGATAAAATAATAAAATACCTTCCAGATATCTTCCACATTTGCTTCAGCATAACATGGGGATGGGGAAAGTGGTAGAGACATAGAAGAACTAAGATTAGCCATGAGCTGATCATTACTGAAGCTAGGTTATGAGTGTGTGAGGGTTTATTCTGTCTACTTTGCACATATGTTCGAAATTTTCCATAGTAATTTTTAAAAGCATAATGAATAACTTAAAAAACATGTTTTGTGTTTTAGTCTTTCCAGAACCCTTTACACATATCTTGTATGCACCTCACAAATGATTTCCCCCCTATTTTTAAACTAGGGCGCTTGGGTGGCTCAGTCGGTTAAGCATCCAACGCTTGGTTTCAACTCAGGTCACGATCTCAAGGTTTCATGAGTTCAAGCTCTGCGTGGGGCTCTGCGCTGGCGGCAAGGAGCCTGCTGGGGGTTCTTAGTCTCCCTCTTCCTCTGCCCCTCCCCTACTTGTGCTGTTTCTGTCTCTCTCGGGATAAATAAATAAGCTTTAAAAACATTAGAAAAAAATAAAGATGGTGCAATTAAGGCTGGAGAGGCTAAGGCATTTGTGCAGGTGGAACTGCAAGGTGGACCCCAGCCTTGGGACTCCTGCCTTCTAACGTTAGTCTGGGGCAGGCGTCAACACAGGCAGGTTGGGCAGCCCCTGCTCGGTGGGGGTGGACAGGCAGGGATGATAGCCAGGTAAACCAGGGCCGTCCACCTCCAGATCTAGAGGCAGCCCGGTCTGTGTATAACTGGTGTGGCTCAGACTCCGCAGGGCCTCAGGGAGTCATGGAGTGCACAGTGGAAAGCTCTCAGCCACCGATTTCACGGGCTCCTTGGCAGTTAAGAAAACACAGAGTCTAGCACAGCAGGCTCCGGACCCTTTCATGGGCACCCTGAGAACTGCTGCCTGAACATCTGGGTCTGATAAAGGGAGACCCACGTGGGCTTCCCTGCCCCCTTTCCCATAACTATTTCCGCACATACCCTTGAAGCTCTGTGCGTGTGGCTGTTCTTTTCTTTCCTTTCCTCCAAACATATGGATTCCCAGCTCCTATTTCAAACTCAAATGCTCCTCTCCTATAAACTCCCCAAAGCTCTCAATTTCCTTTTTCCATTGCTCATTCTTTCCTAAAGTGCATGAAAAAGCCTCTCTGAGCTCTGTTCCAATTTCCTTGTTTATAAAAGAAGGGCAAGGGGAACAGTGATTTCAGTGATCAAGGTTAAGCATGGCCTGATTCCTTCCTTAGGAGAACACACCTCAATAGCCTGGGAGATCAAAGCTTACCAGGTACAAGAACTAATCACAGGAAAGCCCTGATTCCCCCCCAGTACTCAGCCTGCAGGAGGCCTGATACAGGACCATCTGCTCCCTTTAGCTGGCTGAAATGTCCTTTCTGAAAGTCGCTAATAGAACAGAAAAAAGAAAAGTCGCGAGCGGGCATGATTCCCGGAAGGTTACTGCTCAAGTAGGAGTGTGTTATCTGGGGAAGGAGGAACAGGTCCTGGCCTGCTCCTTAGCCCGTGGCCTTGTATTTCCTCACAATAATGGCACCTTACTCCTTACAGGCAGCAAAAGCCCAACCCCCAGCACTGAAACTGTACACATCAGCATCGACTGGGGCCAGGGAGGACAGGCAGTTGGATGCACCGTCCAGGGCCTGGGGGACAGAAGGTCCTCACCCAGGCAGAGGTCACAGATGCACTAGCGCCTGCAGCTGCCCGGAAGGTAACACTGATGGCCTGCGGGGTGAGGTGATACAAGGCAGCTGACACCCGTCAGCTTGGAAGAGCAATGGGTGGTGGCAAGTGGGGACTGGAGACGACAAGTCCTCTCTGACAGGCGCTGCAGCTCCTCACCTCGGGCTGGTTATTGCCGGGGAAGAAAGTGAGCTCTACCTTGCCAGATCTTCCATTTTTCCCAGGAAGGGGAGGTCTGGATTTTACACGAAGGCTCCCAACTTGAGAATGGGTCAAAAGGAAAAATACTGCAAAGGCTGACAGCACCAGCCGAATAAAACCCGAGTTCACCTCCACGACCCGTCTGCACCCCTGACCTAGGGAGCAGGTCCTCAACATCTGCAGCGCGGCAGGGAAGGTCAGGGTGGAGGTCAGATGACGCCATGTGGCCAAGGGCCGGGCTGGTGCACTGAGGAGGTGAGGCTGCTTGCCCTTCCCTGGGGCTCATGAAACGTTGTCAGGCTTCTGTCATCCTGTCACTCTGCCTCAGCTGCCAGGTGGGTCCTAACCAACAACCCTCCAACCTACTTCAGAAAGTCTCTTCCTCTCCAAGCCCAGTTCAAGCAGCAGTTCAGAGCTCTCTCTTCGGGTAAGCCAAGTCATTCCTTCCACCCCTCACTGGATCTGAGTCAACTTTAAAAAAAATTTTTTTTTCAATGTTTTATTTATTTTCTGAGAGAGAGAGAGAGAGAGACAGCGTGAGCAGGGGAAGGTCAGAGAGAGAGGAAGATACAGAATCTGAAACAGGCTCCAGGCTCTGAGCTCAAGGTGTCAGCACAGAACCCGACGCAGGGCTCGAACCCACGAACCGTAAGATCATGACCTGAGCTGAAGTCAGACACTTAACTGACTGAGCCACCCAGGCACCCCTAAAAAAATTTTTTTAATTGCTTATTTATTTTTGAGACAAAGAGAGACAGAGTGCGAGCAGGGGAGGTACAGAGAGAGAAGGAGATGTGGAATCCGAAGCAGGCTCCAGGCTCTGAGCTATCAGCACAGAGCCCGATGTGGGGTTCGAACCCACGAACCGTGAGATCATGACCTGAGCAGAAGTCAGAAGCTTAACCAACTGAGCCACCCAGGCGCCCGTTTGAGTCAACTTTCAAAACAACTTAAGATTCACCTGCCCGTAGATGAAATCAAATAACACCGGCCTTTCTCTCATACTTGACGAAACCATGACCAGTGACTCTGGGTACTTGCAAAGCTCCTTCCCCCAGGCCTCAAAAAGCCTACTGTGCTTCAAGGATAGCTTGAAATGGAGGCATAGAGCTAAAAGCTATTTGTCAAAGACACATTTATTTGGCAGGATCCCAAAGAGCTGGGAGAACCATGTACTAAGCTATTTCTAAAAGTTTAGAGGTCTTCCTGAATTGTGCATAAGAGAGGCAAGCAGAATTGCCTTTCAACGGGATGTGACCTAGAGCACTGAGAGATGAGGAAAGACCACAGGCCAAGGTACAATCATCAAATCTCTTTCCCTGGCACCACCTTTACTCGGCCACTCAGAATCTTTTATTCGTGCAATTCCCTCCACACAGGGAGTGAGGCAGGTGGGGGGAGGGGAGGGCAAAGAGACGTTCCAGAGCAAGGGAAAGTGCTCTGCACAAGCGACTGCTTGCAGCTGAGTGTGTGCCTGCAGCTCTGGGTGTGTGCGGATTTGCATGCTTAGTTTGTACGCAAGCCATTTCGGTCCGAGACGTGTTTCTGTGCTTCAGGAAATACCTCCCAGGGGAACCTTCCTGACTCGTGTCTGTCTCCCACCCCCCTAACACACTACGGCTGTTCATTTCATCGATATCTACCTACAGAGCACCTTCTCAGGGTCTGGCACCGAGATGACATCAATGAACAGGAAAGGCTCGGTCCTGGTCCTCAGGGGGCCCGCCATTAAGAGGGAGGCAGACAGGTGAATGGGAGACTGCACATCAGCGAGCAAGCACTTGGACAGTGCAAGCAGACGTAGGGAGGGCACGGAGGAGGAGGCCCAGCTTGAGAGGCAGAGGGGAGGAGTCCGGGAACACATTCTGGAAGAAATGAGGTCTAAGCTGAGATGTGAAGGTCAAGTTGGTACTGGACCAGGTAAAGGGAAGGTGGGTGCTTCAGGCAGAGGAACCAGCATTCGCAAAGGTCTGGGGTAGATTTTCTCCTGGTCAGCCCCAGTACTTGATGAAAATCTGCTGTTTGAGCTCAGGCACAGGCCATCCCTGGGAGAGGTTCACGGGAGTTCTGGGCCCAAGTATGGGACTGATATGGCCGTGGCCGGAAGCCAAGGCTGAGAGCCTTCAAAGTCACTGTTGTCACATTCAAACAGCTTCGCTAAAAGCATCCAAAATGCCCTCCTGTCCTTAAGATCCTCAGATGACAGGATAGAGCAACAGGTGTTCAGGGACACTTTGGAGTACGGCTCTTCATACACACACACACATACACACACACACACACACACACACACACACAAGGCGGGCTAGGTAGACTAAGTGTCAGATTTTTAATATAATGTTTTTAAAGTTTTTATGTATTTATTTTGAAAGAGACAGAGAGTGCGAGCGGGGGAGGGGCAGAGAGAGAGGGAGACAGTGCTGTCAGCACAGAGCCCAGCGTGGGGCTGGATCTCATGAACCATGAGATCATGACCTGCGCTGAAATCAAGAGTCAGACGCTTAACCAACTGAGCCACCCAGGTGCCCCTTGTACTATTTTTTATGGAGGAAAGTGAGGCTCTAAGTGGAAAAGTATCCAAGGGCACTGGCGCCTTCATTCACTCACTGACTCCGCATAAGGAAGGCAGCACCTGCAGTCGGCACGCTGGTATTAGGTGCCGTGGATACGGTGAATGACAAATACTCCTTATTCATAGAAGCCAGGGTTCAAACCCATTGCTCTGATTCCAATGCTGCGCCCTTTCCAATACACTGTACAGCGCACCGGATACGGGGTCTCTGGGGCAGTGGTGCAGTGGGTGGGCGTTTACAGCCCCACGGAGTTTGTCAGCAAGCCTCCATCCCACCCTGAAAACATACCATCAAAGAACACACTGCCTAGTTGCTATGCAAATGTATCTTCAAGGCAAGGTGCCCAGAGTTTCTCTGGGAGTCCCTCCCATATAGAAACCTACCTACCAATGGCTGTCCTGGCACTGGTTGTCTTTGAGTCACTGAAAATTTTCCTATTCCACCTCCACCCTCTGTACTAGCCTAAAGAGAGTGCTTTTAAACCCTCACCTTGGGGCGCCTGGGTGGCTCAGTGGGTTGAGCGTCTGGCTCCCAACTTTGGCTCAGATCCTGATCCCCTGGTCGTGAGATCGAGCCCCATGTCGGGCTCTGTGCTGAGCTTGGAGCCTGCTTGGGATTCCCTCTCCCTGTCCCTTTGCCCCTGCCCTACTTGCATGGATGTGCTCTCTGTCTCTCTCAAAAAAAAAATAATAATAATTAAGAAAAAAACCCACCCTCACCTTTGGCAAGCCTTCCCTCGAAACACTGTCCTATGGAAGTAGGGATGGGATAAAGGTTCTTCCAAAGGAAAAGGCAGTGGAGGGGGGGGTTCAGGGGGGATTGAGGAAAAAAAGCAGGGGATAAAGCAGGGGAAAGCTCAGGAAGAAGACATACTAGACCCTTAGACAAGTCTACCATGAGCCACATCTGGCCAAGGTCAGAAATGACTGGCAAAGCCCGACCAGACAGGCATCTCTCAAAGACGTTTGGGAGAGGCTGCTGTATCTCCCCGGAGCCTGGGCAATGTTATTTCCTGGGGCAAAGCAAGTCACAAAGGATGCAAGCTGATGACTGAATGTCTGGGGCAGGGTGGGAGGCACTGCCAGGAGGTGGGGGTGGAGCAGGGGAAAGGGAGGAGGGGCAGAGCGTTGGCTGGTTTCACACAGACAAATCTCT
The DNA here is from genome assembly GCA_017311185.1 of Proteles cristata cristata. Lineage (NCBI taxonomy): Eukaryota > Metazoa > Chordata > Mammalia > Carnivora > Hyaenidae > Proteles > Proteles cristata. Next base: position 866,226 of record JAESUZ010004545.1, read on the forward strand.
TCATTTTTCCAGACTGGAAAAAGCTGTTTGGGCTGCGCACATTTGCAGAGAGTCACGGTATTTACTACGCTTCCTGCCTCAACAGATTTCTTTTTGTCATTCAGTCAAACGCAGCTTGTATATTTCGTAGCCAGAGCTGAACAGCCCATGGGGGCTCTTCCCCCAACGCTGTGTTCGAAAACACATCACCAGTGACTCCAGCTCATATGGGCAGCAGGAGTGGGGGTAGCAATGTTTTAGAGATAAAGATCCATATTTAGACAAACAGTGTCTCCCCCTCGGAGGTATTTAATAACTAACACTCCTTAATTGCTCAGCCCACATTGTTTTCTGGGCAGCCATAAGAACAAACTGCTCTTCTAGAAACGGATTCCTGCACTTGGCACATGACTCTCAGTTATCCATATTGATGGTGGTGGTGGGTAAAGTACGGGAAAAGTGGTTAATTAAAAAAAAAACAACCCAAAAACAAAAACAAAAACCCTTCTTTCCAGACTGTGTCTATGCGGAGTTCAGCTCCAGACATGCTTCTGGCCAGATGTCGGATTGGAAAATTGGCTGTTGAGCCGCCGTATGCTGGAACAGTACTTCAATCCAACAAACGTTAACTGAGCACTTACTATGTGCGAGGCGCAGCGCGAGGGGTGGGAGGAGCCAAACTGACCACAACTTAACATGCATTTTACATTTTTTAATAGAAAACAGGGGCGGGTGGGTGGCTCAGGTGGTTAAGCGGCTGACTTCAGCTCAGGTCATGATCTCATGGTTCGTGAATTCGAGCCCCACGTCGGGCTCTGTGCTGACAGCTCAGAGCCTGGAGCCTGTCTTCAGATTCTGTGTCTCCTTCTCTCTCTGCCCCTCCCCTGCTCACGCTCTGTTCTCTCAAAAAAAAAATAAACATTAAAAATTAAAAAAAAAACAAAACAGTGTGAGCCCGATGCCACACACAGCCAATGGTGGAATTTGGGGCATCTAATATGGACCAGGTCAGTAAGGGAAGTCTTTTTGGGGGGAGGGGAGAGACTCCTTCGCATCCCACTCGTAGGCTCCCATATGCATAGTGCCAGCCAAACCAGCACCTGGCAGTACAGTTATCACATCCTGCTCAAACAACCTAGAGTCATGCTTCCCCGAGAGTTGGAGAGGGGGCACCTCATGCTGGGAGATGATGACATATTCAGGCAATGTCCGACCCCTCTGGCCAAGGGGAGGGTGAATAACCAGGCACCCCTGATGATGCGGGTTAGCATCCCCTGATGCAGTGGAATACAGCCTCTAACTTCTTCCTCTTCTTGGGTTGCCAAAGCACAAGGTCATCTTGCATTGATTTAAAGACAGAAAAGACCCACAGAGACTTCTCCTCAGGCTTGTTTTTAGTCAGGAGCTCTGGGGAGCCAGAGGGGTGGAGGCCGGTGGAGGGAAGCAGGAGTCTTTAGCGGACCAGGGAGCTGGGGGAGCTAGGAATTCTGTATAGTCCAAGTTGACGATGCCAGATGTAGCTCAATTTTTTTTTCTTTTAAGAGACTGTTACGGGTTTCCTTTCCAAAGTGGAACTGCAGGGATGGAAAAATGAGTTTCAGTTGCTATGGAAATAGGGGTTGGCTGGAGCCTGCGGGAGCAGCAGCTGGGGTAGAACAAGTGGCCAGGAACCTGGCCCTGTGACAGAGGGGCTTCCGGCTGGGGCTAAGACAACAATAGGCTTCAGCAGGGAGGAGGAGGAGGGAAGAAGAGAGAGGAGACAGAGACTGTCTCCAGAGGCTGCCGCCTATGGATTCTGCAGACACGTGGAGAGAGAAAAAGAGAGTGTGTGTGTCTGTGTGTGTGTGTGTTGCATGTGCATCCCCACAGGCAAAAAAAAAAAAAAAGAGAGAGAGAGAAGCAAAATAAATCACTGCCTGAGAAAGAACAGAGTTTCACTGGAGATCTGAGGTCAAGAAAGCCCTAAGACAGTTAAATGACAGACGAGAAGAGAGGCTTATTGTTTTAAAGACTTGCAGGGGGTGAGGAAATGCCTGGGCAGGGACTGGCCCTCGCACTCTGTGCTCCTCACCTTTTGTCCTCACCCATCTCCTCAAATTGAAACTGATGTGGGCCGGAAACACAGCCAACAAAATCCCCGCGGGGTTAGTGAGACTGTGGGGGCGGGCTCTGTTTCATCTGCATCTCTGGGTGACTGCTCTGCTCCAGGTAGAGGCTGCATGCCCTAGGGGCTTGAGGGTCTTCGAGCCTCGAAAAGGCGACGGAATGTTCTCAGCACCACTTGCTGAGGAGATGCTTTGACTAGGGTTATGGGGACTTCAGGTCGTTGCTGGATCCCTCAGCAGGGCCCACCTGGAGGAATATTATTCTATTCCCACTCCTACCCCAGTAAGAGCAACCGCCCAGCCCCTTTCCTCCCATCGTGGTGGGGATGAGTGGACAGGGGAACCTCACATCCACAAAGGGACTCAGAGTTAGGCTTCTGACACTGTATAATTCAATCACTGTCTATATATGTTGTCCCTGAGAAACACTGACAGGATCATAGAGTTTAAGTTGTATTTCTTCATTTTTCAATATCAAGACCCTCCAAAAGTGGAAGTAAGCATCAAAGATGAATCCTTGTAAATAAAGCTAACCAAGAAGGTGAAGACTTATACACTGAAAACTGTAAAACGTTGCTGAGAGAAATTAAAGAAGATGCAAATAAATGGAAAGACATCCCATGTTTGCTGATAGGGAAGCTTAACATTAAGTTGGCAATACTACTCAAAGCAATCTATAGATTCCATGCAATCTTTATCAAAATCCCAATGACCTTTTTTTCAGAAATAGAAAAATCTATACTAAAATTCATATGGAATCTCAGGAAACCCCAAAGTGCCAAAATGATCTCGAAAAAGATGAGCAAAGTAGGGCTCACACCTTCTGATTTCAAAACTTACAAAGGTATAGCAATCAAAACAGCAGCTACTGATATACAAACAGACCTATAGACCAACAGAATAGAGTAGAGAGCGTAGAAATAAACCGTCATGTATATATGGTCAAATGATTTTCAACAGGAGGCCAAAAACACTTAATGGGGAAAGGACAGACTATTAAACAAACAGTGTTGGGAGAACTGAATATCCACATGCAAAAGAAATGAAGCTGGACACTTTGTACCACATACAAAAATGGATTAAAGTAGATCAAAGACCTAATCAGAAAATCTAAAACTATAAACTCTTATGAGAAAACATACAGTAAAAACCTCATGACATTGAATTTGACAATGATTTCTTGGAGATAACACCAAAAGCATAAACAGCAAAAGAAACACTAGATAAACTGAACTTCATTAAAATTAAAAACTTTTGTGTATCAAAGGGCACTATCAACAAAGTGAAAAGACAGGATGGGAGAAAATATCATATTTCTAATAAGGGATGCATATCCAGAAAATATAAAGAACTCCTACAGCTTAACAGTAAAAAACAAAAACAAAAACAAAAAACCAAAACACAACCTGACCCAAAAATGCACAAAGGACCTAATAGATGTTTCTCCAAAGAAGATATACAGATAGTCAATAAGCACATGAAAAGACGCTCAACATCACTAGTCATCAGGAAAGCGCAAATCAAAACCACGATGAGATCCTATTAGAATGGCTATTATCGAAAAACAAGAAAATAACAAACATTGACAAGGATGTGGAGAAGAAACCTCTGCACATTGCTGGTGGGAATGAAAAATGGTATAGATACTGAGGAAACGGTATGGAGATTTCTCAAAAAATAAAAGAGTAGAATTACCTTATGATCCAGCGATCACACTCTGGATATATACCCAAAAGAATTGAAGGCAGGGACATCTGTACACTTGTGCTTGTGGCAATATTATTCACAACAGCCAAAACATGAAAGTCCCCAAACATCCGTGGACAGAGGAGTGGATCAACCAAATGCTGTACAGGCATACAATAGGATACGGTTGCGTCTTAAGAAAGGAAGGATGTGGGGAGCCTGAGTGGCTCAGTTGGTTAAGCTTCCGATTTGGGCTCAGGTCATGATCTCACGGTTCATGGGTTTGAATCCCGTGTCGGGCTCTGTGCTGACAGCTCAGAGCCTGGAGCCTGTTTTGGATCCTCCCTCTCTGACCCTCCCCTGCTCACGCTGTCACTCTCCCTCTCTCAGAAATAAATAAAACATTAAAAAAAAAGAAAAAAAAGGAAGGATAGTCTCACACGTGACATAACATGGATGAACCTTCGAGGCATTATACCAAGCGAAATAAGCCAGTCACAAAAGAACAAATATTGCACAATACCATGGCTACAGGGTACCTGGAGGAGTGAAAATCATACAGACAGAAAGCATAGTGGTGGTTGTCAGAGGCTGGAGAAAGGAGGGAATGGGGAGGAAATTAAAATTAATCAAACAATTGAACTCATTGTTTACTGAGTTGAGGAAGATGAAAAACTTCAAGAGACGGATGGTGGTGACAGTTGCTTACACAATCACGTAAAGGTACTTCGTGCCACTGAACTGTACATTTTTATATGCTTAAAATGGTAAACTTTATGTCATATATATTTTCCCATAGTTAGTGTGTGTGTGTGTGTGTGTGTGTGTAATTAACATAGGGTCGGCCTCTCGACTTTTGAGAAGTTCTGTCCCCGCAGGCTGTCTGTCCAGTTGAGCCCAGTCAGCACCCAGGACAAGTCCTTTCCCCTTGTCAAAACTTACAGTGGTGCAAACAAGACCACAGGCTGGTGTGGCGAGCCCCTCGTGTGCAGGCGGACAGAAAGCTGAACAGAGATGTTGCTCTGATGCAGAGTCTCGAGTGATGAGGGCTGTCAGGCAAGAGCGAGCACAGAGGGGACTTCTGCTCGGCTGTCAGGTGAAACCACACAGGAAGTGGTGCTTCAGGGGGCTTTGAAGGAATGAGGAACCCCAGGTGGCTTGTCTGGCTGGCTGGCTCTGTGACTCAGAAACACAAGTGGGGACAGAATGCTGGTTCAGCAGGGAGAGGAGGTGGCCATGGAGAAGGTGAGAGGAACATGTGCCACACAAGCCCGTCGTCTCGGAAGGAAAGTGTTATAAAGCCATATTTGGCCTAGATCTGTAACCTTCTGGAACAGACTCAGAAGGAATTTCAATGCCAAACTCACAGTAATGACAGCTTCTACGTACAGAGGACTTACTATGGTGCATCTTACTCAATAACCCTAAATGGTAGGGAGCAACATTAGCTCCATTTTCAGCTGAGAAAACTGAGGCCCAAGTGGTTAAGCAACTTGCCAAAAACACGCACATGGCCAGTAAGTGCTGGAGCTGGGGTGTCAACCCAGAACTACATGGGGTCTCAAACTCTAACACACACAAGAAATGCCTCAGGAGCTAGTTTGAAAACATAAATCCCATTCCCAGTAGCCAAAGATGGAACATTTTGAGCAACAAAACTAAGTAGTATTGGATTATAACCCAGAGTACGAAATAAAACCCGTGAGTCCATATTATTATAAATAAAAAAAGAAATTTGGATGAGCTGCATCATCTGTGCTGAAGAATTCTAAATAAATAATGTAAATACACTACCCTAAAGAAGGCAAGATCGAACTCCCCAGTCCCTGAAGCCTGGGCTGGGTGTAACGACTTCCTTCTAAGAGTACGCCATGGAATGGGGTGGGGGTGGAACGGTATGGAGTTCCATACAGTGGACAGACCTGACTGACAAACGTTCAGTCAGGTGATCGAGGTCACTATCAAGTGACAGGTCATGTTGACATTAGGGATGCTTGGCCATGAAATGACAAACATGGAACTTTACCTCTGTGGCCTTCTTCTCCCAAACCCGTAACCCCAGTATAACCATGAGAAAAATATCAGACAAATTCCAAAAGAGGGGTATTCTACAACATACCTGACCAGTACTCCTCAAAACTAGGCAGGTCATTAAAAACAAGGAAATTCTGGGGCACCTGGGTGGCTCAGTCAGTTAAGCGCCTGGCTTTGGTTTACGCCACGATCTCATAGTTCATGGGTTAGTTCATGGGTTAGAGCCTGCTTCAGATTCTGAGTCTCCCTCTCTCTCTGCCCCTCCCCTACTCATGCTCTGTCTCTCTCACTCTCTCAAAAAACAAATAAACATTAAAAAAAAACCTTAAAAAATGAGGAAATTCTAATACAGTTGCAGCCAGCAAGAACCAAAGGAGAAGTAACAACTAAATGTGATACTAGATACTAGATGAATTCTTGGAATCAAGAAAAGTAAACACTAAGAAAATCTGAATCAGAGGACTCTAGACGCTGGTGAGGATGTGGAGAAACAGGCACCCTCCTACACTGCTGGTGGGAATGTAAACTGGTACGGCCCCTCTGGAAAACAGTGTGGAGGTTCCTCAGGAAACTAACAATAGAACTCCCCTATGACCCAGCAATAGCACTGCTAGGAATTGACCCAAGGGATACAGAAATGCTGATGCATAGGAGCACATGTACCCCAATGTTCATAGCAGCACTCTCCACAATAGCTAAAACCTGGAAAGAGCCTAAGTGTCCATCAACAGATGAATGGATCAAGAAGATGTGGTTTATCTATACCATGGAATACTACATGGCAATGAGAAACAATGAAATCTGGCCATGTGTAGCAACATGGATGGACCTTGAGGGTGTTATGCTGACTGAAATAAGTCAGGCAGAGAAGGACAAATACTATATGTTTGCACGTATAGGAGGATTAGGAGGAACTTAACGGAGGACCATGGGGGAGAAGAAGGGGAAATAGTGGGGGAGAGGGAGGAGGCAAACCATGAGAGACTCTTGAATGCTGAGAACAAACTGAGGACTGATGGGTGGGGGGAGGGGGAGATTGGCATGGAGGCGGGCACTTGTGGGGATGAGCACTGGGTGTTATATGGAAACCAACTTGACAAACTATTAAAAAAAATAAAAGTAAAAAAAAAAAAAGAAAGAAAATCAGAATCAACTATGGACTTTGGTTACTAATAATGTATTCATATTGGTTCATTTGTTACAGCAAATGTACCACAGCACATTTGTTCATCTTAATAATAGGGGAAACTGGGTGTGGGGTAAGTGAGAACTCTATGCGATCATCTCAATTTTTCTGTAAAGCTAAACTGGTCTAAAAAAATAAAATCTATTTTAAGAAGTCCCCAGGTTCACCCTCAGAACCCCTGGGCCTCCGCACACGTGTATCAGAGGTGTGATGAAGCCGGCCCCACTCCCCGCCTGTGGCTGGACTTCAGAGAAGTCGCAGATATAGCGATATCTGCCGGGTCGGGGGAATAGTTCACACCAAGGATACCGCATCCCCTCCTCCACTGGACTCCCTGAGGTTAGGGATGGTGCCTCTCTCATCAGACAGGCGGGCTTCCTCGACTGAGAACTGATGTCCCCTCTCGGGCTGGGCAGCCCAACCCCCTGAGGGCAGGGACCGCTCTTCTTCTCCAGGATCTCAAGCTGGCCTCTCTCAGTGGCCCCAGGGGCCCCAGATTCTCCATATGCATCTTGGCTTCCTTATAGGTGAGTCCAGGTTCTTCAGCCGGGTGGGAGGAGAGGCCATGTCCAGAACGTACGTTTTTAAAAGCTGGCAAATGCGGCTCGCTCCAAAATCACAGGTCTCCGGACACCCTCAGAGCAGCACCGTCAGCTCTCCTAACAGCAAACACAGTGGTCCCTTGGTTTTGGCGCCCTCCGCTCCCTCTCCAGCAGCCTTCTTACCTCGGGGCCAGTAGTAACAGTGTAAAACTGGGATACTGCCAACTCTATAATGGAATCAGCATCCCAGGAAACTGCTTCTCGGGAGCAAGAGGTTGTTATTGGAAGGTACACAGCAAGTCACCCCAAAATGTGGGGAGAGTCTGTCCGCAGAGTGCACACACCGTATCTGTAATTACTGATCTGCAGAAGTTCTTAACGCAGGACAGGATGTGCCTCTGGACAAAGCAGGAAGAGCAAGGCCTGGAAATCAAATCAAGACTTGACAATGAGGGGCGAAGACAAGGCCGACTGTAATAACATAAGCCGAAGGAATATTAGGTAGACAGAAATAGGGGAGTGTGAGGAGCTCAGAAAAGGGGGGACAAAAGAGAGGTCTTTGAGAGTCTGTCTTATCTCCCACGCTGTTCAGAGCAGTGGGATTTCTGGAAACTTTCTGAACATTACAGGCAGCTCAGAGGGCCGGCCAGAGCTTCCTGGAATATTCTCTTGATAGAATCTGAAGGCTGGTCCAGGGAGCAGGAGGAAGGCAAAGACTGGTCACTGATTGCAGGCATGTCTGCCACGGGCACAGGGACGGGGGCTTAGATCAGCGGCGCCCTCACTGGGGACCCTCGGAGGACAGGAATACCGTAGGCTGACCTGGCCGTTCACGTCATCCATCTTGCTCACCTTGTTGTGGTTCTGCGAACACCAGTCTTCTAACCGGAGCTCGGCTTCCCAGGCGGGCTTCCCTGCAGAGGAAGGAATGTGCTGACGAGCTGACACAGAGTTCGCAGGCTGCCTCGCAGTGCTTGTCCCATTGTGATTTAATATATTTGTGGTCTGGCTTCCTTACCAGGCTCCCGTGAATTCGGTTAGTCTGTCTCTTTCAGCCTGATTAACTCCACGCGCACCCAGAAAGCTCCATCTCTGGCCCGGGAAGAGTGAGCCCCACCGGCGTCCGGCGCCCCCTCCGAGCTGCGCCCCCTACGAGCTGGCCCGAAGGGGGCTTTCTTTGAGCCATGGTCTCTCCCTGGCCATCGCTATCTAGCTGCTCTTTGCCACATCAATCATCCCAACCACAGCTATCAAGGCTGAGCCCAGAGTGAGCTGCGGGGGCCCTGAAGAAGAGAGTACGGCACCAAAGGCAACTTTATGATTTCCATGCGATAAAAAAGAATAAGGAAGAGAGAGGTCCTTTGCTTGGGGGGAAGATGCCAAGAACACAGGGTAGAGTATAAGCCGGCGAAACTGGCAGTGTTCAACGCAGAACAGGGTAGATCCCAGAGGGCAGGCAGGTTCCCCGTCATCAAATATCTGAAGGGCTGTAGCAAAGAAAAGGGGGCAGATTTGTTCCCTGAGGCTCCAGAAGAAAGTATGACAACCAAGGGCCCGCAGATCCAGGGACACAGATTCCAAGTGGGTAAGAAAGAGGAAAATTTTTCGGCAGATTTCCTCTACTATCAATAATTCCAATAATATCTTCACTTTCTTTTTTTTTCCCTTTTGTCAAATTTGTGAAGAGCAGTGTGATTCTGTAATTAACACAAACTGTAGGGGCACCTGGGTGGCTCAGTCGGTTAAGCGTCCGACTTTGGCTCAGGTCATGATCTCAGGGTTCGTGGGTTTGAGCCCCGCGTCGGGCTCTGTGCTGACAGCTCAGAGCCTGGAGCCTGCTTCCGATTCTGTGTCTCCCTCTCTCTCTGCCCCTCCCCCACTTGTGCTCTGCCTCTCTCTGTCTCTAAAAAATAAATGTAATAAAAAAAAAAAAAAACGCAAACTGTAGAGGAAGACAACCAGGGCTCACTTTCCCGGGGTCCATTTTCCAGCTCTGTCACTTACTACCTATATAACTTTGGGCAAGTTACTTCACTTTCCTGAGCCTGTTTTCTCGGCTAATAATAGTACCTGTCTCAAATAATACTTAACCCATGTGACTGGGGAGAGGAGTAATGAAATTACAAGAAGAGGGTTTAAAGAACATCTAGCACATAATAACTGCTCAATAAGCAGCCACTATTATTTTTATCATATTCTCATACTGTCTATCCTATTTTTCATGTTTTTAAGTAGAAACAAATTTGTGTAAATTTATTTTATGTTTAAGTTGAAAAAAAATTTTTAAGTTGATTTATTCTGAGACAGAAACAGTGTGAATGGGGGAAGGCAAGGAGAGAGAAGAATCCCAAGCAGGCTCCACGCTGCCAGTGCAGAGCCCAATGCGGGGCTCGAACCGATGAAACTATGAGATCATGACTGGAGCCGAAACCAAGAGTCGGAAGCTTAACAGATGGAGCCACCCAGGCACCCCCTATGTAAATTTATTTTAAAGAAAACACTTTATGTTACTGCTGTAAATGCAGAGTGACCAAAACTTGCCAAGTAGAGGTGGAAACTATAAAAATAAACAACTCACTTATGGGGATGAGCACTGGGTGTTATATGGAAAACAAATGGACAATAAGCTATTAAAAAAATGAATACATAAAAATAAACGAAACAATGTTATGAAATGTTAGCCAACTTTGATTGCCTGTTCAGCGACCTGAACTTGCAGGCTGCCATCTTTTCCATAAAAAAAGAGAGAGGAGCCAGTCAAGTACTACATTAAGACTTCTTTTGTTGACCGTAGTCAGGAGAGTCTGGCCAGTTCAGGGAAGTTTAAGACCCGTGTGGTCTGGGGAGAGACAGCGGCTGGGCAGGATCAAAGAGGCAGTTTAAAAAGGGAAGATCTATCCTAGCCTGAGGCTTCATGTTCCTTAGGGCCACGACTCTATTCCACGCCAAACCATCTCACAAGGTCCCCGGTGGTATGCACAGCACGCTTGACCCAAATCAGAAACACTGTGTAGCTCCCCTCTGTACTCATCCGCGCCCCCCAGAGGTCACCTGCAGACCTGCAGACCGTTGCACTGGCTGCCTCTTCTACCTGCCTGGAGGCTTTTCCTGGCTGCACCAGGTATAGACACAGGCAGTATGTGGAAGCGGGAAGGTAGGGAAATATCCCAGCTTACTTGCCTCGTCATGGGACACACCATCTCTGCATGGGTCGCCAGTGAGACTGAGCCGGGGCCCCAGCGGTAACCCATTTATCAACACTTCCTTTCCTCTCTTCCACGTGGCTTTCCTCTCTTCCCCAGGTCCACTTCAAGCTCACTGGGCTTTCTGCCATGACTTCCCAAATAAAGTCCTGGCACCCAAATCCTTGTCTCATGATCTGCTTTTGGGGAAACCCCAACTATGGCACAGTTTAAACTTTAACCCTGGAATAGGGTGCCCAATGAATAAATTCCACGTTATTGGGGACCTCAAGAAATAGCTGAGAACACTCCATGGGGATTTATGGGTCAGGGAAAGATTTAGCTAGATGAACATTTAATATTCTTAGGACCATTAGGTCCCATGATTCTAGATAAAGAGTCAGCAAACTACAACCCATGAGCCACTGCCTGCTTCTGTACAACTGTGAGCTAAGGATGTTTTCACATTGTCAAATGGTTTTAACAAACCAAAATAAGGATAACATTTTGCAACCCATTAAAATCCTATGAGATCCAAATATCAGCGTACATGAATAAAGTTTTATTGGAACACAGTTACACTCATTCATTTCCATATCCTCCACCGCTGTCTTACTCTACAACCACACAGGCGAGAGCATCTGCAACTGAAAACATGTGACCCACAAAGCTTGGGGTATTTCCTATCTGGCCCTTCACAGAAACAGAAACAAAGCGTGCTGACCCCTCTTCAAGATCACCATCCTTCAGGGACAAGAGGCAGATTTGGACCTGGCTGCCGCAGAGATGGGGAGGCCCGGTACCGGACCCAATATTGAGGGGGTAGCTTGGGTCAGACCTTCACAGTGCCTTTTTCTACAACTCTGTGCCTTCCCACACTCCACCTTCTTCCCCTGCAGGTAACTGGGACTCTCTCCCTGAGGCATTACTGGTTTTATACCAGGAGTAGTTTTATTTTGAAAGGGCATGAGGATTTTTCTTCTCCACACTCTGCCCACTGTCCCGACTAGTTTCATCCATGCTTGACGGCTTCTGCAGCCACTTGGTTAGTGATCCCTCCCCAAACCAAACCAAATCTCCAGCCCAGGGCTGCGTCCGGAGATCTCTCATCAATACTCAACTGTCTGTTCAGCATCAGATTGAGACGGCATGCTGCAGGTCAGTTTTGTTGCTTAAGTTAAGATTGGCCAAGGTATTCAACCGCACGGGGCACCCATCTCATCATCTGTCAGAGCTGGAAACCAGCCTACCCAGCCCACCAGGATTACTATTCTAATCGGATGAAATGAGAGTTGCCCACAAGACACGGTGCCACCAGGCCCCAGCCTCTGTCTCCAGCATATTCTCCTTATGGTACTTCTGCTCTCTTTGCCCACCACACTCCCTGCACACTGGCTTTCCTTGAGTTCTCTGACCTTGCCAAGCTGTTGACTACCTCTGGGCCTTTGCACATGCTATTTTTTCCCTGCCTGAAACAGTTCTGTGCTCATCCCACCCTTCGCTTGGCTGCTTCTCACCTTTCTGATACCCAGTCTAAGGCAGGCTCCTTCTGTATGCCACCCCACCTTGATTCTTTTGTTGCATGTGCAGTAATGTGTAACTGCAGTCAATTCTCATTATTTGCAGCAGCTATGTTCTGTAAAGTTGCCATGAATATGGAATCAGCAAATACTGAACCACTGTTCCCAAGGGAAAACCCTGAAGTTAGGTTTCTGTGAGCCTCTGGCCACATTTTCATCAAAAGATCAATACCTAACCTTGTTTTATATGTGTTTCTCTTTAAATGTATTTTCCATTATTTTTTTTAACATTTATTTATTTTCGAGAGACTGAGACAAACAGAGCATGAGCAGGGGAAGGGTGGAGACAGGGAGAGACACAGAATCTGAAGCAGGCTGCAGGCTCTGAGCTGTCAGCACAGAGCCTGACGCGGGGGCTCGAACTCACACACCACGAGATCATGACCTGAGCTAAAGTCAGATGTTTAACCGACTGAGCCACCCAGGCGCCCCTCTCTGTGTTTCTTTTTAAAGACACCTTATTTAATATATATTGTTGATTCATTCACATTGAACTTGGCCAAACCCAGGACAGCTCATGCCTGATCAAAGCTTATCATTATAATACACATTTTCTCCGTAAGGCACCTCACAATTTTCTTGTGTTTAGGGGAACTAGGCAGCACTTGAGCATGATGCTTGGGGGCGATTTTAAACAGAGAAATCACTAACAGAAAAGGCACAAAAATGCAGAAAACATGGCCCGAAACAGACCACAGAAAGGGAACCTGTGTAGGCAGGACAGCTAAAACCAGAGGGTACAGCGTCGCCTTGTTTTGACCTCAGCTGGGAACTCCAATTTTCTGCCCCTCTGCCCGCGGCCATGCGTGACCACGACCGGGCTGGAGGTACGGATTTCAGGGCTACGGATACATTTCCGCGCATAGGGGGATTTGCAACTACAGAATCTGCACCAAACGAGGGTCCGCGATACTGTCTCTCATTCCCCTCATTCAGCGGGAGTGTGAATTCACAGAGACTTGGCTTCCCTCTTGCTGCCTTCGCTCTCGAATCTGGGAAACTGCCTGGCACACAGTGGGCTCTCAATAACAAATATACTGTGAATGACCGGATGAGTCCATTCGGTGAAAGTGCTTTGTTGGCAGCGGCGGTAACTGCTGTTGAAGGGGAATGTGCCACGAGATGCCCTGTGCACAGTGTTCTGTCCACATGCTGTCAGTGAGGCAAACAGCGGATTACTTCCGCACATGGGCCCTGGAGACAGATTCCCCGGGGATGCACCTCTTCTTCATTACATAACCCTGAGCAAGTTCCTTGGCCTTTTCGAGGCCAAGCCTCTCCAATCATCATAGGGGGGTAATTATAGTCCTACCCTCTGGGGCACGATGGGGAGTCAGATGTGCCAATGCACAGAAAGCCGGCAAGCACCAGGCACAGGGCTGCCCATAGTAAACACTATCTTTAATTGTTAATAATTCCTGCGACTACGTGGGTTATACTATGGTACCCATTTTGCAGATGAACAAACTGAGGCTATAAGCGATTCCATGGATTCTTGAGGGACGGGCCAGCTGTGGGGGCCCCGAGCCCACGCTGGTAACCACTTTGCTGGTACTTAAATACAAGGGATCATTATTACTAGTTACAGGGGACCTTACTCTGCTGCTCAGCTACATTCACCAAAGTGATGGGGCACCTCCGGCCAGCCCCGGAACTTCTAGGCGATCCGGTAGAGAGGAAGACTCCCTGGCGAGTCTTCTTTTACATTCCGCATTCAGTGTCTTTCTGTTCCCTGCTCCTCTTCTTTGTTTAACCCTTTCAGAACCCATCCCATTGGGAGGGGGAGGTGCCGGTTTGGTGTCTTGGGGTTGACAGCTCAAAGGGGGCGATATTTCCTGCTTCAAAAGCAGGGAAGAGGAGGAGGAGGAGGAACCGGAGGAGGGAGGGGGGAGAAGAAGAATCGGCATGTACAAAGGCCCTCGGGTCTTCTCCAACCCTGGATCGAGAGTGCTCAAACTTAGCTGCTACTTGCAACCTCCTGAAAAGCTTTCAAACCTCCAAATGCCCAGGCCCCAACCCAGCCCACTTACATCTGCGTCCCTGGGGGAGGAACTGGGGCATCAGGACGCTCCCCGGGAGCTCCCGGTGTGCGGCCAAGTTTGAGAATGGCGCTTGGGATCCTATGCGCACTCAGCTGCAAAGCCGAAGTCGCCTTGGACAGCGGGAACTCTTCGCGTCCTAGGACTTGCCGTTCGGGGCCTCGGGCACGGTCGCCAGAGGCACGGGGGCTGGGGGTGAGGGGCCGTCCGCGTGCCCGCGACCTGCCGCTGTGCGCCGCCCCTAGGCCCGGCCTGGAGGCTGCGGGGCTCCGGGTCCCCTTCGGCAACAACACGTGCGGCCGCCCCGACTTCTCCGCTCCTCCGCGCAGCCCGCGCGCGGGGCTCCGCGGCCGCCGCGCTGCGCACCCCGACCTCAGACGCTCGGGGGCGGGCGGAACGCCGCGGCTCGGGAATCCTACCTTGGCTGCCGGCGCTGCCCTCCGGTCCCGGGAATCCTGGGGCTCGGGTTCGCTCCGCCGCCCTGCTCCGCGGGGCCTTTCGCCTGCGCCCGAGAGGCGGCCACTAGAGCGCAGGCGCCACCTAGTGGGCGCGCGGAGGCGGCGCGGGGGACGCGGCCCGGCGGAAATGCGGCCGCGCTGCCCACGTGGGCGGCTCTCCGGGTCGCCGCGAGTCGCGGGCGCGGGTCCCGGCCGGCTGGGACCGCCTTCGTTCGCGGTTCCGCACTGGGACCTGAACTTGCTGAACTTCCCCCCTGGGGGGCACGGAGGGGCAGCCGGGCCCTGCCTCCTGGCCCGGGGAGCCATCCTGGGGTTTTCCTGGCCGCGCTCAGGGATCTTTCTTTTCATCCGAAAGCTTTCAGTGCATCCCAAGTTGGCATCGCCTCTTTCAAAATATTCTGGGAGCATCTGAAGATGCAGGGGACTGGGTTTCTCTCAAGCCCAGGGAGGCCTTCACCCTCTCAGCAACCTTCTCTTCTTGCTACCGCCCGCCACCCCCCACCCCCCACCCCACCGCGCCCCCTGGTCGCTCCAGTCTCCTTGACTGAAGTTCGCGAAACATCTAGTGCGTGTCAGACCCTGTGTAGATTTGGGAAACACGGTCAGGTCCCTTAGGAGTTGGCAAGTCAGGGCATCTTTCTTGGCCGGGTGCCAGTGGCATTTTTTGGTTGGGGCTCTCCTGGTTCTGACCATCCCTGATTACTGGCACTGAATTCCTGTAGCCACGTCTTAATGGGGGGGGGGGGCTGGGAGAGGGGGAGAGTAACATTGCCCGAGGCTGAAAACCTAATTAGCTGATCATTAAGCAATGACCAGTGATGTCCCACTGTCAGGCTTTTTGAGAGCAATGGGGACCCTCCGACACCTCCCTTTCCCTGAGGCTTCCAGTTTTTATTTTTTTATGAAGGCCTGCCAAGGGCTACAAAGAGGGTGAACGACGGAAAGTGTTTACATTTCATTTCTTCCTCAGCAAGTGTTTGCTGAGCACTTACAATGCGCCACTTTTTACAAATGAGGGATACAATAAAGGACAAAACTCCCCCAAATCTCTGTCCTGGTTGAATTCACATTTAATGTAACAAGTTAACACTTTTAGCACACTCAAAAATGAAGTGCGGCGTGACTGAGCTCTTTACGGTACAGAATTTACAATTTAAAAATTATATGTATATATCAAAGACAGAGTGGACTGGCGGCAGATACAAGTTTTGCAAAGTGATATGGAAATGTCTTAAGCTTATCCTGGCAATCTATCTGTGTGATGACATTTGGAGATAACATCATCAGTGGAAATATTAGTGACACTTTGTCAAAATGAGGTCTGTGCCAACCTTCCCTCCTCCTTAAGTATCTTTGGCCTCTCTGTCCCGACATAATCTGGTCGAAGTGACCATCAAGGGCAGAGGAAGAGGAGGAGTAGGTACCTGTGGGCACTGCCTGGAAGGGAAAGGGGTAGTGCGTGTGTGTGTGTGTGTGTGTGTGTGTGTGTGTGTGTGTGTGTGAGAGAGAGAGAGAGGGAGAGAGAGAGAGAGAGAGGAGAGAGAGAGAGAGAGAGAAAGAGAGAGAGAGAGAGGAGAGAGAGACTGATAGGGCCCAGCCTCAGCTTGCACAAGGCAGGCCGGTGCCCTGTTGAATGTGAATCGGTCTGAGAAGTGCTGACAGGGATATTTTCCCATTCTTTGGCTTTAAAGTGCCTCTGAGTCATTTCCAGACCACTCTTGCCCCAGTCCTTGCAAGACCCTCTCCCCCACCTCCCCCCACTGTGCCCCAAAGCATGCTGGGGCAAAGTCCTAGATCACAACCTCTGGGCTTCTGGCGTCAGGCATCACCTGATGAGGTTAAAGCTTTTCTGAATGACTTTCCCCTCTGAGTTCTGCCATTTTTCACAGCCCACCGATCACAGCGTTTTGGAAACTGCAGTTACCCACAGGTCTGTTTTCTCCGCAGCTTCTCCATCGGTGGTCTTCGTGAGGGACAGCACAGCCTTTGACAGGGAGAGGTAGTGTCCGTAATCATCATAATTATGATGACTGGTAATGGCGTTGCCACTAAGAATTTCAGACTGACTATTTCGCAGAAATCTCTCAACAGTCCTGTGAAGCAGGCCTTATTGGGTTTTCCATTTTATAGATGAAGAAACTGAGACTCATGACATCATTTGTCTTCAGTGGAGTTAATGAATGGGGCGGCCAGAACTTCGATTTGGATTGTGCCATCTACAGAGTATTTGCCTCTGAGCATTTTGCTGCTGTTTCTAGAGCATCTATTATGTGCTGGACACTGTTTTTAGATACGGGACAGGATGGACAAAGCTCCGTTTTTTACCCCTCTTATTCTCTTGCTCTGTCCACGCTTTCCTCCAAAGGAAGAATTTTGGGGGGCACCTGAGTGGTTCACTAGGTTGAACATCAGACTCTCGATTTTGGCTCAGGTCATGATCCCAGGGTCATGGGGTCGAGCCTCGCATTGAGGCTGAGAGTGGAACCTGCCTGAGATTCTCCCTCTCTGCCCGTGTGCCTCTCCCCTGCTTGCGCGCGCTCTCTCCCAAACAAATAATAAGGAAATAAACAAACAAGTAAATAGATAAATAAAGCAACTTTCTTCCAGAAAATTTACTGTTAAAAAAAAGGAAGAATTTTGTTTTAGTTTGAGATTAAGACATTTCCCATATAACTTCATAGTTATCTGTTAGGAGACGCAAGCTATTTTTAGTGGGAAAGGGCATATTTATCTTCCAGACTGATGTTCCACTAAGGAGGGTAAGAATTCAAGGTGGGGAGACCCACACCAGGGGGCAGTAGGGGCACAGGCAGGGTGGGTAGAGAAGGAAGGAGGCAGGGATGCTAAGGAGACCTAGCGGAAAAGGACTGTCTCCTGCTGAAACTGGCGCTTCTGACCATGGCCATTAGCTGTCTTTCCATAAGTGAATGTGAATTAAGCCAAACTCCTAGGGAGGGACTTGTATTTCTTCATTTTGCCCGTGATGACCTTTCCCTCTTCTGCCAGCTAATATTCCGCTCATCCTCCTAGGTCGAGCTCAAGGAAGCCGTCCCCTATTCCCTCTTTCCAGTGTGACCTTTTCCCTGTGTGAAAGCGCTTACTCCATAGTTTAATTCCCTGCGAAGACATTGCCTCCCCTACAAGACTCCATGTCTAGAGCAGGGTCCATGTGGGCTGTGCTAGATGGTCTTCTGTTTGCCTTTCCACATCCACTCTCTACTGTTCTCCACCCTGGCCTTAGTTTGGGAAGGCTGATCTGAATGGGGAAGACCAAAGGCTTCTATGCCTCGGGTGGCTCAGTTGGATGAGCGTCCAGCTTTGGGCCAGGTGATGATCTCACAGTTCATGGGTTCGCGCCCCATATTAGGCTCTGCAGCAGCAAGCTTTGAATCCTCTGTACACACCCCCACCCCGCCCCTCTCTCTCTGCCCTTCCATTCCTCTCAAAAATAAAAATTTAAAACATATAGAGGGGTGCCTGGGTGCCTCAGTCGGTTAAGCATCCAACTCTTGATTTCAGCTCAGTTCATGATCTCAAGGTTCATGAGTTCAAGCCCTGCATTGAGTTCTATGCTGAAAGCATGAAGCCTGCCTGGGATTCTCTCTTTCTCTTTCTCTCTGCTGCCAACCCCCCTGACCCTGCTTGCTCTGTCTGGCTCTCAAAAATAAATAAACTTAAAAAACATATAAAACACTGGAGTGGTTAACTTCAGTTCCATACCATGTGAGACCACTCAAGAAGCATTACGTGTGAGATCATTCGCTCACAGCTTTTGATGAGGGAGTGTGGGGCAAGCTGAGGGCAAAATACAGGATGACGGCACCTCACGCCCCGCCCCCACCTCACCCAGAGGTGGGATGTGTGTGATATTCCTTGGACACTCCTGGCTACCCAAAGACAAAGGAAAGGGGTTTAAGTGCTTGCCATGGTGATGTGGGAAAAAAGGCAGAAGAAAAATTAAAATTCCGTTACTGCCTATAGCCCACTGAGAAGTCCTTGAAACCGGCAGAGTGACCTTCCTCTAGGAGCTCAGCTGCCTCCATGATGAACTTTGCTGGGGGCAAAAGGGAATCTCAGCTTAACATTTTCCCTCCCCCCACCCCAAAATCCTATAAGTCTACTTTAACATATAAAAATTTCTTTGGAAACTTCCTTTATCTCAACTCCCCAGGATATATGCTGGCAGTCATATTCCAAGCTGATGGCCCCTTGATGTACATCTGAAGGGTCTTGTGACTGAGGTTTTACAAAACAGTAATAAACAGCATTTTCCTAACAACAGCTAGCCCCTCAAGGTCCTGAAACCTTGCTTGCAAAATTCCTAAGAGACTTACTCTATCCCTGACCCCTCCCAACCTTACAGTATATAATCGGTTACCAGTGCAGCTCTTCCTGTCCACAGGTCCTGTCCCCAAGCTTTAATAAAGTCACTGTTACGCATCAAAGGCTTCTTCAAGAATTGTTTCTTGGCCATGGGGTTCGGACCACTCCACCATCACCCCCAAAACTCATCGCTTTGAAAACCTTTACCTGTGTGTCTCAGATTAAAAAGCAACGACTGGTTTACAACCTGATGACTAGGATGGTGTGTAAAGATGACCTGATGGAGTCTTTAAAATAGATATGATTTGGAGCGCCTGGGTGGCACAGTCAGCTAAGCACCGGACTTCAGCTCAGGTCATGATCTCACAGTTCATAAGTTCAAGGCCCGCGGCTCAGAGCCTGGAGCCTGCTTCGGATTCTGTGTCTCCCTCTGTTTCAGCCCCTTCCCTACTCATGCTCTGTCTCAATTTCTCTCAAAAATAAATAAACAGGGGTGCCTGGGTGGCTCAGTCTGTTGATCTTCTGACTTTAGCTCAGGTCATGATCTCATGATTCATGAGTTCAAGCCCAGCATCAGGCTCTGTGCTGACAGCTCAGAACCTGGAGCCTGTTTCAAATTGTGTCTCCATCTCTCTCTGTACCTCCCCCACTCGCATTCTGTCTATCTGTCTCTCTCTCTCAAGTAAATAAATAAATATTAAAAAAAATAAAAAATAGATACCATTAGCACAGTGATAGAGAGGCTGGCATCCAGATGACTTGGGTTCAAATCCCAGCTCCTGCTGGCTGGTAGTAACTGCCTTACATAAATTACTCACTATCTCTGCGTCCCATTGCCTCCATCCGTTAAGTGATGTTTAAATAACAAAACCTGCCTCTTCTGGTTTGTGTGAGGACTAAGCGAGATAACGAATGTACACTTTGCTTGACACAGGGTAGCAAGCTGCTTGCTATTTCCTTCAATTACGTGTTTGGGTAACCCCTGGCGTCTGTGGTCTCAAGACTCCGATTCTTTACCACTGGGTGGAGCTGGCATTCAGAGGTAGGGGATGGTCTCCAAGCGGGGGTTCTGTGAGTTCTGGAACTGAATGTGACCCCGGCCACGGAAGAAGGTCACAGCCAGTTGCGCAGTAACAGGGCTTTCATTGCGGGCAGAGGCCCAGGTTGCCGTTGACAGGTAACTAGGTGGAGGCTTACAAAGTGTAAAGAAGTTGGGGGTAAACAAAGGGAATTCTTCCTGTGAGATGAATGGGAACCGGCTGGGTTGGCAGGAAGGCCCGTCTTTGGGGCCCCACCCACCCCATGGATGGGGGTAAGGGATTAATTATGCAGATTAGACTTGGCCTCTCCCTGTGACCATAGAAACCCAGCCCTCTCTCTTTCAACAGTGCTCTGCCGAAGGGTTATTTTAACTCTGGCCCTGCAGCCGCAGCCCAGACCCTCAGAACGGCCCGGAGCGCCGGGCCCTGTGCCCCCCACGTGAGATGGGATGCCAGGCGAGCAAGGGCACCAAGGTGGAGGGGGCGGCCCAGGAACCCGGAGCGCAGCCCGCGGGAGGAGAGCCCGATCCGGAGGCCAGCACTGAGGCCGCAGGGGGCAAGGACCCCTCGGTGAAGGACGGCGGCCCTGCGCCCAAGGGCCCAGACGCTCTCCTCTAGAGGAGGGCTGGACCCTCACCACTTCCCCGGAGCTGCCTTTGGCCTCCGAAGCCTGACTCGAGCCCTGTCCCCAGAAATCTCTGCCGTCACCCCCTCCTCGGGCCTGGCCCTCCGGATCTGAGACGGATCCCATCTGCCCAGCTCTCCGTGGCCTGGACGACAGCGGCCTTCACACATCGTGGGACCTTCTCGCAGCTTCCGTGGCAGCCTGTCCCCGTTCCAGGGACCGTCTCTGCGCTTCTGAGCTGTGACTGTCCAGGGACCACCCACACCCCCCACCTGCCTCAACTTCCTGAACGTCCCCTGGGCTGTGTGGGGGTCCGTTCGCTCTCTTTCCCTCCTTTTTCTTCCAGAGCTGGCTTAGTCGCCAACATCCCCAGCAGGGCTGGTTTCCTTTGGCTCACTCCACACCATTGGTGTGAATGAATTCCGGAAACGATGGGGCCCAGCCTGGGATGGAGTGGCCGGCAGGCCGCAAGGCCTGGTCCTCGGGGAAGTGGAGCCTGGAGCGCTGGTGGAAAGGAGGGGGCATGTTCCTGGCTTTCTAATCTCCAGAAGAAGCCCCCTCTGCGGACATCCCTTGTCTCCTCATATCAGAAGCCTGTCAATTTGGACCCGCTAGCATCCGAGCTCTCTGTATGCAGCCCTCAAAAATATTTCGCGGTTTGCTAACATGCCTGTCAGCCCCTCTCCCTCCCCACCAACCCCTGCATGTTTTGTTTTTCATTCAAAAGCATTTTAATTTGAAATCCAATGGACATGTTTGCAACTAAATGGTGACAGAATACATCTGAAAGACAGGGTTTGGGAATGTGAGAATAGACGGGGCCAGCGGAAGGGGTGGGTGTAACTCTGTGGCACTGAGGTGAGGAGCCCGGGCAAGCACCATGTTGACAAGGTTACAGGGGTGCTTCACAGTGACTGGCACAACCGCTCCCATTTTGTAGATGAGACAACTGAGGTACCAAGAGATTGACTAGTTCACTTGCCTGAGCTTGGCCATCCAGGACAGGGCAGAACCCAGAATTGAAACCCAGAAGTGTGGTTCCTGAACGCATGCTGTTCATCACCGCAGGGCCCTGTTTTAAAGGGGAGGGTCTTCGGGGCGCCTGGGTGGCTTAGTCGGTTAGGCGTCCGACTTTTGCTTAGGTCATGATCTCGCGGTTTGTGGGTTCGAGCCCCGCGTCGGGCTCTGTGCTGACTGCCGGCTCAGAGCCTGGAGCCTGTTTCAGTCTATGACTCCCTCTCTCTCTGACCCTCCCCTGCTCATGCTGTCTCTCTCTCTCCTAGAAATAAATAAAACATTAAAAAATTTTTTAAAAAGGGGGGGAGGGTCTTCACGGGTGGAAGGGGAGGGGGGAAATAGAGAGAGGGAGGGAGGCAAACCAGTAGAGACTCTTAAATACCGAGGACAACCTGAGGGGGGAGGGGCGAGAGGGGAAATGGGGGATGGGCATTGAGGAGGACACTTGTTGGGCTGAGCCCTGGGTGTCGTACGTAAACCAGTTTGACAACAAATTATATTAACAAATTAAATAAAGTGGAGGGTCTTTCCTGTGTGCCTCCATGGAAATCCAAGTTCCCGGACAGCCTGTGCAGGGTGGGGGCTGTTTCGCTTTCCTCATTTGGATGGACTTGCCCGCGAAGAAGTAGGCAGCTGGTCCGCTAGGTGTCGCTGCGTTGCAGGTGGTGTGATGATGCCTGGAGGGACTTTTAGTTTTTCTCCAGTGGTGGGGGTGAGGGGGTAGTTGGGGAGGAGGGAGATGGAGGAGTGAGGGGGAGAGAGAGAGAGAGAGAGCTTTTGGAAATGACCCTTCTTTTTGGCCATAGAAACCTCAAACTGAATAGGATTCTTCTGGGATGATAAGGCAACCAGGCTAGAGAGAAGGAAAAGAAGGAAGGGCAAGAAGGAAAGCAGCTCAGCCCGAAATTGATGACTAAAGGTTTCCTTCTGCTTCAGCAGAGCCTGATATCTTCCAAAGACAGTGCAGGAGGGAGGAGGCCTCAGCAGCTGGCCCAAGGCCCTGTTCAGTCCCCCACCCCCACCCCCGAGGGTGGTAAACTTTCAGTGGGCCAGGAGACGGGCCTGGGCTCGCAGCTGGTGATCAGGAAGTCTGGCGCTTCTTTCTACAGCTTACTGGGCATGGGCCAAACTATGGGTAAGTGCTTTCAATTTCTTTTTTAAAGACAATTCTGTTTTCCTCCCTGATCCTTCCTAATGGAAATTCACCCTGCAAAACAGCTTTGTCTGGGAAAAAGCTGCTCACAGGGCATCCTCAGGTCTCCTGGAAAAAATTCTCAGCTGGTGCTGAGGTTTGGAGGCTGGGTGGTGCTCATCCCACTTGGGAGGTGGGACTCCCAACTCCAGCCTGGTTTCTTACCCAACCAAGGAGGGCGGCTCCAGCTCCTTAGAAGTTCACAAACAGGGTGGTTTGTTTTACTTCCTCCTGGGATGGGGCAAAATGCTCAATGCATTAAACTCAAGATCTCTGAGGGCTTTTAGTTATTTATTTTATTTCTTTTCATTTTTCTTAACATTTATTTATTTTTGAGAGAGCATGAGCGTGGGATGAGCACAGAGAGAGGGAGACACAGAATCTGAAGGAGGCTCCAGGCTCTGTCAGCACAGACCCCTACACAGAACTCGAACTCACAGACTGTGAGATTATGACGTGAGCCAAAGTAGGACGCTTAACCCACTGAGCCACTTAGGCGCCCCTGAAGGTTTATAAAAACAAACCTCTTCACCCACCTTCAGCTGTCACAGGCAGGCTGCATTTGGCTGGGAAGTTCATCTATAACAGGAAAAAGGACTCAGTTTCTTTTTAAAACCATTCCAATTATTCCATGGGACCCGGTATCACTCATCTGTCTCCTGTGAGGCTCAAGTGCCTGGTGAAAGGGATCAGAATGAGGTCCATTCAAAGATAACTTTAACCTTTTGAAAGACAGGTATGCACAGACTCTGCCCATCACCTGAAAGCCATTGCTCTGGCCGACTTCCTGAACTCCTGGACGAGGAGGATTTTGTTTTCTAGACAACTTACCTATCTGTCTTTTCACCTAGCCTTCCTTCTTCTCCATCCCTCCATCCATTCCATCCAATACACTCTATCTATCTGTTAATCGATTGATCAATTCATCGATCTATCCATTTAGCTCTTCCTGAGATTTTTAAGTTATATGAAGCCATAAATTTCCCATTTCAAACCAAATTCATTTGTTAAGGAAATACTTAATTGAGTTTCTACTCTTTTTTTTACCACTCATTCATTCATTTCTTTCTTTAGTATCTATTAATTCAGCAGTTACTGGGTGGCTACGCCAAACACCTTGGTGTTAATAAAAGGTTGAAGTGTATCTTTGTGGAAGCATAGACTGGAACAAGGTGGTCCAGAGAAATCTTTCTAGCCCAGGTGACGGCTGAGTTGAGCCTTCAAGAGTCAGTAGGAATTAACTAGAAAGAGAGGATGAGTGTTTCAGGAGAAGGGGAGCGTATGAGCCAAGACCAAGGGCTGCCCGAGGCATAATGTGCAGCGTTTAGGGAGCCTGAAGGGCACATGACACAATATGGGCAGGGGTGAAGCTGGACAAGTAAAAAGGCTCAGGTCATGGAGGGCCTTGTATTTTATATCAAGAGGCTGAAGGTTCATCCTGATGTGGATGGGGAGCCCACCAAAGGATTTTGGGCAGGAGAACGATGCTGGACATCGATTGCTTTTGACTGCTTGGTATCCTGCCTTCTGGTAACAAAGCCCATCTTTTCCCCTTGGAGAACCCTTTTCTTTACACTCTTAGTTTGCATGATCCACTCTCAGTGTCCAGGCTGAGCACTGCTTGTACCTGGTCAAAGTGATTTGTTCAGGGAAGGTCATCTAACGCAAACCGACCCAGGTTTTTTGTTGAAGTAATTAGCAGAGAAGCATCCTCTTTCTTTCGGAGTTGATAAAATTATAGGATTTAAGTCCAGAGTCTCTCAGTGGCACGTTTCCGCCACAGGGAAAGGCATCCCTGGGAATTAAGCCCATAGAGGAGATTGGGGCTGATAGAGGTGGAGACCCATTCCTGACCGACTTGTTTGGACAACTGGATCCAGCCATGCTAGAAGCTAATACTATCCCTAGATTATTAACACAAGACAGTCTCACTTGTTTTTTCCTTGCTGAGAATGGTTTGAATTTGATTACTGTCCTTTTCTCAGATTTGCCTATTAGGTGAAGTAACTTGGTAGCTCTTTGAAGGTCAGAGGCCGGAGGGGTCCGGTTAGAAGCAAGAATACAAATAAGACAATTGCCAGAACGAAGGAAGATACATTTGGTAGCTGTTACCATGATCGCAATGTTGCATCAGCCACAGAATCTCAGGGGCACTTAAGCACACACACTCTCTCCTTGCTCTTGTGTCTGTGGGTCACTGTGGTTCAGGTGATCTGGCCCCCTGAGGAGTGTTCACGTGACAAATGGCAGGCGCATAAGAGACTTGAGTCCCGGAAAGTATTCTTTTCACGCGGGATGGGGGAACAAATTCTTTACTGTTAAACAATAGTCAACTTTGACTCAAAAGAGATCAAGTGAAGGGGTCAGAGCCTGGAGCCTGCTTCAGATTCTGTGTTTCCCTTGCTCTCTGCCCCTCCCTCACTTGCTGGCGCAGGTTCTCTCTCTCTCTCTCAAAAATAAATAAATATATATTTTTTAATTTTTTAAAAATGTTTTTATTTATTTCTGAGAGAGAGAGAGACAGCGTGAGCAGGGGAGGGACACAGAAGCAGGCTCCAGGCCTGAGCTGTCAGCACAGAGCCCCACCCGGGGCTCGAACCCACGAACCATGAGATCATGACCTGAGTCGAAGTCGGGCTCAACCGACTGAGCCACCCGGGCGCCCCTATAAATATATTTTTTAAAAGAAATATTTAGGGGGTAAAATCAGCCACTTTGGTGATTGATTTTCGTTGGGGCTGAGGGAGCGAGAGGAGTCAACGGTTCTGCTGGGGTGATGGCCGTTGGTGACGGTGCTGCAATATGAGAAAGGGACTCTGGGAGAAGGGCTGTGTCTAGAGGGAGCGTGAGGAGCTGTTACAAGGGTAGAGCTTGAGATGCTCCTATGACAAAAATAGTAACTCCGTGACCAATTTTTTTTTTTAATTTTTATTTATTTCTAGGAGAGAGAGAGACAGCGTGAGCAGGGAAGGATCAGAGAGAGAGAGGGAGTCACAGACTGAAACAGGCTCCAGGCTCTGAGCTTGCAGTCAGCACAGAGCCCGACGCGGGGCTCGAACCCACAAACCGCGAGATCATGACCTAAGCAAAAGTCGGACACTTAACCGACTAAGCCACCCAGGCGCCCCATTCCATGACTAATTTAACTAGATGTATTGTGGTGATCATTTCATGATATATATATATATATGTATTGGATCATTATGTTGTACACCTGAAACAAATATAGTATTATATGTAAATTATGCCTCAATAAAAAAAGAAAAGCAAACATTTATATCGCTTTAACTATGTCTGGGCATTCTTCCAAATGCTTTACGTATAGGTCTCACTCAGTCCTCACAACCACCCTATCTGCTCTTTACAGATCAAAGCACAGATAATGAAATAATTGACCCCAAGTCTTTCAGCTGTCAAGGACAAAGCTAAAAACTGGCAGTTTGGCTGGGGGCTGAGATTTGGAGAATTTATTTGGGAGTTGTGGGAACCCTCTTGGTTAGTATAAAGATTGATTGATTGATTGATTGATTTTTATTTCTTAAGTTTATTTATTTTGAGAGAGAGCAAGCAAGAGAGTGGCAGAGAGGGAGAGAGGGAATCCCAAGCAAGTTCTGCACTGTCAGCACAGAGCCTGATGTGGGCTCAAACTCACGAACCATGAGATCATGACCTGACCCAAAATCAAGAGTAGGACTTTTAAACGACTGAGCCACAAAGGTGCCCCAAGATTGTTTTATTTTTTATATTTTTTAATTTTTGTAATCTTTTTATCTCTTTATTTTATTTTGAGAGACAAAGACGGAGAGTGAGTGGGGGAGGGGCAGAGAGAGAGGGAGACACAGAATCTGAAGGAGACTCCAGGCTCTGAGCTGTCAGCACAGAGCCTGATATGGGGCTTGAACCCACAGACTGTGAGATCATGACCTGAGCTGAAGTCGGACTCTCAGCCGACTGAGCTACCCAGGTACCCCTGAGATTGTTTTAAAGTGAAAACATTTGAATGTAAAAAAAATGCAGAAAGAAATCTTTTTATTTTATTTTATTATTATTATATTTTTAATGCTTATTTATTTTTGAGAGAGAGACAGAACATGAGTGGGGGAGGGACAGAGAGAGAGGGAAACACAGAATCTGAAGGAGGATCCAGGCTCTGAGCTGTCAGCACAGAGCCTGACATGGGGCTCAAACGCGTGAACTATGAGGTCATGACCTCAGCTGTAGTCTGACGCTTAACTGATTAAGACACTGAGGTGCCACAAGAAATCTTTGTTTTCTCATTTAAATTTTTTTTTATGTTTTATTTCTTTCTGAGAGAGAGAGAACATGAGCAGGGGAGAGTCAGAGAGAGAGGGAGATACGGAATCTGAAGCAGGATCCAGGTTCTGAGCTAGCTGTTAGCATAGAGCCTGATGCGAGGCTTGAACCCACAAACCACGAGCTCATGACCGGAGCCAAAGTCAGACGCTTAACCGACTGAGCCACCTAGGTGCCCCTTCATTTAATTTTTTTAAAGTAATCTCTACATCTGATGTGTGGCTTGAACCCAGATCTGAGAGATCAAGGGTCACATGCTCCACTGTCTAAGTGACCCAGGTGCCTCTGAAATCTTATCTGAATTTCCTTTATTGCCTAAAGCTTAGCCTTCTGAAAATACAGCTGCTATTAACTCCCCTCCTAGGGAGTTTCCTGAAAATTCATTTGCCAAGAAGACAGATTACCCATTCCTATTAACATCAAAGAGCTCAATAGAAACTTCCATGCTTTCTCACTGAAACCCTAAAAAAACCTTTTTCTTTAATTGGTCTCCATACACCTTTCCTTTCCAACGAGTTTTCCATCACTAAGAGCTTGCCTGCATGTAAATGTGAAAGTAAATTGTCTTTTTTTCTGTTAATCTGTATTAAAGAATTTTTTTTAATGTTTATTAATTTATTTTCAAGAGAGGGAAAGCACAAGCAGGGAGAGAGGGCAGATATATAGAGAGAGAGAATCCCAAGCCGGCTTCACACTGTCAGTACAGAGCCTGACATGGGGCTTGAACCCACAAACCTTGAGATCTTCACCTGGGCTAAAACCAAGAGTCAGCTGCTTAAATGACTGAGCCACCAAGGTGTCTCTGTTAACCTGTATTTTTTTTTTAAATGTTTTTATTTATTTCTAGGAGAGATAGAAAGAGACAGCATGAGCAGGGGAGGGTCAGAGAGAGAGGGAGTCACAGACTGAAACAGGCTCCAGGCTCCGAGCTGGCAGTCAGCACGAGCCCAACAAGGGGCCCGAACCCACGAACCGCGAGATCATGACCTAAGCGAAAGTCGTATGCTTAACCGACTAAGCCACCCAGGCGCCCCTGTTAACCTGTATTTTTAAATATAAATTTTTTTATTTTTATTTTTAATGTTTAATTATTTTTGAGAGACAGAGACAGGGTGTGAGCTGGGGAGGGCCAGAGAGAGAGGGAGACAGAATCTGAAGGAGGCTCCAGGCTCTGAGCTGTCAGCACAGAGCCCAATGTGGGGCTTGAACCCATGAACTGTGACCTGAGCTGAAGTCAGATGCTTAACCAACTAAGCCACCCAAGTGCCCCAACCTTTACTTTTTAAAAATTAATTTAAATTTTGTTATTTAATTTAATTTTTTATACATTTTTAAATGTTTATTTATTTATTTTTGAGGGAGACAGTGTGTGAGCAGGGAAGGGGCAGAGAGAGAGAGGGAAACACAGACTCTGAAGCAGGCTCCAGCTCTGAGCTGTCAGCACAGAGCCCTACATGGGGCTCAAACTCACAAACTGTGAGGTCATGACCTGAACCAAAGTCAGATGCTTAACTGAGTGAGCCACCCAGGCACCCCTGTATTTTTTTTTTTAATGTTTTTTATTTATTTCTAGGAGAGAGAGAGAGACAGCGTGAGCAGGGGAGGGTCAGAGAGAGAGGGAGTCACAGACTGAAACAGGCTCCAGACTCTGAGCTGGCAGTCAGCACAGAGCCGGACACGGGGCTCGAACCCACGAACCGCGAGATCATGACCCAAGCGAAAGTCGGACGCTTAACCGACTAAGCCACCCAGGCGCCCCTATTTTTTAAAATTTAAATTTGCAGGCTTAGGATGCCTGGGTGGCTCAGGGGTTAAGCTTCCAGCTTTTGATTTCAACTCAGTCATGATCTCATGGTTCATAGATCAAGCCCCTTGTCAGGCTCTGGGTTGGGTGTGGAGCTTGTTTGGGATTCCCTCTCCCTCTCCAGTGGCAGGCTCTCTCTCTCAAAAAATAAAGTTGAGCACTGGGTGTTATATGGAAACCAACTTGACAATAAACTATGAAAGAAAAAAGAAAAAAAATAGAAAAGAATATTGAATGAATGAATGAATGAATATGAATTTTTAGGCCCCCAACCACTGGACCCAAGTTGGAAGAGGTAAGATATTCCTCCCGACAGAGTCATCAGAACATTTTCAGTTAAAGTTCAGAAGCAGATTAGCTCCCAGCACCATCCCTTCCCACACAGATATCCTGAGGGGAGGAGCTTTCCATGGCAGAAGAGCACCTGTCAAAGGAAGATCTGTGGAAACAATACTTAATGGGCAGTGAGCTGGAAAAGCCACACAAAAAACCAAGAGAGGATCAAAAGGTCAGCCAGGTGGAAGGTAACGATCAGTGGCTTCCGTGTGTGGAGCTCTTACCAAGTGCCAGGCATTGTGCTCAGAGACTTTCCAAATATTATTTAATTTGCTGCTTGTAATAGCTCCTTAAGGCAGGTAAAATTCACACGTTAGAGATGAGACAACACATTTCTGAAGGTTGACTGAATTGCCCAAGTTCACATAGCTAGCTAATGGCAGGGCAAGTATCTGAACTTTAGAGATCATCGTTTTATCCGTGGTAGTGGGTTGAATAGTGTCCTCCCAAAATTCAGGTCCACCCGGAATCTCAGAATGTAATCTTGTCTGGAAATGGGGATTGAAGATAGAATCAAGTTACGATGAGGTCATCCTGACTTAGAGTGGGCCCTACATCCGATGACTGCTATCTTCATAAGAGAAAGAAGAGGAGGATTTGGATACAGAGACAAGGGGGAAGATGACCAGATGAAGATGGAGGCAGAGGTTGGGGGGATGGTGTCACAAGCCAAGGAACACCAGGAGCCACCAGAAGCTGGAAGAAGCATGGAGGGTTCTTTCCTAGAGCCTTCAGGGGAAATATAGCTCTGGCTGCCACCTTCGTTTGGACTGTAGCCTCTGGAACTGAGAATGAATTTCTGTTGTTTTAAGCCCCACTCCCCCCCACAATTTTTGGTACTTGGTTATGGCAGCCCTAGTAGAGTAATACAGTCACTATGATCTCACTGGCTTCCTTAGAATAGAAGACTCTAAAGAGAGTAATGTCACTGAATTCTAGGAGGAGGGATGGATTCTTGAGGTTGGGAAGGGTAGAGCCTCTTTCTTCCTTCCTTTCTTATTTCCTTCCTTCCTTCCTTTTCTTCCTTTCCTTCTTTTCTTCCTTCTTTCTTTTTATTAAAAATTTTTTAAAATTTATTCTTGGGAGAGAGAATGAGATTGAGAGGGGCAGGAAGAAGACAGAGAATTGGGCTCCATGCTGACAGCAGAGGGCCCAATATAGGGCTCAAACTCATGAACCATTAGATCACAACCCGAACCAAAGTCTGATGCTTAACTGACTCATTCACCCAGGAGCCCCTGGTAGAGCCTCTTTAGAGATGTGTTTCTGAATGACATTTGGGGCTTCTTCAAGGTATGCATGCTCACTCCCTCGATTTGGAGAATCTTCATTCCTATTCCTCTTGTTAAGGGAAAGTGTTATTCATGATGCCTGTGAAAGGTGGTAAGGCAGACTTACTCAGCGGGACCGTTACAATGGGGTTTTGTAGTAGGAGAGAAAGATCAGGTTCAACTCTGAACGCACCGAGGACAAGTAGAAATTTATTGCCAGGTAGTAAGGTAAGGATTGGTGGATGTGTATAAGAGGAAACACCGAGGCTGGGGAGATTCTTGTTTGACTGAATCAACAAGCGCCCTAGTTTGCTGAATGCAGACAAGGGGGATAAGGGTGAGGGCTGAGTAATTTGATCAGATATCAAGAGTGAGTGGGGGGTATTTTGCTAAACGGAGCAAGCAAGATTCTTGCTAAAACTGGACTAAATGGCCAATGATGGAACCATGGTCAGGACTTGAGGGCTTGGAGGAGCCTGGTTATTTAGGTCAAGGAGAGAGACTTGTCACTCTCCACACCACAGCTGTCACTAGCCACTGAGTGTAATAAGAATGTGTCGTGTTCAGGGGCGCCTGGGTGGCTTAGTCGGTTAAGCGTCCGACTTTTGCTCAGGTCATGATCTCGCGGTTCGTGGGTTCGAGCCCCGCATCAGGCTCTGTGCTGACTGCCGGCTCAGAGCCTGGAGCCTGTTTCAATCTGTGACTCCCTCTCTCTCTGACCCTCCCCTGCTCATGCTGTCTCTCTCTCTCCTAGAAATAAATAAGACATTAAAAAAAATTTAAAAAAAAAAAAAAAGAATGTGTCGTGTTCATGCATTCAACTCACTCTCCATCCTGTATGATGGAGAGCCTCAAGTCAGGCTTTTTCCAGGGTGTGTGTGTGTGTGTGTGTGTGTGTGTGTGTGTATGTGTGTTGAAGGGGAGTGCTGTGGTTGGACTGGTGGGAGGCTAGAGGATAATTAGGGACAAGTTTTTCCCATAAAAGGGTAATTCGACTGGGTCCTTTTTGGAGCCCATGACCAATTGCTTTCTGCCCTGAGAGTTTGCCTGTGTCCTCCCATAGCTATCATCTTTTGAAAGGGTGAAGAAATGTCACCGTGCCCGGGGACTGCTTAACGTCTTGAATCAAACAGCAGGAGCAGCAAATAAATCGAGCACTTCAAAACACAAGTTATTTTAACATCTCAAACAACTTCCTGGCACTTCTTTTCTTCCTCTGCATCTTTTTGGGAAAACTCTGTGACCCCATCCTCTTCCTCACTTCCAACAGCACTCCACGGAACCATGAGAAAACACCCTCCTTATGCTGATGAAAGGGCTGAACTTCTCTATTATTCCATGAACTTGGTTTTTTTCTCATTAAAAGTAATATAAACTTTCAGTTTCCAGTTCTACATGCAAGGAGCTTGGAAGGTGCTGCTCTGTCTTAACAAGTAAAAAGCAAAAAGACTGAATGAAAAAATCAACAATTCTTTGGAGGCATAAGTGGGGAGGACCCAGAGCGTGTTACAGCTGCAGAGTCACAGCTTTCACAGGACTCAGAGCTCCTGGAGGACTGACTTGTGGATGGAAGTTGCCTTGGAAACCAGTGCCAGGAAAGGAAAACTTGAATTTGTAATTGATGGATTGCTGAGGCTCAATGTGGACAGACCTGAGAGGTAAAAAAAACAAAAACAAAACAAAACCCAAAAAACAAAAAACCTCTAGAGGAATGAGGTATGTCGGTGGCTCACTCAGTTAATCACTCAGACTCTTGATTTTAGATCTGGTCATAATTTCATGGTTCATGGGTTTAAACCTTGTGTAGAACCTGCTTGGTATTCTCTCCCTCTCCCCTCACTCTCTCACTCTTTCTCTAAATAAATAAATAAATGTAAAAAAAAAACCTCTAGAGGAAGTCAATTATTGGGAACCCTCCCACTTCATGAGTTTTACCTCCAAGAACTCAATTAGGTTCTTGTAGTAAATACTGGAGAAATAAAAGTCCCCTCATGCTTCCTGTAGGGGGAGAGAGGAAAGGAACCATTTTGAAATGTGCCAGAGTATTCTGTTAGCAAGTCTACCTTCAAGGGAAACTGGTTGACCAGAACTTAACCTGTTGGGGTGCTACTAGAGCCCAAGTGACTTGGGGAAGTGAAATACCCAATGCCAGTCAGTTCTAGCCTTCCACTTGGAAGAAGGGAAACACTCCAACCCATGCTCGCCATCTTGTCCCACTCAAGGAGGAAGGAAAAAAAGCCTGCGAAGCATTTGTGAAGTTCACAGTTCAGTGGCATAAGATCGCTAAAAGATGGAGACCCAGTGCTTGCTTTGACAGCAGATATACTAAGACTGAGATTTAATCATAGAACTATAAAATGATTTCCCTCTCCCTACACCTTACCACCATATTACTAAAAACGTATTTACAACAATTCCTTTTTTTACCCAGTACGTCATGTCTGGTTATCAAGAAAAACTACAAAACGTACTGAAAGAAGAAGAAAAAAACCCTACACAATTTGGAAAGACAGAGCAGGCATCAGAACCAGACACAGCAGAGATGTTGGAATTATCAGATTGGGAATTTAAAACAGCTATGGCCAATATGTTAAGAGTACTGGTGGATGAAATAAACAGCATGTGAGAAGAGATGGACAATGTAAGCAGAAGGATAGAAATCCTAAGAAAGAACCAAAAAGAAATGCTGGAGCTTAAAAAAAACACTGTAACATAAATGAAAAAATGGGCTTATTACTTGGATGGGCTTATTACTACTTGGAATATGGCTGGAAGAAATCATCTCTGAGCTTAAGGACATGTCAATAGATCTTGAAGTTTAAAAAGAAAAAAGGCTGAAAAAAATTCAGAACAAACATCCAAAGATTGTGGGACAACTACAAAAGTTATCACATATACATAACGGGACCACCAGAAGGAGAAAACAGAGAGAAAGAACAGAAGAAATATTTAAAACAATAATGACTGAGCATTTCCTTAAATAAATGTCAGACATGGAACTACATATCCAGGAATTTCAGAGAACACCAAGCAGCATAAATGCCAAAAAAACTATCCCTGGGTATATCATTTTTCAAACTACAGAAAATCAAAGACAAAAAATTCTGAAAGAAGACAGGGAAAAAAATATCATAGTTATAGAGGCACAAAGATAAGAATTACATCTGTGTCCTCTTGGAAAATCATGCAAACACAAAGAGAGTGGAGTGAAGTATTTAATGTGTTGAGATAAAAAGTTATCAACCAAAGAATCTGTACCCTGTGAAATCCTTCAAAAGTGAAGGAAATAAAGTCTTTCTCAGATAAACTAAAATTGAGGTAATTTGTGGGGTGCTTGGTGGCTTAGTCAGTTAATCATCTGACTCTTGATCTCAGCTCAGGTCCTGATCTCACTGTGAGTTTGAGCCCCACATCAGGCTCTGCAATGTGCAGAGTCTGCTTGGGATTGTGTCTCTCCCTCTCTCTGCCCTTCCGCTGCTCATTCTTTCTCTCTTTCTCAAAATAAATAAATAAACTTTAAAAAGAAAGAAAATTTAAGTATTTAAAAAAATAAGATTGAGGTAATTTGTTGGCAGTAGACTGCACTGCAAGAAATATGAAAATACTTTAGGGAGAAAGAAAGCGACATAGATCAGATACTTGGATCTGCACAAAGAAAGGAAAAGCACTGAAGGATTAAGTAAAGGTAAAACAAAAACTTCTATTTTTCCTTTTTTAAAAAGAACATTATATTCATGCTTTCACACTTTTTAATAAAAAGTTTATTTTTGAGAAAGAGAGAGAGAGAGAGAAAGCCACAAGTGGGAAAGGGGCAGAGAGAGAGAGACAGAGACACAGAATCTGAAGCAGGTTCCAGGCTCTGAGCTGTCAGTGCAGAGCCCGACACGGGGCTTGAACTCACGAACCGCAAGATCATGACCTGATCTGAAGCTGGACACTTAACCTACTGAGCCACTCAGGTGCCCCCCAAATTTAAATTTTCTTCTTATTAGTTGACCTAACCTATAACAGTTTTTTCAAAATAATAACAGTAATATTTTGATTATATATGCTTATGTATGTATCTCACGTATATATATATATATATGCTTATATATATGTACTTATTTTATATAAGTGAAATGAATGATAGCAATAGTACGAAGGAGGGGAGACAAGAATTAGGATTATTTTCTTATTATGAGATATGCACACTACTTTTTTATGTATGTTTTTCAAAAGACGAGTCAAGTGCAATAGTGAGAAGGGGGAAAGAGTAGAACAAGAAGTTCAATCTGTAACTGTGAACAATCAATTGAGATAACTCACTACCTTCAGAGCAGCCAGAAAATGGACTTCAGTTCATTGTAAATGTGTATTACACACTTTAGAAAACAAAAAATAATAAAAAGAAGTATAACTGATACACTAAGAAACGAGAGAAAATAGAGTCATACGGAATGCTTAGTTAAAACTACAGAAGGCAGAAAGAGAGAGAAAGAGAAAAATAAGTACAAAGGGCAAAAGAAAATGGAGGAGAATATAGTAGATATTTATCCAAATATATTAATATCACCTTGAACGTCAATAGTATAAATGTGCCAATTAAAGACAGAGATTGGCAGAGTGGATCATAGGATACGACCTAATTGTTGCCTACAAGAAACTTATTTTAAATATAAAGATACACATAGACTAAAAGTAAAGCACTGGAGAAAAATTTATCTTACTGACACTAACGGAAGGGTTGTAAGAGTAGCTATAATGATTTCAGACAGAGCAGACCTCAAAGCAGGGAAAGTTATTAGGGACAAAGAAGGGCATCACATAATAATAAAGGCATCAGTTTCCCGAAAAGACATAATAATTCTTCACATGTATGTGCCTAACAACAGAGCATCAAACTAACGAGGCAAAAACTAATAGACCTGTGAGCAGAAATAGATGAAATCCACTATCATAGTTGGAGATATTAACACCCTTCCATCGGAAGTGGACAGATCCAGCAGGCAGAAAATCACGAAGGACATAGTTGAACTCAACAGCCTCATTAGTCAACTGGGTATAACGGACATCTACAGACTCCTTCATCCAACAGCAGCGGAACACTCATTCTTCTCAATTTCACATGGAACATTCACTAAGAGAAACCACATTCTGAGCCTTAAGACACAGCTTAACAAATTTAAAAGAACAGCAGTCATGAAATGTCTACTTTCAGACCACAGTGGAATTATACTAGAAATCAGTAACCAAAAGGTAACTGGAAAATCCCCAAATACATGGAGATGAAACAACACAGTCCTAAACATTGCATGGATAAGAGAAGAATTCAGACGAGAAATTTAAAAATATTTTGAATGAAAAGAAAATGAAAACACAGCTTACAAAATTTGTGGGCTGTAGCAAAAGCAGCACTTGAAGGAAAATTTATAACAGGAGTGCATATATTAGAAAAGAAGAAAGATGTAAAACCAGTAATCTTAATTTTCTACCTTAGGAAGGTAGAAACAATTTAAATCCACAGTAAGCAGAAGAAAATAAATAATAATACAGAGGAAATCAGTGAAATTGAAAACAGGAAATCAATACAGAAAAATATAACCAAAAGCTAATCTTTGGGGGCGCCTCAGTGGCTGTTAAGTGTCTGACTCTTGATTTTGGCTCATTTCATGATCTCAATCTCATGGTTGGTGAGATGGAGCCCGATGTTGGGCTCTGTACTGACAGTGCAGAGCCTGCTTAGGCCTCTGTTTCTCAGCCCCTCCCCCATGCATTCTCTCTATCTCAAAATAAATAAATAAAATATTAAAATCAGGGGCGATTTTGCTATTGGTGCAGGTTGTGATCTTGCGGTCATGAGATGAAGCCTCTGTGCTAAGCATGGAGCCTGCTTGGAATTCTCTGCCCCTCCCACATACATGCTCGCGCTCTCTCTCTCTCTCTCTCTCTCTCCCCCTCAAAAATTTTTCTTTAAAAAAAATCAATAAATTTTTATCTAGCCTCTTTATAACTCTTTATAACAAAAAAAGAGAAAGGACACAAGTGAATAATAATCAGAAGGGAAAGAGGGGACATCAATACAGATCCCTTAGACATTAACAGGATAATAAAAGAGCACTGTGAAAAACTCTATTCCCACAGATTTGATAACCTAGGTGAAATGGACCAACTCCTTGAAAGACACAATCTGCCAAAACTCACACAGGAAGATACAGATGATCAAAGTAGATGATCTATTTTTTAATTTTTTACCTATTTCATTGTCAGAAATGGATGATTCCATAAATAGATGATCTATTGCAAAAATTAAATCAATAATTCATAATCTTCCAAAATAGGAAACACCAGATCCAGTGGATTTACTGGTTGATTTTATCAAGCATTTAAGGAAGAGATTGTACCAATTCTCCACAATCTCTTTCAGAGGATAGAAGCAGAGAGAATACTTCCTAAATTAGTCTATGAGGCCGGCATTAATCTTTTTTTAAAATATTTTTATTTTCTATTATTTATTAAATTTTTTTATTTATTATTTTAAAATGTTTTATTTATTTCTAGGAGAGAG
Source organism: Proteles cristata cristata (assembly GCA_017311185.1). NCBI lineage: Eukaryota > Metazoa > Chordata > Mammalia > Carnivora > Hyaenidae > Proteles > Proteles cristata. The sequence goes on from JAESUZ010004545.1 coordinate 903,486, forward strand.
AGAGACAGTGTGAGCAGGGTAGGGTCAGAGAGAGAGGGAGTCACAGACTGAAACAGGCTCCAGGCTCTGAGCCGGCAGTCAGCACAGAGCCCAACACGGGGCTCAAACCCATGAACCGCGAGATCATGACCTAAGCGAAAGTCGGACGCTTAACCGACTAAGCCACCCAGGCACCCCATAGGCCGGCATTAATTTAACACCAGAACAAGATAAAGACATTACAAGAACACTAAAGAATAATGGTGTCATGAACATAGACAAATCCGCCAAAAAATATTGGCAACTCTAATCTAACAAATTACATACCATGACCAAGTGGTATTTATCCTGGGTATGTAAGAATGGTTCAATATTTGAAAATATTATTAATGTAATGTAATCCATTACATCAATGAACTATAAAAGGAAAATCACATGACTATATCATTAGATGTAGAAAAAGAATTTGATAAAGTCTAATACCATTTCATGATAAAAAAAAAAACTCTCAGTAAACACAAAATAAAGGGAAATGTCCTCATCTTGATAAAGAATATGTACAAACCCCACAGTTAGCATTAAACTTAACTGTGAGAAACTTAAAGTTTTCCCACTATGATCAGGTATAAGGCAAGCATATCCTCTCTTACCACCCTTCTTCAACATTGTAGTGTAAATCCTTGTTAATGCAATATGATAAAAAAAAAATAAGGTAAGAGCGGGAAATAAAAATAGACAGACTGAAAAGGAAAAAATAAAATTGTCTTTGTTCACAGAGGTGATTATTCAGAAAAATCTGAAAGAATCTATCAAAATCGGGTTGCCTGGGTGGCTCAGTCAGTTAAGCGTCCGACTTTGGCTCCAGTCATGATCTCATGGTTCATGGGTTCGAGCCCCACATAGGGCTCTGTGCTGACAGCCAGCTCAGAGCCTGAAGATTGTTTCAGAATCTGTGTCTCCCTCTTTCTCTGACTCTCCCCTGCTCATGCTCTCTCTCTCTCTCTCTCTCTCTCAGAAATATATAAAAAAATTTTTTAATTAAAAAAAAGAATCAACCAAAATCTCCCGGAACTAATAAACAATTATAGTAAGGCTGAAGGATACAAGATTAATATACAAAAGTCTATAATTTTCCTATATACCAGCTATAAGCAAGTAGAATCTGCAGATGAAAATGTAATACTATTTACATTAGGCACGCTAAGCACCAAAGTAAAATACTTAGATATAAATGCAACAAAATATGGACAATATCTGTAATGAAGAAAACTACAAAACTCTGATGAATGAAATCAAAGAGCTAAATAAGCAGATATCTCATGTTTATGAATAGGAAGACTCAAGATCAGTTCTTCCCCACTTGATCTATGGATTCAAGGTCATCCCAATCAAAATCCCAGCACGTTATCTTGTGGATATCAACAAACGGTATAATAGTTTATATGGGGAGGCAAAGGCGGAGTAAACACAAAATTGAAGGGGAAAGACATAGTTGTAGGCCCAAGAGTCCTTCAAGACTTATTATAAAGCTAGTGATTAGGACACTGTGGTATTGGCAAAAGAATAGGCAAATAGATCACTGGGAGAAAACAGAGAGCTCAGAAAGAGATCCACTTAAATATGGTCAACTGACCTTTGACAAAGTTGCAAATAATACAATGGAACAAAGGGAGTTCTTTAAACGAATGCTGTTGGAACAATCCTCCCCATGCAGAAAATGAATTTAGTCATAGATCTTACACCATCTACAAAAATGGACTCAAAATGGATCATAGACCTAAGGGCAAAATGCAAAACCATGAATCTCCTAAAACCTGAGAGAAAACCTAGATGACCTGCAGTATGCTGATGCCCCTGGGTCTGGTGATGCTCCAGGAAGGCCTACTTGCTCAGATTCTTCTAAGTGTTTCTTCTTCTAGGAGGTAAGGATGCTCCTTTCCTCAAAATATTTGGAGGGCACCTCTCACCTGATGGTTTCAGGAGAGAAGGGGGAAGGAAGATCAGAGAGATCTTCCTGCGTCTGCTGTTTTTTTTCAAACTCCTTCGTCTTAAAATAGTCAATATGCCAACGCACCATATTTTAGGGTACTATGCCCTGAACCCTATCAAAAGACAGGTTTCTATTCACTTGGGGATGCGAGAGTTCACAAAACTTATGACTTAAGAGGCTGTTAGAATTTGAGGCTTATAGAGGCGCCTGGGTGGCTTAGTCGGTTAAGCGTCCGACTTTCGCTTAGGTCATGATCTCGCGGTTCGTGGGTTCGAGCCCCGCGTCGGGCTCTGTGCTGACTGCCAGCTCAGAGCCTGGAGCCTGTTTCAGTCTGTGACTCCTCTCTCTGACCCTCCCCTGCTCACGCTGTCTCTCTCTCTCTCTCTCTCTCTCCTAGAAATAAATAAAACATTATAAAAAATTTAAAAAAAAAAAAAGAATTTGAGACTTATATTCCGTCCTCATAGAGAATCAGGAGGGGCAGAGAAGTACTTTCTGGAAAACAGATGGCTTCTTAGGGGAAGAGTGGGAGAAAGAAAGGGCAGTAATAGGAACACAGATGGCTTTTGAAACACGAGTGGACCTTTAGGAGAATAACTGAGAGCTGGGATGATTCTGTGACAATGTGTGTTTGGATGTGGTGGTGAAAAGGGATTAGGCTGGCCTCTGGGGAGGAGATTTTATGGTATTTGGATTTGGGGAGGCTTTTGCTTCTAGGCTGTTACATTAATTAAACAAAGAGACCATTAGACGGAGGTGGCTGTAATGCTGTGGCGGCTAATTTAAGCAAGCCCAAATCTAAGCCTGCAAATGCCTCAAGGTTATGAAATTGGACCACTAAGGACCACCAATCACAAAGGCCAACTAAGCTTTAAGTTACATCCTACCAACCTTTGCTTCCTCGCCTTTTTTGTGTTTCCCCAGGCTCCTGTCAGAGGAGCGCTCCTAACCACTTCCGGTTTGGTGCTGCCCCATTTGAATTGATTTTTGCTCAAATAAGCATTTAAATATGCCTTAGTTTATCGTTTTAACAAAGTAGATGAGGGATTGCAGGAGCTCAAATGCCTTCAGCTTGAAATAATTCTTATGCCCAAGTGGCATATTTTGGCGTGGCATATCTTAATTCCCTTCGAATGTAGTTTATGAGGTTTTTTAATGCTCTCGACTAATATCCATCTGCGGTGGATAGAAGACTCCAGAAACAACTGTAATCCTTCTAGATTCCACAGGTCCAGAGGCCCAGTTTTAGCTGAGTGACATTCAAAAACAACTGGGGCACCTGGGTGGCTCAGTCGGTTAAGCATCTGACTCTTGGTTTTGGCTCAGGTCATGATCTCATATTTTCATGAGTTTAAACCCCACTTTGTGCTGACAATGCAGAGCCTGCTTGGGATTCTCTTTCTCTCCCTCCCTCTCTCTGCCCCTCCCACATGTGCTCTCTCTCAAGATAAATAAATAAATTAATAAATAACCCCAAACCACAGTCTTTGAACTAAAATTAATTATATAGGAACTTCAATCACTACTGCCTCTCTTGAAGAACATTGTAAAAGATCCATCTCAAAACTCACACCCATACTTATCCAAATTCCTTTTCTTCTCCTATTCAATTCTCCCACATCCAGAGCTAACCTTGAGCTTCTAACCAAATCCCCACAAACTCTTTTCCATTCTCCTAACCTGTGGCTTGTCTGCTTCTTGTCCTTCCTCATTTTCTCCTTTTTCTTTATTATGTACATCAATTTTGTCTGGCTATATTTTTTCAAGGTTTCTTCTCTGCTTGTCTGCTCCCTAATTCTCCATAACAGTAAAAAGTCCAGGAATGAAGCAAGTAAAACTCTGCTCCTTCTTCCCTCCTCTTTGGAGAATCATCTTCATGGCAATATTACAAAACACTCTGGAACCAGTATGCAAAGAAAGAATTTTCCAGTGAAGGCATGTGAAGAGTGCTCATACTTTGATAAACGTGTTCCCTTTACACAGTTTTAGAATTTCTTCTTTGTCCTGAGATTGCTTTCTTTAATTTTTGAAATTGCTAAGCATCAAATGCATTTGATTACCCCAAAATACAATTACTCCAAAGTACAACTGAACACACATCACATATGCACTCTTTCTCAATCTCTTTCTCTTTCTCCTTCTTTCTCTGGTCCCCCAGTGATAAAATTTTATTTTCCTCGTGCTACTGTGGAAATTAGGGAATCTTCCAAGAGAATGTGAATGAGACAAAATATTTAGAAGTCTAGTTTCAAGCCCCAGTTTACATACTGATTATAGCCTTCTTCTGAAAATATAATTATAGTTTGGTTATCTTTCTGATGGCAAAGTAGCTGTCTCCAAATACTTGAACTGTGCCCATATGGAAATATAGTAGGTATAAACTATATCATCTCTGAGGTGAAAACCAGAGACAATGACTGGAAGTTACAGAAAGGCAGATTTCTTTTTTTTTCCTTTTTTTTTAATGTTTTATTTATTTCTAGGAGAGAGAGAGAGACAGCGTGAGCAGGGGAGGGTCCGAGAGAGAGGGAGTGACAGACTCGGAAACAGGCTCCAGGCTCTGGGCTGGCAGTCAGCACAGAGCCCGCCGCAGGGCTCAAACCTACGAACCACGAGATCATGACCTAAGCAAAAGTCGGACACTTAACCGACTAAGCCACCCAGGCACCCCCAGAAAGGCAGATTTCAACTCAATATAAAGAACTTTCTAAATTTTTTAAAGTAATGTTTTTTTAAAATTTATTTCTGAGAGAGAGAGAGAGAGACAGTGTGAGCAGGGGAGGGTCAGAGAGAGAGGGAGACACAGAATCTGAAGGAGACTCCAGGCTCTGAGCAAGCTGTCAGCACAGAGCCCGATGTAGGGCTCGAGCTCATAAATCGTGAGATCATGACCTGAGCTGAAGTCAGTTTCTTAACCGACTGAGCCACCCAGGCGCCCTAATGTAAAGGACTCTTTAAATATTTAAAGATATTTAGTAATGAAATATATTGTCTTGAGACATAGTGAGTTTCCTGCCCTTAGGGGTGTTTAAAAAGAGATTGGACAATTCTTTGCTGGGACTGTGTGGGAGCATTCCTGCATAGGACAGAATATGGACTAGATTGGAAGCAGTATAGAACGGTGTTTAAGAACCTGCATTCAAAGCATGGCTTGACCACTTAACAGCTATGTGGCACTGGAGAAATTATTTATCCACTGTGATCCTCAGTTTTCCCGTCTGTTATACGTTACATAATAATATAACATGCATGTATTACATATACACATTCAATAAAAAATGTAACATGTATGTTATCCATGTATTATTATTATAATACATGTATTATGTATACATGTATACATGTATAATGTAATATTATATACATGTAATATACCATGAGGTTATTTTGAAGATTAAATGAGTAGGTATACAGTGTAGAACAGATAATAAATAATACTGGCTATTATTATAACCTTGTTATGTATATTTACCAGAATATATCCCCAGGTATGTTGGTAGTTGTTACAAGAATAAAAGTTGGGTGGTCAAATAAATTTAGGGATACACAGTCTTTAGAGTTTAAACAGGTTCCATTGTTGCAGGACTTTTCAGATCTTTTAATGCCCTAATGTACATTCCAGAATTCCAAAAGGACAATAAAACAGGACAGATTTTTTGGAACTTTTTAGATCGTGGTATCATTTTGCTTTTGGATGTCCCCAGAAGACTGTGTTTCATGGGACTCATCTTGGGAAAGATGAGTTGAGTAGATGCTACTTCCTCCTCAAGCCTCTGTTTCTCTGATTCTTTAGCCTAAGGGCTCTGATGTTTTCCTTCATCAAAGTCCTTGAATCTTAAGGTCTGAGAATTTCCAGGGAGAAATGCTTTCCAAGGTCTGACCATCTATTGAGTGGATGAGAAAACAAGAGAATGTACCGTCTCTGCTTTCAATGTCAGTGGTTTCACTGGGATGTCCAGATGAATGAAGATGCTAGGTCTCCCCTCATGACAAGGTCCCCATCCAGCAATCTCCAGTTTGGGTTTTGAGTAATGTCATAGAAGGCATGAGGAAAGGGCTGCTTTGGCAAGACAAAGAATGAAGATAAGAAATTGAATCATTCATCCAAGGAGAGCACTGACTTCAGTGACCCATGCATCGTCAAGTTCCAGAATAAATTTGTTGAATACGGAATGGATTTTCATCTGGCTAGTGTAAGGGAGAAAAAGATTATTTTCCTCTACTTATCTTAGGTTCATTGGCTGGACCCTTGCAAATTAGGCTAACAAAAGACAAATTAGAGATATCTGGGAGGCTCAGTCAATTGGGCATCTGATTCTTGACTTTGGTTCAGATCATGATCCCAGAGTTGTGGGATTAAGAATTGCGTTGGACTCATGCTCAGTAGGAAGACTGCTTAGATTCTCTCTCTCTCTCTCTCTGTCTGTCTGCCTCTCTCTCTCTGCCTCTCTCCCTTGCTTGCATGCTATCTCCCTCTAAAATAAAATAAAGAAGACAAATTAACAAAAGAAAAGGGATTGTTTGTTAACAGATGCATTGTACATAACTGTAAGTACTCAGTGATGAGTAACTGAAAGGCATGTTTAGAATTTGGGCACATATAGCATTTTAACCAAAGATAAATAATTTTGTTTTTTTTTTAAATTTTTTTAAATGTTTTATTTATTTCTAAGAGAGAGAGAGAGAGAGACAGCATGAGCAGGGGAGGGTCAGAGAGAGAGGGAGTCACAGACTGAAACAGGCTCCAGGCTCTGAGCTGGCAGTCAGCACAGAGCCCGACATGGGGATCAAACCCACGAACCGCGAGATCATGACCTAAGCGAAAGTCGGACGCTTAACCGACTAAGCCACCCAGACGCCCCCAAAGATAAATAATTTTGTAGAGAAGCTACAAGACAAAGGAAAAGACTCCGAACTTCTATGGGTGGTAAATTGTGGGAAGGCAAATATGGGGAAATTAATGGTTGATCAGGGTTAATTAGTTAAGATTTGTTTGTGTAGACCCTTTCTCGGTCCTGTCTTGTCTCTGGTGGTATCTGGTAGTAAGGTTGTTACCCCTCCTTGTTACTGGAAGTGGACAGTGGGACACTTCACAAGGGAATTTCTGTTCTGGTTCCTGCTAGACCAGGGAAGGACGGAGAGTTTGTCCAGTATCTGTTTTTGTCAATTGCATTCAGCTCAAAATAACTCTGATGCCAGGATGGCGTATTTTGAGGCAACATACCGTGAACCCTTACACCAGGGGAGGTGGGCAGGATTCTACACTGATGCAAAAGGATGAGCTACAATGTAAACTCTATAAGGAGAAAAGTCTGAAATAGTGCCCAACACATATTAAGCACTCACCAAAGTGTGGTTTTTGTTTTTTGATTATTTGTTGAATAAATAAATGGGTTGACACATCCACTTGAACGTCCTAAAAGACACATTAATCTTAATTTGCCCTAAACCAAACTCGTGCTCTTCTCATCTCTTTCCCCCACCCCTGCCCCAGATGTGTTTCTGAGCCAGTGTCCCTGTCATAGAAATGGTACCACTATCCATCCTGTTACTCAAACTAGGATCTGAATGCATCCTTGATGCGTCCCATCCTTCATCATCTTCCCGCTGCACGAATTCACCACCAAACCCAGTTACTCTCCAGATATCTCTTGATTCCATCTCCTGTATTCTACTTCTGTCCAAATCACCTAGACCAAGTCGTGGTTCTCTCTCACCTGGATTCTGTTAATAGCCTTTGACCTAGTCTCTGATGAAACTGTGGTCCAGCTTCCTCCCACAGCCAGCGGGACCTTCTTGGAACACACATCTGATCCCCCACACACTATCTGATGCCAACAAAACAAAACAAAAAAACCCAAACAAAGCACATAAGCTCTCTTTGGTGGTTCTAATAAAGATCAAAATTCTTATTGAAGGCCCCATGGAGACTGCCCGTCAGTTTCCCCTCCAGCCTGCTGTCCCACCAGGCCTTACATCTTTACCTTTTCCGTTCCAGCTTTTTCTTCTTCACCTGCCTCTCACTTCCTCCTGATGTTTTGCATTTGCTTCTCCTCTGGCCTTCGGGGTATAGTAACTCCGGCCCTTCCCTCACATTTCACTTCTCTGACACTCCCCCTGAGTCGATTCTCCAGGAACCTGTCCTTTGCTATTACAGCTGTCATTTCCCATTATCTTACGAGATCTATTATCAGTGTCCCCACTTAGGTCGGCACGAGGGCCAGAATGGGCTGACATACCCACGTGGATGTCCTAAATGTGTTTTCTATCATCTAAAAGGGAGTCTATCCTATGGCAGCACTCAATAAATATTTGATAGATGGGTGCATGGACAGAATACTCTGCATTGAGGGTTATTACGCACGTAGAAGAGCGAATGTATCGTGTGTGTTCAGTGGACTTCCAGAAAACGAAGAATAGATCTGTAAGAGGTTTCGTTCCAGGTTTGGGATTTCCTAAACTTAGCAGCTGGGAAGTGGTGTCCAAAGACAGCTGGAGGCAGTGAGCACTAGAGGGCAATACAGGCAAAGGAAAGGAGAGCCCAAGCCGCCAGGCAGCGGTCCCAGAGAACAGCGGATGGCCTGCAGCTTCTCAGAGATGCAAAGGATTCTGGGAAACTCCATGCCATCCAGGCATCCCTCTGGAGGCCAGGGACCAAAGCAGCTTCCTTCGTGGTGCTTAGCAAGCAGGGAGATGCCTCACTCTTGCCGTTCCCTAACTGTGCTGGCCAGTACTTTCAGGTGCAAGGTCGCCGGCATGTGTGGGTAAACTTAAAGAGCCAGAGATGTGACGGAGCTAGAAATCTGTCCTAGCAGCCACACCAACAGGGGCTCAGAGAGCTGGAGTGGTTTCGGGAGGCAACAACATGGTATTGACCTGGCCATCTTTTTTTTTTTAATTTTAAAAATATTTTATTTATTTCTGAGAGAGAGAGAGACACTGTGAGCAGGGGAGGGTCAGAGAGAGAGGGAGACACAGAATCCGAAGCAGGCTCCAGCCTCTGAGCTGGCAGTCAGCACAGAGCCCAACGCGGGGCTCAAACCCACGAACTGTGAGATCATGACCTGAGCCAAAGTCGGACGCTTAACCGACTGAGCCACCCAGGCGCCCCTTGACCTGGCCATCTTGTCTCCCCTTAAAGGGGGGCACCTGCTAGTCTTTTATCTTGTGATGCTGTTGCACTTGTGGATTTTCTGGCCCTGCTTCTTCTTCGAGGGCTCTCCCTCTAGTTTTGACTTCTAGTAATTGCCTCGTCACTTCTGCTGCCTTTCTGCGGCCCTTCACCCTTAAATGCCAAAGGCTGTTCGGAGCTGTTGACAGGTAGTGATCGGATAGTGGGCAAGTACTCATCACCATCCATCTGGTTGTAAGTGGCCTTACGTCCCGCCTGCTATAGTCACCGGTGTGGACCAGGCAGCAAGGCCATACAATACTAACCACAATTTTGTGGAAGGAATACCCTGTGGCCTTTTCCTCAGAAGGATGACAAGCCCTGGATTATTCTCTGAAATTCTTGAAAATGAGTTAAAAGCACTGCCAGCTTATTACTAACACAGCTAAGCAGCCTCAGGCTACATTGTCTTTTAATCATCATTCTTATTGGTTACTGAGCATATACCATTCTCTGTTCATCCTAGACTAGAGGACTTTGGGGCGCCTGGGTGGCTCAGTCGGTTAAGCGTCCGACTTCGGCTCAGGTCATGATCTCACGGTTCGTGGGTTTGAGCCCCGCATCGGGCTCTGTGCTGACAGCTGGGAGCCTGGAGCCTGCTTCGGATTCTGTGTCTCCCTCTCTCTCTGCCCCTCCCCTACTCGTTCTGTGTTTCTCTCTGTCTCAATAATAATAAACATTAAAAAATATACTATAAATTAAAAAAAAAATGTAAGTACCCAAGTGTGTCAGGGCCCCTGCTCTGGAGCCGATAGTACACTCCCTGAGGGCAAGGACTCTGGTCAGGATGAAAGTCATGGGTAGGGCATATAAATGATGGAAAGGGTATACACAGTTGAGACCAGACATTTACAACCCAAGTGAATCAAGGGCCAAGTTTAGGACATACCTGTGGAGGGAACAATTGTTCTAAGGTATGTCAAGCTGGGATGAAGGTGAATTCTGGCCCTTCTTCTGGAAAAGAGGAGTGTCAATATCCCCGATACCCTCCCAACATGTCCCGTCTACTGGGCTGGCTCAGGACAGCCTGATTTTTTGCCCCCCAAAACACGGATTAAATAAAAATCAATTCCAATTTAAATGCATTTCAACCTTTTCATATTATAGCTGTAGAGCTAATTGCTCAGCATTGTCATATGCTATAGGGCAGAAGAGCATCATTAAAGTGCTAACAATTCTTTCCATGAAATGGATTTGTGCCAGAGAGAGGAGGCCACTGATGAGTTCTTAAGTGCATTGTTTTGGAAGTGGGTTTTTTTTTCTTCAGGTATCTTTGGAAAAAATGCTCAAATTTGTAAGAGGACATACTTTCATGGCTCCTGTGTAAGTTCCTGACAAACAGTGATCACAGGGGTCAGTGTTTGGAGATTTCACTGATCCATTCCTTCCTTCCTTCTTTCAAGAATTCCTTTTTTCTTTTTTTTTTTATTTGATGGATGCTCTGCTCTCACCATATACCAGACTTTGTGGAGGCCCTAGGGAGCCAGTGGTGGGCAAAAAGGAGATATAATTCATTCTTCATGAGGCTTGCAGCCTAGTCGGGACACTAGTCACATAGTCAAATAAGTAAAGGCGATATTCCAGCTGTGCAAATGTGTTGGAACCAATCATGGGGAGTTTAATGGCAGGGCATAAGACCAGCTCATTTTGAGAAAAGCTTTGTGGGTATTGAGATGAATAGGCATCAGCATGTGCCAACATCCTGTGGTGGAAGGACTTTTGAGTATTGGGGGAAGACGGTCTGTGTCCCTGTTGCTCAGACAGAGACAGGCGTGGGTTATGGAATAAGACTGGAGAAAGAAGGGCCACACTATGCTGGACACCTTAGGCCACAGTTCCACTCTTAGTCCTTATCTTGAGTGCAGTTGGGACCCTGTCGTAGCACTTGAATTAGTGTGGGGTGTGATTGGGGGAGATGTGAGCGCTCTGGCCACAATGAGATAGGACCCATAAGGAGGTCACTTCTGTCATTAGACAGGAGATGGGAACTCCAAGGGATGCTGGACCAGACGGGGACTGCTTCACCTCCCAGAGCAGGCTGGGCCCATTAGCAGTCACCTTATCTCAGCTTTCTGCTCAACCTCTCAGGGACGGCACAGCTGACCCACTGGCTCCTCCCTTCTCACGGAGAAATGAGGAGAGTGTGTGCTTTTAGCAAGGTCATTTGTTTGTGTGGTTTGGGCATTTATTTGAAGTCCCCAAAGACACTGTGGTGGGTGTGGGCCAAAGCGTTTCAACAACGGTCTGGAACGCATGAGGTGCACCAGAATAGGATAGCATTGCTTTCTTTTCTGTTTCCAATTACAGTAAAACCTTGGGTTGTGAATAACTTGTTCTGCTAGTGTTCCGCAAGACGAGCGAATATTTCTAAAAAGTTTTAACTGGATAAATGAGTGATGTCTTGCAATACGAGTATTACGAGACACTGAACGTCCATCACATGATCACAACTGAGCCAACAGTTCTTCTCTCTTTCTCTTTCTCTCTCTCTCTTTCTCTTGCTTGCTGTGGGATTGTGGGTAATTGTCTCCCATGCTCAGATGCTTGGTCTCAGGCTGTGGTGTTTGGCAGAAATCAGTGATTTGTCAGAATGTTGGAAGGTGCCCACAACTGGCACTAGTGTATTTTTTTGTGACTTCAAAGCACCTATGGACAGTCCTTTGTTTTTCCATACACGAGTAAGGTTAGGAATGCTCTACTTCCTTCTAGGTCAGGCTGCCTGCAGATATAGACCCTTTCTTCTGCTGCCTTATTGCCAGTTACATTAAATACAGTATATGACAAGAGTTTCTTAATACTGTTCTGTAGTCAACATCCGTGCAAGTGTATACAATGGCCCCCGTGCATAAAAAGATTCCATTGAGCCAACAGATAGCAGTGATTCCGTTAGTGATAGTGAAAGTCGTCCTACGCAGTAACCTTCCTCTGTCTAGTCTCCCTTGCACCAGCCACGAAGGGTTTCAAAGGTAAGTGCAGGTTAACCTGTTTATTTTTCTTTCTATTTGTATTTTCTTTATTATTTTGTATTAAATGACAGTATTATAATCATTTTTATATGAATTTGGGGCTATGGAACGAATCATCTGAGTTTCTATGATTTCTTATGGAGAAATTTGCTTTGATATACAAGTGCTTTGAATTACAAGTGTGTTTTCTGGAACAAAAACCAAGGTTTTGCTGGATATGTGCCCTTTACTTGTTAAGAATCATGTACTAAGATGGGGCACCTGGGTGGCTCAGTCGGTTAGGTGTCTGATTCTTGATTTCAGCTCAGGTCATGATCTCATCATTCGCGAGATTGAGCCATGTGTTGGGCTCTTTCAGCTACTTGGGACTCTCTCTCTCTCTGCCCCTCCTCTGTTCTCACTCTCTCTCTCTCTCAAAAAAAAAAAAAAAACTTAAAAGAAAGAACTTAGAAAAAGTAACATTTAATCTAGACATAAACATCTAGGACTAATGGAGGATATTCAGGTACTGTGAGACCTGGAAAGGGGGGAATATTTTTGTGTAGGGAGCACTCAAATGACATCACAAAGGTGTTCTGTGCATGGAAGTTGCAGGGATAATCTTCTTTCCATAAATTCATCCATCCATCCATCTATCCATCCAACCGTCCACCCACCCATTAATTTATTCATCAGCCAATATTTATCTCCTATGCGGATAAACAGACAAAGCCCCTGGTATGTTTTAAATTAGGTCTAAAACCCATATGGTCTCTTGCCTTCACTCCACACCTGTTTGCAAAGAATCTCCAGGCTGAATATGAATTCAGGTGCTTCTGGTTTGATAGAGAAATGAGATGACCCTGCTTTCTCAACAGACTCCAGCTCCGGACTCTGCAATTTTCTACATGTTCAGAATAGAGCTTCCTTTCATGGCTGCTTAATTATTATGGCTCAGAAGACCATAATACTAAATTAAAGTGAAATATAATTGCTCTGCCAGTTTTCGCATCTGCCAGAATTCAGCCGATAACAACAGGATTCCATGAGCACCTCCAAGTAAGAATTTGCTGTTGGTGACAGGGGGAAGAAATAATAATAATAATGAAAAAACGCTTTTCTCTCCACATTTGCCCCGAAGCCAAGCTGACATAACAGAAATGGAAAACAGTTGGCACAGGCATAAAATTCTATGACAAAAGGAAACTTGTGAAAGAGAAAAATGAATTTCTTCGGGAAAAAACATAACTTCCACTGACAGCACTGTATTTAGGAAAAGAATTCTGCAGTCTGAGGATATTAAGGTCATTAAAAATAGCAGGGTTATTTTGGGGAAAAGGGATGGGGGTTCTTAATAACCTACTCCCCTCCCCAACACCACCACACACAACATTCTCCTTCAAATCTATATTAAAGTTAATCATCAATTGAAAGCCAGAAATGATATTGGAAAATCATTCTTTTACAAACGGAAACTATTATAATTTAAAAGGGTGCAAATGAAACCATACATTTTCAGAAGGAGATCAATGAAAAGCACTTTATTAGAAAATATAAATCACTTTTTAATTTCAGATGCAACAAGAAAAGAACTCATTTTTTCAGTTTCATTGAAATTGATTGGTACACCTGCAGAGAAAAGCAGCTTTATCATCTCGTTATCAGCCAATTAATATGCAGGTCTAAATGTGAATACTATTCCAGTTAACTAGAAATGGATGATTTTATTGAAGTCTTAATAGACTAGGAAAAGCTGCCTTCCACCCTGCTAAATGAGGTCAGTTGAGAAAAAAAAATCAGAAGTGTGTAAATTGGGATGGGTGGAATCTAAAACAATTTCTCTAACGCTCTGGACCAGAGAGAGAGAGAAGCAAGAGTGACATGTCTGAAAGCACATGGACCTGTTATATGGAAGCAAAATCAGAATATTGAGTTTCCTTTTAATTGAAAAAGAGGACCATTTGGGTTTGATTCCGATGTCTGACATTCTCACTATTCAAACCCTGAGAATCCTTACTTCTTAGCCTCATCTCCATTTTAATGTCAGGGCAAGAAGAACCGCAACATAGGTGGAATCTGTTTACCACGCTCCCATTTCTCTGTTTTTGTGCTTTATCTGCCTTCAGACATTCTCTCAAACACACCTAGCATCCTCAACTTCTCTCTCCCTTTCCCCTACCAAAACAGCAAAGTGCCCTTCAAATAAACTAATTCACACTAAAATATAATTGACTGATAAGAAGTTACCACAGCAACGATATTTTAAGAGTATAATCTGAAGCAGGGTTCAGCAAACTTTTTCTGTAAAGGACCAGATCGTAAATGTTTTCCACTTTGCTGGCCATGGGGGGGGAGGGGGGGTCTCTGTTGCAAGTATTCAACTCCACGATTATAATGTGAAAGACCACATAGGCCATAAACAAATGGTGTGCCTGTATCCTAATCCTAATAGAACTTTGTTTACAAAGCAGGAGGTGGGCTAAATTTGGCTTCTGGGCGGTAGCTTGCCAATCCCTCTTTAAAGCAAAGGGGCTATAAATATGGAATGTCAGGTGTTACGGAAGAGCTGCAGGGAGAGATTATATTTAAGCGATTAGAAGAGTTCAAATGGTCAGAAGATCTCTCTGGGATTCTCCAACCACTTTTGATTTTCTTGAAATTCACTTGTTTGTTCATCCGTTCATCCATTCATTCGTCCATTCATCTATCCTTTCCGTTTTCAAGCATTGGAGGGAAAAATTTGCATCCCTTCTGTGAGGAGAGTTTGAAGCAAGAGCGACTCTGCCCATTGCATAAAGTCAGTGGCGAAAATTGTCTTTTGTGTTGTTCACTCTGAGTTCCTGCTAACCCTCTTACGGCTGATTTTAGTAGGGCCTCTTCTGACAGAGGAACTTTCTCTTTTTTTTTTTATATCTTATTTTTATATTTAGAGAGAGAGAGGGAATGCAAGGGAGGGACTGAGAGAGAAAGAATCTTAAGCAGTTTCCATGCTCAGCATGCAGCCCAACTTGGGGCTCGATCCCACGACCTTGGAATCGTGACCTATGCTCAACCAAGAGTCGGGCGCTCAACCAGCAGAGCCACCCAGGCTCCCCTGACAGAGGCACTTTCTATGAAATTAGGAAAGACTAGTCCAAGTGCAGGAAATAGTTTTTGTTGTTGGAATATTACAGCTGTGCCTAAGATCACGAGACCCATTGTCCCCACTTGAATCAATACTTATAGACCAATATGAACTTTGTCTTCCGAAAGTTAATTGGCAGGATACTCCCAAGATACTGCTATTATTCTGAAAGTTAAAAAATCTTACAGAACGTATGGAATGTTATTTGTTTAGTTGGGGATGTTTTATGAAGATTTTTTTTTTAATTTATCTATGTAGATATTACATTATAGAATGTTCAGAAAATAAAGAAATGAAAATAACGTCATCTACAATGCTAATTCCCTAATAAAATGTGGCAAGTGTCTGGCATAGCACCTGACACATATTAGATGCTCAGAGAGTATCTGTTGAACGAATGAATAAATGTATATGTTTTTTGAAAATCCAATGAGTGGCAAATCTTTACCTTTCAAGGGTAGATTTCATTTTTGGAAATAGTCAATAAACTTTTTAAGTCAAGTGTGTTGATGTGGTAGATTAGCAATATGCACTCCACTGCTCCCAACCATGATGAAGTTTGACCATAAAATATTAGGAACAACTGGGCTAGCAATGAGAAGGTTTGGATTCTAGACTCAACTCTGACATTAATGTGGTTTGTAATCTCGGGAATCCATTCCATTCATGCATCCATCACAGCAAATAAGAGAGATATGGTCCCTCTTCTTCTGGAGTTTACAGTCTGGTAAGAGAGCAGACCTTGGTTTTTCAGTGGGGGTGATGTGGGACAGGATAAGGGACTCTAAAAAGTGAAGGATCTCAATTTCTTCATCTGTAAAGCCAGAGATGGACTGGGTGGTTTTCAAGATTCCATCCAGTTCTGCCATGGTGTGACTATGGGTTTATTGCTGCTTTGGGTTAGAAAGCAAGTTTTGAAACAAATCGGTTTCACCTTGCAGAGATACCTGTTGTAGATCTGGCTCACGGCGTTCTAGAGGGAGTTGGCATGTTAGTTATCATGACCCCCGTCTTCAAATGTCTTTCCCTTGGTGCTCAAGGAGGAAGCTTCAGGATGGTTTCCGAAGGGCAATGATTGCCGAAGGGCATTGCTGACTATTGTGTACAAAAAATTCCTTACATCATTAAGGGGCTGCTGACCCATGTAACAGCATGGACACTGTAAACAGTGCTTAGATGTTAGCCATGGTCAGGTGGCCTGTCTTCATTACGCGAGAGCTACACGGTGCAATCCCAACTGCTGGTCTGAGTGCTTAAAAGCTAGCACTACAGCTTGGACCTTGTTAAAATGGGACATGTAGATTCATAGATGTTTAGGTCTCACCTCAAGCCGGAAGGAATGCACCTCTGGTCCCTTTTCAGGGCCCCACAATCCAGTTGTTGACACATTGCTTAAATGAAGGACTATTTTGGCTTTGCACAGTTGCAACTTTGGGTTTCACAAGAGACTCTCGAATTACTATAGCTGTGTGAGTTTGGGTAAGTCATTTCTCTTCCTGGGACTCAATTTTCCAATGTTTCTAATGAAAAGTTTCAATGAAATCATCACGGAATCACTGTGAAATCATCACATTCTAGAAGTGACCTCAAGCAGCAACCCCATTTCCCCATTTCAAGAGTAACTCAGCATATAGACCAGAAGTGAGGGATGTCTGTATCTCAGGATGGGATAAGTAGTGGGTTTAATTACAATTTTTAAATTATTATTTTAAAAATCATTTAAAAGTAAGCTCTAGGCCCAATGTGGAGCTTGAGCTCACAACCCCAAGATCAAGAGTGGCATGCTCTACCAACTGAGCCAGCCAGGCACCCTGAGTTTAATTTTTAAATTAATTTTTTAAAGTTATTCATAAAAGTAATCCCAATCAATGCTGAAATTTTGAAAAACAAAGAAAGCAATGCTAAAAATATCATATATATCATATATACATATTCAGATTATTGTGTCTTTTTTTTAAGCTAATTCTTTGAGAAGATTGATATTTATTTTTTTTTAATTAATTTATTTCTGGGAGAGAGAGAGAGAGAGACAGCATGAGCAGGGAAGGGCCAGAGAGAGGGAGACACAGAATCTGAAGACAGGCTCCAGGCTCTGAACTGTCAGCACAGAGCCTGATGCGGGGCTCGAACCCACGAACCATGAGATCATGACCTGAGCCGAAGTTGGATGCTTACCCAACTGAGCCACCCAGGCACCCCCAGATCATTGTGCCATTACCCCACCCAGAGAGGGCCACTGCACATATAGATAAATCTATGTTTACTGATAAAACATATCTACTTTGTGTCTAGATAGAAACAAAGCTTTAAATAACACAAAGCTTTAAAGAATGAAGTTATGCCCTACATGCCTCATAACATTTTACTTGGCAATATCTTGGGAATTTTTCCAGTATTTCTTTTTCTACTGATTTTTGTAAAATACAGTTTTTTGTCAAAGGCTGCAAGGTGTTCCATTGGCTATCTATGGACAAGGGCATTACTTCCAGATCTCTCTTTCCCATTTTATAGGGGAAAACAGCCACTGACCACAGCAGTTCACAGTCCCGTGGATGTGCACACCATCCCATCTCCTTTTTTTTTTTTTTTTGCTTCTCTTCCTTCTTTTTGTCCTCTTTCTTTCTTCTTTTTCTTCTTTTTACTCTTTTTTTCTCTCCTTCACTTTCTCTTCTTCCTCCTTCTCTGTATCTTGATCTTCTGTCTCTTCTTTTGATGTTATAATTCAGTTGGTTGTTTGCAGAGATGTCAGGCCAGTAAAGAGAGAGAGAGGAGAGAAAGAGTGAGTGTGTGTGTATGTGTGTGTGGGTGGCTACACTTCTGGCCTTGAGTCCGCTGAGGCACCAATGGAACATCTTGGAGATACTCTCTGAAAGTCAGTCAGTCCTGAGGAAGTCATGGCCTCACTGGATATATTCAAAGTGGTTGATACCAGAAAGGTTTTATTTTTTTCTTCTTTGGATTAGAGATCTATAAGATTGAACTGAGTCATTTTGAGTAATGAGTTCCCTGTCACTCATTGCATTCAAGCAGAAGCTGATTGATTACTTACTATAGGCATTGTAGTGTTCCCAGCAAAAAAAAAAAAGAAAGAAAGAAAGAAAAAGAAAAAGAAAAAAATCAGGTCTCACTAAAATGTCTCATCCTGGACCAGATTTGCCCTGAAGTTTCCCCCTACATTTCAGTCTGGCTATCCCTCTAGGTTAGATTTAATGATTTCCAACTCCTTCCAAGTATGAGAGTCTCTGATTCAATGACTCTGTAACATAGGCTTTCACCGAGGTGCTAGTATTTAATTTCTTGAAATTGATGCTGGTGAAAAACTCAGATGAGAAAGAAAGTTTAACTAATTGCAAATAATGAGATTTCGGTTTACCTAGGAATTTCAATTGTTTAGAGTTTCCCCACTCCTCATTTCTTTTTTTTTTAACTTTTTAAAAATTTATTTCTTTTCTTAAGTACGTTATTGTCAAGTTGGTTTACATACCCACTCCTCATTTCTATGGATACATGATGGAATGTCTTAATGACAAAAACATTAAATGACGCATGTGAGGCATGTAAGGAAAGTAATACCCACACATTCCAGATGGACAGATGTTAGTTTCTACCTGCATGCTTGACAAGCTGCTAGGGCCTGTATGGAATGTCACGCTGAAGACCCTTTAAATGCCTTGACTGAGCAATTTGGCCGTACCCCATTTTCTCATTTCAAAATGTTTCAGGTTCCTTTTGCTCCGTGAAATGCATGAAAGCTGCTTCTGACCACAGAGACTAATGTGCTGTCCCTTTTATCTCCAAAACGGGCTCCCAATTGGTTCCAGGGAAAGTGATTTCCCCAAAACTGGCTGCCAGCTGTAATTGGCTTATATGTGACCCATCCATTTCCACATGCTTGTTAGAGCTGGGTGCCAGAGTCTCCTCAGTCCCTCCCAGGCAGCTGGACAGGGGCAGCCATGCTGATAAGAACCCTTGGAGTTGAGTGGCTTACTCCACGGACTCCATGACCTGTTGGATGGAGAGGGTCCAATATGGAGACTGCCTTTGAAACCAAAAAGACACTGAAAAACATTGGAGGAAAGAAGACTCTGTCTTTCCTCTCTTCTTGCTTTCCTTTCCCCTTCATTTCCTCTCTTTGTCTGCAGTCCAGAGGCAGCAGTAAGAAACTGTACAAACTAGAGCCACATTGCTTGCATTTGAACTTGGCTTTGCATCTAATGGGTGCAACCTTGGGCAAGGCTTCTCCCCTGTAACATGGGGACAATAAGAGTACCTTCTCCATAGTGTTGTTGTGAAGACTGAGCCTATTAATGTGAATAGAGCACATCAGACCATGCCTGGCAAGTCATGGGGGCTGTGTATGTATTTGCTAATATTTGATTCAAGGAACCTAATACCTGCTGTGAACTGAGCACAGACTGGATGCTGGCCTCAAGGGATTGTTGCCCTTGAGAGCTTCACTCAACAGAGCCCTGGGGAGACCTAATAGGCTTTTCCCTTTCCCCATGATCCTCTCTTCCGATATTTCTTCCCCTCCTTCTTCCTTTATGTTTGGCTTCCTGCTGCTGCTATAACAACTGATCACAAACATAAAGCAACACAAATTTATTAGCTTACAGTTCTGTAGGCCAGAAGGCCCACTGGGCTAAAAAGTCAAAGTGTTGGTAGGGTTGTGTTCTTTCTGGATGCTCTAGGAGAGAGTTTGTTTCCTTTTCTTATCTGGTTTCTAGAGACTAACCCCCTTCCTTGGCTATGCCCCCTCATGTCACTCTGACTTCGGCTTCCCTTGCCACATCTTCTCCCACTCTCCTTGTCTCTCTCCTTCCCGGGTAAGGACCCCTGTGACTCCATTGGGCCATTTCCGTAATCCCGGATAATCAGTCCGTCTCAAGATCCTTGACCTCATCATATTCGCAAAGTCCCTTTTGTCATATAAGATAGCATATTCTCAGGTTCTAAGGTTAGAACGTGGACTTGAAAGCGTCTGTTATCATCCCAACCACACTTCTTTTCTGCCTTCCCTTCTTCTTAAATTGCTTGTCCTATTCACAAACGTCCTTGATCCGGTGTGGGGCATCGGGGCGACTCAGTTCCAGGCCTGACACCATGTCAATTTGCCCTGCAGGTGACCTTGGGTAAGAATCCACCCAAGTCTGTAGCACAAGGGGCTGGACTTGTATATTAGCTGAGGTTTTCCAGAGAAACAGAACCAACAGGAAGATATATAAAACAAACCATATACGTTTCCTTATGAGGAATTGATTGGTGAGATTATGGAGGCTGAGAAGTCTCGCAATGCACCACGCTAGAGGGAAGCCGGTGGTATAATTCAGCCTTCGTCTGAAGGCCTGAAAACAGTGGAGCCAATATTATGCATAAATCCGGTCCAAGGGTAGGAGAGGTCTGATGTCCCAGCTCAAACAGGTAGGAAGGAAAGGAATGGAATTCTCCCTTTCTCTGCTTTTTGTTCCATTCAGGCCCTCAGTAGATTAGATGATAACCATCCACATTGGGGAGGACAATCTCCTTCATGGAGACTGAACTCAAAAGGCAAATCTCATCTAGAAACAAACACAGAAAAAATGCTTAACCTGGGCACCACTTGGCCCAGTCAGTTTGGAACATAAAATTAATTATCATAACTGGTTATGCACTGCCCAACTTCAGACAAACCAAAACCATCACTTCCTTGATTTTCTCTTAATGGGTCTGATTAAATCACCCTGATTCTGATGCCTCAGAGCCCCTTCCCCCCTTCCTGTTTGGTGGGAAATTCACTCTGCTTGTTGGAGTTTTCCTTATTCCTTGGTTCAAGGCCTGTGACATCTCAGAACGCATGCCCACTAGGCAGGCTGCTCTGGTTTCCACCCGTGGGTCTCCAATGCCATGTGGGGGGTTCCCATTCTCCCACCTCTAGATGCCATACTTGCAGCTTTAGTGGCCCGGTCCCCAGTCATCCAGGGTGCAACTTATGGCTTGACCACCTGAGGGAACAGGATCCGCCGCTCCACTCACTGACTTGAATCCTGTCCTCAATCTGCCGGATGCCCTCCTCGGTATTTCCCTCCTGCTACGCTTGGTGTATTCTTGTCAAAACCTTTTTACAAAATCCAGGAAGAGAAGTGTCCTGTGGACAACTTTAGCTTTGGGTTTTCCAACATCAACTCCTAAAGCAAAAGGATCTACTGTCATAGACTGAATTGGTTCCCCCCAAATTCATATGTTGAAACCTAATCATCCATGTGATGACATTAGGAAGTGGGGCCTTTGGGAGTGATTAGGTCATGAGGGCGGAGCCCTCAGGAATGGGATTGACACCTTTATAAAAGTGTCCTGATTGAGTTCTCTTGCCCCTAATGCTGTATGAGGACACAGCAAAGAGACAGCCATCTGTGAATTAGGAGGTGAATCGTCACCAGACTTGGAATCTAGAGGCACCTAGTCTTTGATTTCCCTGCCTCCAAAAGTGTGAGACATAAGTTCCTATTGCTTCTAAGCCACCAGGTAGGGTTTCTGTTATAGCAGCCAATCGGACGAAGACCTGCTTGGAGAAAATATAACCTGAACAAGTTCAGGTTAATGGATCACTAGATTACCCTCTCCCAAATGGCCTTCCAATGGTTTTCCATAGAGACCTGTGCTTCCTCAGAGCAGAGGTCAAATGAGGGAAGGTCTAGGTCTGCCTTCCTCACCTCAACCGGAGTAGCACTCTGATGCCAGTTTTATATAGTGCAGATTCTCCTAGGATTTTATTTAAAAGGAGGATTCTATGGTTTAAAAATATTTGAAACCACTGGAGTAGATGATCTCCAGAGCCTCTGTCTATTCTAAGGTGCCTAAGTTTTGTACTTTCCAGCAAAGTCATCAGCCATATGAAGGAATCACTTACTCTCTATCCTCTGCCTTTCTCTTTAACCAGAATCTCCTGTTAATAAAAGCATCCATACAATATATCCACAGCACGATAACCTTTGTTCGTAGCAATGCAGTATGTGACCTTGGGAAACATAAAGCTTTGTCTGTATGTCTCTCTCTCTCTCTTTTTTATTATGTGTTCTTAGACCTAGAATTATTTCATCAAAGGGGATGAATATTTAAGTGCAACAGCATACACACACACACATATGTATGTATGTATGTAAAATGCATGGTACAGTCATGGCAGAAAACTTGGAAAACACAGAGTAATATAAGAAGAAAATGGAGATGAACTAACCATTAATTTCAGCTTGGTTGCTAACATGTTGAGGTATTTTCTTCCAATACTAAAAAAAATCATGTACACAATGTGTTCACACATATTAAGACAAAAGAGGGATTATGTGATCTTTGTAGTTTTACATTGACTTCCATATGACATCTCATAAGCATTTTCTTGTTTTAAGTTTTTTCCATTTTTCTTAAAATTTTTAATGTTTATTTTATTATTTTTGAGAGAGAGAGAGACAGACAGAGCATAAGTGGGGGAGGGACAGAGACATAGGGAGACACAGAATCTGAAGCAGGCTCCAGGCTCTGAGCTGTCAGTACAGAGTCTGATGTGGGGCTTGAACTCATAAACAGTGAAATCATGACCAGAGCTGAAGTTGGATGCTTAACTGACTGAGCCACCCAGGCGTCCTTATTTTAATTTAAAAAACAACAACATGACTTTAATGACTGCATAAGAGACTACAGGATAGACGTGCCGTAATTTCTTTACCAGTCTTCCTATTCCTGGACATTTGAAATGTTTCTAATGAGTCATGGTTATTAATATGATTTTAAGGAGCTTATCCCTAAACAAATGTTAACTTATATTTCTAATTTTTTTAAGTTTACTTATTTACTTTTGAAAGAAAGAGAGCTCACATGGGGGAGAGGCAGACAGAGGGGGAAAGAGAGAGAGAATCCCAAGCAGGCTTTGCTCCATCAGCACAGAGCCCAACTCGGGCCCTGAACTCACGAACCATGAGATCACGACTAGAACCGAAATCAAGAGTCAGATGCTTAACCAACTGAGCCACCCAGGCACCCTTCTAAACATTTCTTAAGATAGCTTCAAATATGTGAATTTAGTAAATCAGATGGAAAGAAACTTTTTTTTTCCTTCTAAGGTCCTTGATATATTTCCTAAGTATCTTCCACTATTTTAAACTCCTGTCAGCTTTGTTGGAATCTTGATTTCACCAAATCTTTATTAAAGTTGTCTAATTGTTGAGTGAAATGTTAATCAGTTTTAGTGCTATACTACATGTATTAGACTCTCCTTTATTTTGTTTTTAAATTTTTTCATGTTTTATTTGTTTCTGAGAGAGAGAGCAGGAGAGTGTCAGAGAGGTGGGGAGACACAGAAAACGAAACAGGCTCCAGGCTCTGAGCTAGCTGTCAGCACAGAGCCTGATGTGGTGCTCGAACCCATGAACCGTGAGATCATGCCCTGAGCCAAAGCCGGACGCTCAACCAACTAAGCCACCCAGGCGCCCCAGACTCTCCTTTAAAATGTGACAACCTATATAGCTTTCAAATTAATGGAATACTCCAACATCGCTAATGGAGAATTTTTTTCCCCAAAAAATAAAAGATGCAGAAATAAGAACAGGACTAAAATAACCCAGATGTATAGAAATGGAGAAAGAGAAAAAAATAGTCTTCTAGTCCTGATGTGTCCCATCTTCCAGCCGTCTCTTTCTCACACACAGTGGTTGTAGAGTGCTGTGGATTTCTACCAGGTTAGTAAAAACAGCTGTGGGCTAATGGCTAGAGTCTGTCCTGAAGGCATCAAGGTTTGGATTCCAGCCCAGCGATTTTTCATTTGTTAACTCAGAGGTTTTGGTTATAAGTCTCTTGAGAAAGAGCCTGGGAAGCCGATCCTTGAAACTGATGCATTTCCCCAAATCCCATGGCAGGACAATGAAAGATGTCACGTCTGCTCAGCAAAGAGGCCTCCTCTGTGTCTCTTTCTGAACTTGCATTGGTTCTTGGATCCCTCAGGAGGCTATAGGGGCATCTTTTCCCCCTCAGCCTGTAGAAACTCAATGATCTCCGATCCCAGGGACAGAGATGAATCCTGAGGCTTCTGCTTTCCACCTGGTTTGTGAGGCATGTTACAATGGCCGTCGAATCTCTCTTAAAACACTTAGGCATAATGAATGAGGTAGTAGTTCATTTGCCCAGCGGTCAGGCCACCCGCTCTCAATGTGTACTGTCTGGCGTGGATGGCTACCATTCTGTCACACCGAGCCAGACTCCAGAGGTGGCCATGGCATGCCCTTCTCTTCCATCCTTTCCAGATCGCCAGCAACAGATTTGCTAATTAGCACACTGGTATTAACAAATGGATTTTTATTGGCCAAGTGAGTGAGTGTTAATTAGCACAATGAATGTTTGAAATGAGCTTCAGATATTCAACTTGGGCTACACTTGGAAGTTTAGAGATACTCACCTTCTTTGCGTGAACCTCGCAAGGCTTCTAGCTGCGCCTGTGGACGGTACCTGAGCTACTAGGTCCTTAATCAGTTCTGTGTCTCGCCGTTGGTTTAAGAGGGTTTCTAAATTTTTTTTTTTAATGCTTTATTTCTAGGACAGAGAGAGAGAGAGACAGCGCGAGCAGGGGAGGGTCAGAGAGAGAGGGAGTCACAGACTGAAACAGGCTCCAGGCTCTGAGCTGGCCATCAGCACAGAGCCCGACGCGGGGCTTGAACCCACGAACCGCGAGATCATGACCTAAGCGAAAGTCGGACGCTTAACCGACTAAGCCACCCAGGCGCCCCAGGGTTTCTTTTTATCTACCATTTTTTAAAGTTTCCTTCTTTATTTGAGAGAGAGAGAACGAGAGAGTCCCAGTGTCAATGGGCAGCCCACGTGGGGTTTGAACTCAAGAACCATGAAGTCATGACCTGAGCTGAGATCGAGAGTCAGACGCTTAGGGGCGCCTGGGTGGCTTAGTCGGTTGAGCGTCTGACTTTTGCTTAGGTCATGATCTCGCGGTTCGTGGGTTCGAGCCCCGCGTCGGGCTCTGTGCTGACTGCCAGCTCAGAGCCTGGAGCCTGTTTCAGTCTGTGACTCCCTCTCTCTCTGACCCTCCCCTGCTCACGCTGTCTCTCTCTCTCTCCTAAAAATAAATAAAACATTAAAAAAAAAAAAAAGAGTCAGACGCTTAACCGACCGAGCGACCCAGATGGCCCTGGTTTAGAAGGATTTCTGAGGACGTGGTTCTAACCAGGGATTGCAGCAATCTGCTCTAATCTGCTTTGAGTCAACATTCCCCGTAGGGAAAGCTTGGTGGGGGGGGGGGGGCCCGGGGGGGGCCCTGAAAGGTCAGAAAGCTAGGCTTCATCACACCCCAGAACCGGTCATCCAAACTGCTTGGCGCCTGCTTCGCCGATGGATGCTCATTTAATTAATGTTGGCAGGTGTGACTGCTGGCAACCCAGGTCAGCGAGATGGAACTTCAGCCTTTCTTCTGCTAAATCAAGGATCACAGGGAAGCCGGTGCCGGGTTAGGTCGAGTTAGGTGATGTCTGTCGGCTGTCTCTTCTCTCCCAAACTTGATGGCCAGCCAGCTGTCCAAGATCTGCCTCTGATTTGATTTCGGGAAACTCCTCTGAGTTCTGGGGGGCCATTCTGGTGTTTTAAACTTAGAAAAAAGAACAAAAAGGACAGAGAAGAAAAAGAGAGGCAGGGAGGGGGGGGTGAGAGGGAGGGTGAGAGAGGGAGAAAGACAGCAAAAGGAAGTTGACTACTGCTTTTTAGGCTTCTGTGTGTAATTTAAATTTTGATGGATCCCTTCGATGTTAGACATCCATAATGGATGTAATATGGTAAGACAAACAAAGCGAGCCTGCTCTGGAACACAGAGGCACTTCGTCCCTCGTGTGACTATGTCAAGTTACTGAAAGGCCACGCTGGCTGTGACACTGAGCTCCTCATTTGCATTTCTAACTGTGACCCGAGGGCTGTTCTGATGTATGAACAGGGAAGGTAACTTTCCGAGTGGTTTACCCATGACCTTTTTCTGTCACCTCCTTCTGAGAAGATGTTAGGAAAAGTGGTCTGACTTGGCTGGTATGAAAGGCCAGGTTAGATTAATAGGCTTGAAAAGTTTCACAATATTTCTCCTGTTACAAATTAAATTCAGCGTCTGACATGCAGTGAGTACCAATAAATGTTTGTTAAATGAATGCACAAAATTTAATTTTGGGTTTAATGGAGCAAATCTATCTTTTTTATTTGAATCTAAATATTTGTTTTCTTAAAGTCTGGAAAACATATTTGATGGTGTCCTGTATTTCTATTTTTTTAATGTTTATTGATTTTTTTGAGAGGGGAGGAGGGGCAGAGAGAGAGGGAGACACAGAATCCGAAGAAGGAACCAGGCTCTGTCAGCACAGAGCCTGATGTAGGGCTCAAACCCATGAACCGTGAGATCATGGCCTGAGCCGAAGTCAGACATTTAACCGACTGACTTTCTACACAATTCAACTGTCACAACAACTCAATTCTATTACTATCTCCATTTTAGATGAGGACACCGTGATTTCAAAGGGTTAAGTGTTTTTGAAGTCCCGTAGCTAGGAAGTGAAAAAAAATGTTGTTTTACTTGAATGCAGAGAGTTTGCCTCTAGATACTCCTCTTAATCTCATACTGCCTCTTTCTTAGGAATTATAAATGCCTGGGGCGCCTGGGTGGCTTAGTCGGTTAAGCGTCCGACTTTCGCTTGGGTCATGACCTCGCGCGTGAGTTCGAGCCCCGCGTCGGGCTCTGTGCTGACTGCCAGCTCAGAGCCTGGAGCCTGTTTCAATCTGCGACTCCCTCTCTCTCTGACCCTCCCCTGCTCACGCTGTCTCTCTCTTTCTCCTAGAAATAAATAAATAAATAAATAAATAAATAAATAAATAAATAAATAAATAAAAAGGAATTATAAATGCCTTCATTCTATAATGTTGTCTTAAAAGAATATACATAAATATGTATATGTATGTAGAGAGACAGAGAGAGAGAGAATCTCTTCATTTGCAACACAGCTGCTCAGAATCCCCTGTTATTTATAGAGTTCATCATTAGCGTTCAGATGGAGAAAGTTAGTCTGTGTCTTAACCTTAGCATCCCTGAAGATGAAATCTATGGATGTCTGATTGTGATAATAAGAAAGAGAACCACTTATTGAGTGAATACTATATACCAGACACTTCCTACACATTACGGCCAGTTCTCATAATCAACTCTGAGTAACTGTTGTTTCATCATCCCTGTTTACCAACGAAGAAAGTGAGGCTCACAGAGCTTACATAAAATTGTTTTGGGTCACATAACCTACCTCTACCCAAACCGGGATTTGAACATAGGTCTGGGAGATACCCAAGTTTCTCTTGTTCTAGGCAGGTCACCCCTGCCTACTGTTGGTGATAACACAGCATTGACATGGAGCTACCATGTTGGTCTCCCCTGGGAGACGTCTCTTTTGCAAGACTTTCCGAGGAACATCCAGTTGCATCTGACAGTGTCTTGTCTGGTTGGAAGCAGATTAGACATTTGACATAGACCAGCTTCTGCTAGGCTATTTCTTTCCACCTTGAATGGCTGTATTTGTACTGACACTGTGAATCTCACCGTTAAGGGAAGGATGACCCAGCTTAGCCTCCAGGTAAAGCTGGGCAGACCCCAGTTATGTTCATCCTGACTCGGATTAGTCCTCTTACCAGTAATAAAAAATTAATTTTAGCACTTGAGCTAATTGGGTTAAAAAAATGTGACACCCAAGCCAGAAATAAGCCTAATGAAGCCCATTAAATAATTTAATGATTACATAATTATGTTCATTTAAAATGCAGGAATTGATTACTCTCAAATTAATTTTACCATCTCTGTGCTTTTTAGAGCACATTTATTTTGAACAAAATGAAGGATTAGTTTCATTTCTGATGGGCACTCTGCCATTAATAATCATGTCTCATTATAATGAGAAAATGTTGTGTTTTGAATAAGTTCATGTGACCATATATTTCCAGATAACAGACAAGCTTGTTCTGGGGAGAGATTTAAGCTATTGAAAGGGTCTTACTAATTTGAATCATAAAGTGAGTAAGTGGGGAACTGATGTGCTCAGCGAGCAGAGATGTGGATGGGAAAATCTGGTGCCATCCATCTAATTAGAGGCTGGATCAGGGTGTTCTGGAAGCTCCAAAACCGTTGCCAAATCAGGCATTATGGGATCAGAAAGGCCAACAATGCTTCAGAGTAGGTATTTGTTGAGTGGTTTTCTAGAATCTTTTCCTTTCTCTTTTCTAATACCCTCTCACTTGTTTTTGGCAATCGCTCTCATTCTGTGCAAGATTCCTTCTCGGGCTCCAGGAGTACAGCTTACCATCCCCCCAGCCAATTGCTGCATGCCATCCGTCTGGCCACAGCGATTGGTAGAGCGGTAGTGAGCATGTCATCTCCGACCAGTCAGAATGAATCTCAGGGCCATTTCAGGGGATCCTGGGACAAGACTCTCTCTCTTTCCTTTTGGCTATGAAGCGGGCTAGTGTCCATTTGGGGCCCACAAGGAAAGCCAGTTTTAAGATGTAGTTGAACTGAAGAAGGTAGAACTGAATGATAGGTGATAGATCTTGGTGACACTGCTGAGCCCCCGGATAAAGGCTCTCCTGAATCTAGGCTTCTCACACACAAGTTGGTAAGTCCCTTCCATTGTTGAAGACATTGCTACTTGCAATTAAAAGCATCCTGGGTTGGGGCGCCTGGGTGGCTTAGTCGGTTAAGCGTCCGACTTTCGCTTAGGTCATGATCTCGCGGTTCGTGGGTTCAGCCCCGCGTCGGGCTCTGTGCTGACTGCCAGCTCAGAGCCTGGAGCCTGTTTCAGTCTGTCACTCCTTCTCTCTCTGACCCTCCCCTGCTCACGCTGTCTCTCTCTCTCTCCTAGAAATAAATAAAATAAAAAAAAAAAAAGAAAAAGAAAAGCATCCTGGGCAAGCAGGATTGAATAATATATAGGATTTTTCTTTACCGCCGTACACATTATGGCTATAGAAAGTTCCAGGCCTGTGAGGTCACCAATTCCAATCGGGGTACCATAGAACAATCTGAGAGGTTGGTTTGTGGCCTAACATGGGTGTCTTGCTTTTGTAGAACATTTTATATTTATTTTCCAGGGTGTTTTCAGAATATTTTGGATACTCAGGACTGAAGTTCTCTATGAGGGAGGCAGGGTGGGACCATCACACCATGAGATGTGCAGGGTTGGTTAGTGAGGTGAGATCCTCTTTGTAGGCAGAAAGATCTGACATCAAATCCTGGCTCTCGGACTGCTAATCTGAGCCATGCCTCCACCTGTAAAGTAGGCATGATAGCAACTTTGTAAATTTATTTATTTCTACACTTATTTATTTAAAGTTTATTAATTTATTTTGTGTGTGTGTGAGAGCGAGCTCATGCGAGTGGGTACGGGGCAGAGAGAGAGGGAGAGAGAGAATCCCACCCAAGCAGGCTCCACGCTGTAGGTGCAGAGCCAGATGCAGGGCTCCATTTCACGAGCCCTGAGATCATGACTTGAACCAAGATCAAGAATTGGACACGCGACCCACGGAATCACTCAGGCGCACCAAAGTTTTTTATTTTGAATGTGTGTGTAAGAATGGAAATAGAGAATGCTTATGAAAGAGCGTGGCATGAAGCATGTAAGCAGAACCATTTTGTTCTCTCTTCTTTTTTTTTTTATTTTAATGTTTAGTTATTTTTGGGAGAGAGAGCGCGTGTGAGCAGGGGAAAGGCAGAGAGAGACACAGAATCAGAAGCGGGCTCCAGACTCTAAGCTGTTAGCACAGAGCCTGATGCGGGGCTCGAACTCACAGACTGCAAGATCCTAACCTGAGCCAAAGTCAGATATTTAACCGACTGAGCCACCCAGGCATCCTTGTTCCCTCTTCTTTTGAAGCCGGGAAGTCCTTGGTTCTTTCTCTGGTCTCTATTCTCAGTTCCGCCTTTAGAGACTCAGGGCATTATTCCCTGTGAAAACGTAAGTATCTCCAGAAGATCTACTGGTCAGTTACGCGTTGGCAAGAATTTGAAGTTGTTAGCAGTAATATGTTTGTCAGGATCCATGAGAGATGGGAATGAGGAGATTTTGATGAGGGCATGTTCCTGAGTGCCTGAGAGGGGGCCTGAGGGAAGAGAAAAGACACTGAACAGAGGCGAATATCTGCTTTTGTAGGCAAATGTTTTGGGTCCTCATTAGGGTGTGTAAAAAATACAAATAATATTGGTGTCCTTTGGAGCCACCATAATGGATGAACTTTTCCTTAAAAGTTCAGGGGCACAGTCCTATCATTGCAAGTCACCCTGTGCAGGGCCTGGCGACGATGTTCCTACTTACATCAAATGCGAAAAACACATCATTTCATACAGGCTGACAGACTCCGTCACAGGCACTGGCAAAATGTTTGGGTTTTTTTTCTTAACGTTTGTTGATTTTTTTTTTTTTAAGACAAAAAGGAAATATGTTTGCTCATGTATTGGAAAACTGCATGGAGTTACTGATGTCAGCCATGACTGGATTCAGGCACTTAACATCCTCAGGCGCTCTTTCTCTCCATCTCTGCCTTTCTTGGGGTTGGCTTTATTTTCAAACGGGATGTCCCCAGCTGGTGACAAGGATGACAGCCAGTAGTCCCAGAGTTACCAGCTTAGCGAGCTGATTTTACATATATGCGCGTCCATTCCCGAGCAAGCTTCCCGGGTACCCATTATTATCCCCATGTACAGATGAAGAAACAGAGGCTCAGAGAAGTTGAGCAAAGGTCACTGAGCAAGTAAGGACAGAGGCTGTTGTGGGTTGAATTGTGTCTTCCCATCCCCAAAGTCATATGGTGAAGTCCTAACCGCCGGTACCTCAGAGTATGGGTACTTACGGAGTCCTAGGAGACTAATATACAGCCCAAATTTGAATTCGGTTCTGTCTGACCCCGAAGCCAGTGTTCTTCCTCTTTTACTACTCCGCATAAGAGGTAGTCATGTGTGTGGCATCTGCGAAGTTTATGAGATGGATTCATTTCCTGAACTAAAGAATAAAATATTCTTCCGGATAGGACTTTACAAGTGCTGTCTGCTGTCACAGACCTCTAGAGGAAGGGGAGCATTTTTCTACAGGCAGCTGTGCTTTGAGAAACTACAAACAATCCAGTGCAAGCAGCAAACACATCCTCTTCGTGCTGGGTAATTGCTGATTATAATCGAAAGAACATTTTAATTTGCTAAATTAAAGTAACATGTGTATGCTCACGATGACAGCAGTTGGCGGCCGTGACAAAGAGGGTTTTTTTTCTGCTTTTAAGCTTTCAGCCTAAAGAAGCCATTTGAGGGGCGCCTGGGTGGCTCAGTTGGTTAAATGTCCGACTGCAGCTCGGGTCATGATCTCACAGTTTGTGGGTTCGAGCCCCGCATCGGGCTCTGTGCTGACAGCTAGCTCAGAGCCTGGAGCCTACTTCAGATTCTGTGTCTCCCTCTCTCACTGACCCTCCCTGGCTCAAGCTCTGTCTCTCTTTCTAAAAAAAAAAAAAAAAAGCATTAAAAAAAGAAGTCATTTGAACAGGCTAATTCTTCTCCATGTTCTTGTCATATATTATGGATTGTCACAGGACATTTATTCACTCACTCCCCCAAGAAACGCGTACAAAGACTCTCCAGTGTATGAGTTCAGTACTTGATCCCACAGACCGGCAACATCTAATAGAAATAACAGTGCAAGACACAAATGGGAGCCGCGTGGACAATTTAAAATTTTCTAGGAGGCACATAAAAAAAATAAAAAGAAGTGGAACTAATTTAAATAATATATCTTATTTAACACAATATTTTTATTTTATTTTTTATTTCAATACATAATCAATATAAACATTCTTTTTTAAGTAGGCTCCACACTCAACATGGATGGGGCTTGAACTCACCACCCTGAGATCAAGAGTCGCATACTCTACCTATTGAGCTGTCCAGATGCCCTTCAATATAAACATTCTGAGTGTGATATTTTACAGTCTTTTTTCCCCACTAAGTCCTTGAAGCCTGGTGTGCATTTCACACTGACAGCACATCTCCATTTGGAGCAGCCACATGTCAGATGCTTAATGGCCGCACGTGTCCGGTGGCTTCTATATCGGGCAGTGCAGATCCAGAGGGGTGATGCTATAATCATGGCTATAATCTTATCTCTACGATAAGAACCATGATCACTTCCATAATTTTTGCACCGTGTGCCATGAATGTTCTCACAACACACATTGTCTTCTTCAAAGTTTGTGTTTTGAATACATTCATACAATTTAAAATAAAAACATAGAGGGGCTCCTGGGTGGCTCAGTCGGTTAAGTGTCGGAACGACTTTGGCTCAGGTCATGATCTCGAGGGACGTGAGTTGCAGCCCCCACGTGGGCTCTCTGCTGTCGGTTTGGAACCCGCTCCAGATCCTCGGTCTCCCTCTCTCTGTGCCCCTTCCCCACTTGCATCTTCACTACCCCATACCCTGTTGGTTAAGTTTCAAACAAAGTGCACGTGTCATAATTGTATCTGTAAATAGTTAAGTAGATTTCTGTATAAGGAGTATTAAAAAAATATATAACCATGACAGATATGGTTGTTTTATTTTATTTAAAAATTTTTTTTTATGTTTTACTTATTTCTGAGAGAGAGAGAGAGAGAGAGAGAGACAGCATGAGCAAGGGAAGGTCAGAGAGAGAGGGAGATACAGACTCTGAAACAGGCTCCAGGCTCTGAGCTGGCAGTCAGCACAGAGCCCGACGCGGGGCTTGAATCCACGGACCGCGAGATCATGACCTAAGCGAAAGTCGGACGCTTAACCGACTAAGCCACCCAGGCACCCCTGCTTTATTTATTTCTGAGAGAGAGAGAGAGAGAGACAGATCATGAGCAGGGGAGGGTCAGAGAGAGAGGGAGACACAGAATCTGAAACAGGCTCCAGGCTCTGAGCTGGCAGTCAGCACAGAGCCCGAAGCAGGGCTTGAATCCACGAACCGTGAGATCATGACCTGAGCCAAAGTCAGACTCTCAACTGACTGAGCCACCCAGGCGCCCCCGGATGTGGTTATATTAAATGCTTATTCATATAGCTTTATATTTTTAAAGTTAGGAATCAAACGCTGGTCCCCTAAAATGTTTTAGAAATATTACTGGTTCATGAATCCCCAAATCTGGGAATCACTACTGAACCTTCTGGAATGGTTTTTGTAAACCTTAGCTGGGATTTTATTGCACCATGACTCAGAATCCTTCCAGATACAACCAATCTGGGTTTTCTGATGCAATCTCCGGGCTCTCTTTAAGATGAAGAGAAAAAGAATGGGGAATACAAAATAACATTTGAAAGTGAAATTAGTTTTAGGATAAGAAAAGAACTCGCCACAAATTAGAAGTCAAAAAACTGACACATACCCCAAGCATAACAAAATCTAGCAAAATCACATAATATTTATCTTAATGAACCGACGGAACCGCCTGTGTCATATTTTCTCCCTAAATTCTTTACTTTTGCTTTGCTTGTCTCTCCATATGACAAGGGTGTTATACTATCATATTCGATAGAGAGAATAGAAAGATAATAGGAAGATAGAAAGGAAGATTGTTTGAAATTTGCTTCTTGTAATTGATAGCGGGTGACTTTACACAGAGATAGATTTGCTGTTTATAGCACTGCTTTGGATTTGTGCCTTTGTCTGATAAACCCCGTTTCTCAAGATTCCGTCAACGAAGGGGCATTTATCACTGTGGTTTCCGCAATCTTGAATATATTGCTTAAGGGAGATAAATTCTGTCGTGATTAGGTGTCAGTGAGGACTGGGTTTACTTTTGCTTGTGAGTTTGCACACTGGGAGAATTTTCTAAGTTTTCTAAAGGCCGGCTTCCTGTTCTATACATTTCTTTAACACCTTGTTGCTCTGGGCTAGGCACCGAGTTTGTATGACCTATTTATCTTCTCGCTGGACCTCTGGGTGAGGAGTGTTCCCGGAAGCCAGTCCTACTCAGGATCAGCTAGTCGTGGAAGTGACTGCGATCCACACAAATACCTCTCACTAACCCCAGACTAGATGTAACCTTAAGATAATCCCCTCTTAGCTGGCTTCGCCAAATACCTGCAACCTCTCTAAAGACCCAGCATGGCAGGAAATTTGATTGAGAAGTCAAAGCGGAGAGAGACAGCAGTCCCAACTGATTGTGGCTAAAATACCTTCCTTTTCTAGATTATACCAACATCTATGACTTTCTGAGCGCCTGGTCAGAGTTTCATTAGTTTTGTGGTAAATCTGGCTCTGCCCCCACCCTTGACTACCTCTCTGATCTCACCTTCTACAGCTTTCGCATGTCTCATTCTGCTTCAGGCACACTGTGTTCCTGAAGTATGTCAGGCATTCTCTGCCTCAGGGCCTTTGCACGTGCTGTTCTTTCTGCCTCAAATACTTTCCCCAGATATCCACACAGAGCTCACTCCCTAGCCTCCTTCAGGTCTCTGCTCAAATGCCAGCATCTCCCCACCCCATATAAAACAGCGCCTTGAAATCCCAGCATTCCTCCTCTCTCTCTTTTTCCTGGTAACAGCACCTCTGAGATAGAAATGTATTTACTCATTTGTTTATTGTATTTTCTTCCTTTAATTAGAACGTAAGATCATTAGAGAGTAGGGGCCTTGTTTTGCTCACTGCTGTGTCCCAGCACCTAGAATAGGGCTGGCCCAGAGTAATTGCTCAATAAATATTTGTTGAATAAATGAAGTGTAATTAGAAACCACTAAAGAATTTTAAGCAGGAGAGACCTGAGGCTTTCCTGGGCCTGCCAAAGGAAATTAACCTCTCATCTACCTTTCTTCTGAAGCTCTTTTCACAATATTATAATCGCGTATCCATCTAATTTTCTCTACTGGATTGTAGAGGACAGGGAGTATGTCTAATTCATCAACAGGCCCCTATCTCATGTATTTCAGAATTAATGCTGGCAGAATTAAATGGAATTTACTGTTTCTTTGCACAAGAATTCCTGAGCTGGCTGTGTTTGGTTTTCTCAACTAACTCGATTATAAGCTATCTCTGAGTTGGGGAAATTAACTTGGTCATTTACATCTTCGCAGCATCTCTTAGCAACCAATACATTGCGCGTCTTGAATAGAATTCAGCCTCTGTGTGTTTCTGTTGGTGCAATTTCTATACTTAGTGTCTCCCAGCTCTCCCTTAAAATGGGTTCCCAAGCAAGAATTCCTGTATCTGGTAGGAAACTTTCAGTGTCTACCTATTAAAAGCAGTTTCAACAGCAGGGGCTCAGTATCTCAAGTGGCAAGGGGCTAGAAGTAGGGTGGTCTTAGGAATGTTTGATTCCCTACCTCAGCTACATTTTTCAACATCGCCATCCCAATTTGTTTCCTCATGCTCACAAGATGGCTGCTGTGGTTCCAGCTATCACGTCCTTACACACTGATGACAACAGGCAGAAGAAGGGACTCCTTCTTCTCAGACATCTCTAAAATGCCTTTTCCCTGGAGCTTTGCAGTGTGATTCTTCACTTCTCATCAACCAGAATTACAACACATGCCTTTATCTAGACCAGTTTGATCAGGAAAATGAAATTGCTCTGATTGGTTTATATCAATAGAGCTTCATCTCCAGGCACAGTGGAGGGGTCCTGTCCTCAATGCAGAGCTGCACAGAAGATTGGCATCCTAATAGCCAGGAAGAAGGAGGCAGAAATGGATTTAGGTTAGTACCAACAGTGTCTGGTACATTTTTACATGCTAGCCCCCCAGTATGGCCTGATTAAAAAGCTGGAAACATTGGCTGTCCACAGATACTTCTTTTCATCCAAAAACTAGGGCCATACAATTTTTCTGAATTGATCTCCGAAAAACATACAAACAAAACCCCCTAATACTAAGCATATGACTTATTTCATTAACAATTTAAAAAGTTTTTTTTACTCTAAGTAAGTTCCATGCCCAACATGGGGCTTGAAGTCACAGCCCTGAGATCTAGAGTTGCCTGCTCTACTGACTGAGCCAGCCAGGTATCCCCTGATTTATTTCATTTTACTCGTTCATTTATTATTTTTTAAAAAATATTTTTATTTATTTCTAGGAGAGAGAGAGATAGCGCGAGCAGGGGAGGGTCAGAGAGAGAGGGAGACACAGACTCTGAAATAGGTTCCAGGCTCTGAGCCGGCAGTCAGCACACAGCCCAACATGGGGCTCAAACCCACGAACCGCCAGATCATGACCTAAGCAAAAGTCGGACGCTTAGCAGACTAAGCCACCCAGGCGCCCCTCATTCATTTATTTTTTTAAATGTTTATTTATTTTTGAGAGAGAGACAGAGCGTGAGTGGGGAAGGGGCAGAGAGAGGGGGCGACACAGAATCTAAAGCAGGCTCCAGGCTGAGCTGTCAGCACAGAGCCTGATGCGGGGCTTGAACCCATGAACCATGGGATCATGATCCGAGCCAAAGTCAGACACTTAACCAACTAAACCACCCAGGCACCCCCAATTTATTTCATTTTAAACAGAAAACCAAGTCAATTGATTTGAATTAAAACTGAATATGGACAGGGGCGCCCGGGTGGCGTGGTTGGTTAAGTGTCCGACTTTCGCTTAGGTCATGATCTCGCGGTTCGTGGGTTCCAGCCCCGCGTCGGGCTCTGTGCTGACTGCCAGCTCAGAGCCTGGAGCCTATTTCAGTCTGTGACTCCCTCTCTCTCTGACCCTCCCCTGCTCACGCTGTCTCTCTCTCTCTCCTAGAAATAAATAAAACATTTAAAAAAAAAAACTGAATATGGACAAAATTGCTTCTTATCTCTGTGCCTCAGTTTCCTCATCTATGTTGTGAAGATGATCATACTACCTAACTTATGGGGTTGACGTAGGAATTAAATAGACTATTATGCGGTGGATTCTTATTATTCATGGATTCTAGATACGCAAATTCGTTTACTCACTAAAATGTATTGTAACTCCCCAAACCAATAGCTGTGGAAACTGGATGGTCATTTCTAGATGAGGTTGAATGGTGAAGGTCTGCCCTCTTCTTTCAGCTCCTATACTATAAATAAATTTTTTCACTGTCTATTTAAGGCCATGTTTTTTGGTTTTGTTTTTTAAATTTTTTAATGTTTTATTTATTTCTGAGAAAGAGACAGACAGACAGACGGACAGCATGAGCAGGGGAGGGTCAGAGAGAGAAGGAGACACAGACTCTGAAACAGGCTCCAGGCTCTGAGCTGGCAGTCGGCACAGAGCCCGACGTGGGGCTCGAACCCACGAACCGCGAGATCATGACCTGAGCCAAAGCCAGAGGCTCAACCGAGCCCCTAGTGCCATGTTTTTAACATGTTTGTTCTTTTCATGGTTGATTTCATTGTTTAAAATGTCCCTCAAGCATAGTGCTACAGTGCTGTCTAGTGTCCCTAAGCATAAAAAAAGGTTGCAATGGGCCATATAGAGAAAATACATGTGTTAGATAAGCGTCATTCAGGCCTGCACTGTAGTGTTGTTGGCTAAGAGTTCAAAGCGGATGAGTCAACCATATGTACTAAATAAGGTGTCTTTATTTTTTTAT
The DNA here is from genome assembly GCA_017311185.1 of Proteles cristata cristata. Taxonomy (NCBI): domain Eukaryota; kingdom Metazoa; phylum Chordata; class Mammalia; order Carnivora; family Hyaenidae; genus Proteles; species Proteles cristata. The sequence goes on from JAESUZ010004545.1 coordinate 941,270, forward strand.
TTTTTTTATTTTTTAAAAAATTAAAAAAAAAATTTTTTTTAAATGTTTATTTCTAGGAGACAGAGAGAGAGAGAGACAGCGTGAGCAGGGGAGGGTCAGAGAGAGAGGGAGTCACAGACTGAAACAGGCTCCAGGCTCTGAGCTGGCAGTCAGCACAGAGCCCGACGCGGGCTCGAACCCACGAACCGCGAGATCATGACCCAAGCGAAAGTCGGACGCTTAACCGACTAAGCCACCCAGGCGCCCCAAAATTTTTTTTAAATTATTTCAGAGAGAGAGAGACAGCATGAGCAGGGGAGGGTCAGAGAGAGAGGGTGACACAGAATCTGAAACAGGCTCCAGGCTCTGAGCTGTCAGCAGAGCCCAACGAGGGACTCGAACCCACGAGTCGTGAGATCATGACCTGAGCCGAAGCCGGTTGCTTAACCGACTGAGCCACCCAGGCGCCCCTAAATAAGGTGTCTTTAAACACAAACACAGAAAACAGGGTTCTGTACCAATCAGTTAACAAAAATGTGGCCAGAGGCTCACAGGAACCTAACCCTGTATTTCCCTTAGGAGTAGGGGCTCTGTATGCACTGACCCAGTGTTCGAGATGGTGTTATAGAACACGACTACCATGAATGGTGAGAATCGAGAAGATTTTTTTTTTTTAATGTTTTATTTATTTCTAGGATAGAGAGAGAGAGACAGCGTGAGCAGGGGAGGGTCAGAGAGAGAGGGAGTCACAGACTGAAACAGGCTCCAGGCTCTGAGCTGGCAGTCAGCACAGAGCCCGACACGGGGCTCGAACCCACGAACCGCGAGATCATGACCTAAGCGAAAGTCGGACGCTCAACCGACTAATCCACCCAGGCGCCCTGAGAATCGAGAAGATTTAACATGGTCAGGATAGCTTCTATCCCGTCATAAGAACCATACAATTGTACGGTTTTAGTATTAACAAATGAAATAATAATCGTCTCTGAACTAGAATATTTTTAGAACCTTGACGTAAATATGAAGTGAGTCTATATTTGATTAGATTTAATGTATGTCCCTGTCAAAGTCCGTGAAGAAACATGAAACAACTACACATGCGACTGTTTTCATAGTCAGAAAGCTGGGAACCAAGGGTTCAAGTCCCATCAAAGCCCACAAGGGATGAGAGACCAGAGGTGCTAAACGTCAAGAACCGCAGAATTCCAGCTGCGTAGAATCCCAACTGCATGACCACCTCTGAAGGCACAAGAGTCCTGTTTCCATGAACAGGAATCCTTGGTCAGGTCTGGTTTCTAACCTCTCAGGTCAGGGTGTCCCAGCCCCCGCAGCCAGTAGAGGAACACTCGCACCCCCACGTCTGCTGAAGGACAGTGTCCGGGTGACTCCAGCCTCATCTGAGAGTGATATTTCCAGGTACTCACCAGCATCCTCACAACCTCTTGCCTTTTCCCTGCAAGACTGGGGAGGGAGAGTTACAGCCGAGGCTTTGCTTGAACTTGGCCTTTATGGGAAATGAAAAGAGAGAAGAAAATTCCAAACTGGGCTTTGGGGGAACGGAGTGGATGATTCCACTGCCGATGCTCTTAGCTTATAATATCCCGATGACACAGAGTTTCAAATCTATGTATAGAGCAGCCTATTCAAAGCCATTTAGAATATAGGATAACAATGCCAAAATAATTTCAGTGTAAGTCTTTGATCTCCTCATTATAATGCCATTACCATACCATTATTAGCTAAGATTACAATGACAAATCAATTTTAATTGAAGTCTTTGGAGATGCCATTTATAATGCTATTATCATGTGAATTTGCAATAGAAAAGTTACTTGAGCAAGCTTGTTGAAACAGAGCTATAATGCCACGATAATGGAAAATTTTGATGGTGAAATTATTCCAAGTCCCTAGGGACTGGTGATTATCATATAAAACCACTAACCATGAAAATACTCCCTCCCCTGATAATAAATCATGCTATGGATAGTATCTACCGATCAAAGAATATCCTTCTCGTAGAATGAGTTACCCCAAATCATACAATCTTAAAGCAGATAAAAGGCTTCCATTGTACAAACGAGAGGGCGGACATGGGAGGGAGGAGACATGAGGTGCCCAAGGCCAAGCAGTGAGTGTCAGAGCCTGGACTCAACTACAGGCCTTTGCCTTCTGGTCTTCAAGTCCTTGACTCCTAGACAAGATTTCCCAGTGTTGGGACATTGGCTGCAAAGATTTTATTCTAGTTCCATGGTTTCCTATGAAAGAACGCTTCTTTCCTGGAAGAGAAAAGTTTTTTTTTCTCCCTCTGGAAGAGAAATGTAAAGTCTTCTGGCTTTGAGTAGGAAAAGACAGAAAAGAAAAGTGATCATACGACAAAATTCAGGCAACTAAGGACTCTGTAAACAGAAAAAAATCAGTTACACTAGTTGTTTGACTGAAGGGAGCGTTTAATTTAACCACCCTGGGAAGCCACTGCCTCAGACTAGTTCCTTGTTAGAGTGTCTTTCTTCCCCAGAGCACGTCTTGTGTTGGCTTTCTTCTTTATCTTAATTTGTCCAAAACACAGCCGGCCTCCACTCACTTGAAAAAGCTTCCTCTGTTCCCTGGTCATAGGCATCCCTCTTCTCTCATTTTTCTCCTTCTGTGTTGCTTACTTTTTTAGTGGAAGGGGCCAGACCGTGTCTAGGGAACTCATTCTTTTCCCCACGAGCCGCGGCCTACTCCCCTGCCGGCCAGGGCTCTTGGTCCATTTGCTCGGAACGAGTTCATTCCTTAGAAGGAGCAGCTAACGATTTCAGAGGGCTCCCTACGAGCCGGGCACCGTGCTGATGACTGTATTTAGCAAGCCCAGCAGAAGTGATCACAACACATGAAGCCGCAGCCTAGTGGAGTTATTTGCCCAAGATCGCACACGCAGCCAGAATACAGACCTTGGTTCCTTGGCTTCCAGAGCCTTGAATTCTTGGCAACTCTGTGTCACAGAGGCAGTTTAGCATTGTGGCCATGCAATCATCTCTGGACCCACGCAACTGTATTCACATCCTGGCTGTGTCACTTACCAGCTGTGTTACAGGGGACAGACCACTTAACATCAGCGTGTCTCAGTTTCCTCTTTGTAGACGCAAGGCTAATAATAATAACTTAGTGTGGGGTGTTGTAAAATGATTATGTGCAAAAACACTTAGAATAGTGCCTGATGGGGGCACCTGAGTGGCTTAGTCGGTTGAGCATCCGACTTCCACTCGGGTCATGATCTCGCAGTCTGTGAGTTCAATCCCCGCATGGGGCTTTGTGCTGACAGCTCAGAGCCTGGTGCCTGCTTCAGATTGTGTGTCTCCTTCTCTCCATGCACCTCCAGTGCTCGTGCTCTCTCTCAAAAATAAATAAAAACCTTAAAAAAAAGAATAGTGCCTGATGCACAAACACGGTCTGTAAGTGACAGCTTTTTACTACTTCTCTTTTCAATGACCAGATTTATCAGATTCTGTCAATTTCAGGTTAAGGCCGGGGGCAGGGGGAAGTACGATCAGCAGGTGATTTTACATGAATGCCTTCTCCCACGCCAAGTGTAAATGTATACAGTTGACTTGGGTGCATAATTTAAGAAGGAAAGCTTGACCTCAGGGGAGGCTACTGGTTGCTTTGGGCAGGCAGATACCAATCTTCATAGCTCGGGATTTGAAAGGATGAAATCGGTGACTGTCCTGATGGATGATAAACTGATAAATATCAGCTTCATAAGGTCAAGGCCAAAATGTTCGTGTGCATTACCAGCTGTGGGAAAAGCAGTGTAACTAATTACCCTTGGAGGAGTGGCAGTCAGTTAAGCTTTAGTTAATCTCAATAAAATTCCTTAGGCCCATGTCCAGCGAGCCACAGGCTGAACAATGGCTCAGGAATGTCAGAATTCTGAGTTCTCATCCCAGCTCTGCTTCTGATCTGTTCTGCCATCACAGCTTCTTAATCCCCCCATGCCTCTACTTCCCTCCTGCCAAATGCCAGTGATCTCCCTGGGAGATTCTGAGGGACAACCAGTGAAAAGGATTACGGACAAGAACCACCATCCAAATTGTTAATAAAAGTGGCATTTTGTACTCAATTATTTGCATCTCAACCCTTTATATTCTTTCTTTGGCATCCCCTACTCTCCATCTTTCTTATTTGTGAACTTAGCTCCCCTCCCCCCTCCCGCCCATAGAGAAGCAAAAACATGGTATATACGGTACAGTATCGTGCAGTAAAATGACAATCTGGAAGAAGGGAAATTAGCCACGCTGTGACATTTCAGGTAGTTGCAGCCCAAAGGAGAAATTCACCTAAGGGTTGCTCCCAGCCCTGCAAACAAAGAAATAATACAAGAAATGCTGTAGCGAGTCACCATGTGACTTGGGTGTTGCTGTCTGTGTTAAGTTGGCCAGTGCCTGAGCAAAGGTAATGTGAAGATTCTGAGTGCCGAGAAACCTCATAAAATTGCCAGAGTGTTGGAAATTAACGTAACTCCACGAGCATAAATAATGAACACAACATTGATTGAAATAAATGATGTACTTTGCTTTAGAAATGTTATTTGAATAACCGATACCATACTTTTGTCGGGCTGTGGTTTCAAAGGCATTCGATTATACATTTTAATGTTTCCCCCCAAACAGTCTTTCAAATCAGTATAAATTGCTGTATGTAGCGGGCATGTCTTGATCCTCAGCTGCCATGACAACGGGATACAGAGAAATACATTTTCATAACAATTGCTAGCAATGTTTAGTATCACTGTTACTTTGTGTCAGGGAAAGGCTGGCTTCCACAAGAAAGCTGTATTGTCTTCCTTAACTTGAAAGCTTTTGTTGTAATAATTGAAAAAATAGGTAGAGAAATTGCTGTTTAGGGGGGAAGTAGGTAGATGGAAGTAAAGCCTGGAGTGGTGGGAGGTGGGAAGACAGAGAGGGAGGGGGCGAGGGAGAGGGGGAGAGAGATCCCTGCCTGGAAAGACGGCTACATCCGTGGGTGCGTAAAGTGAAGCCACCTAGCAAGTAATTGGGTAATCACATCAGCAAATGGAGTCAAATGATGTGATTTCAAGTGATTTCACAAACTTGTAGAAAATATATACGCATTTCTTTCCCCTGCTTGTTTGTTTTTCACCTAAATCTTCTCAAACAGCCCAGAGAGAGCAAATCTGAGAAATTTTAGAAAATAACACATTTGTTTGGACAATAGATACTTAAAACAATTCCAGGCAAGCAGGTGTTCCACAAAAAAAAGGCAGTGGAGAGACTTCTTTCTCCTCGTCATCTGAAATCCACGACATCTCCTGTCTAGTGGCACCTTCTCACTTCTGGAAGGGAGACTGCATAGCCTGGTCGAAAAGGGAATGTGAGAGGATCAGTATAGGCCCATGGCAGGTCGAACTCGGTTTATACTCTGGCTCTGCCCTTCCCCACCTTGGGAAGTTATTTAACCCTTCCTCATCTCTACACTTATTTTAAAATTAAGGTCACTACGCTCATTGGGTGTGGGGGGAGGAAATTAGATGGGGCCAGAAGAGGGCTTAGCAAAGGGCCTGTCGCATAGCAAATCTTGAAAACATTTTAGCCATCCCTGTTGCTATGGGATAATTTGTCCAACAAAGAAAGGCTGGGTCATTTTACTATTTTCTCTATTTTCTACAGTAGGTTCTTAATGTTCCTTAACATAGCTCTTAGTTGTTAGAGGAATTAGATCGTTCTCAGATTACTGGTGTCTTGTAGCTCTTGGATTGGTCATGGCCTTGGCAGGAAACAGAATTCCCTCAAAAGGATTTAACTGCTGAGAGTTCAATAAAGGGCCTATTTACAGAGACATGAGCAGAGTTAGGGGACCAATAAAGGACGCTGAGCTCTCTTGAGATCAGCAGCAGTGGGGAGCCAGAAGAGGCAAGGAGATAGGAAGAGACCAGAGGCAGGGGGGTGTCCGAGCCATAGAGGGGAGGCCTCGACTGCCAGAAAGACAGATGCAGCTGGGCAGGTTGGGGAGGCACAGGTGGGGAAGAAGTCCCCCGGCCTCTCTCCTCCTACTCTCTGGACCTCTTGCTGGCTCTTCCTATTGGCTGCCTCTCACTGGAAGCCAGAGACAAGGGACTGGGGTCAGCTCCTTGGGGGCACAGAGCAGGGGAAGGAGGGCAAAAATGGATCCTCAGAGGTAAACGGGAACGAGAGCAAGCAGCCAGTGTTCCTCTGCACTTAGTGTGACTGTTTTAGTTACTAGGCTAGGCTCTTTGATAAATAGAGCTGTTTATTTTTATTGCTTTGTGTGATACTCACCCACCTCTCTCACGAACTGATAGGTTCATTGAAGGCAGAGACTAGGGCTTATTTCTCCTCTAGTCCTCACAAGGCTTAGCAAAAGACAAAAAAACAATGCTGGCAAGAAATAACCATATACTAATTGATGGGGATAATAGTAACAGCCATCTTATTATAGCAGACACTTGTATAACAGTACGATTAACCTAAATATGTGCTTATATTTTAACTGATTTAATATCACAACAACCCTCTGGACGGCACTATTATTGCCGTCATTTTGCAGATGAGGAAACGGAGGTCCGGAGTGGTTCAGTAGGCAATGAATTCTTTGCAATGGCTGTGTCCCAGAAGTCCAAGACACAAGAGATGGAGGAAAGAATAGAAACTCAAGGGAGATAAGTTGGATAGATATTAAAGCCTCTTTTTTTTTTCTAGGGGCAGGGATTCCTAGTCTTCCCTGTGACTATTTTAGTGATGGAGAAATGATAACTACATAGTGCACAGACAGGGAGTATTATGCTGTTAAACTGGAAGAGAGTGAGCCTTTCCTTTTTAGTTCTCTTTTAACCCTTCTAAAAAGAAAAGACTCGGATGGGTGCTAGTCTTTAACACCAAATTCCTATCAACCTTCCTAAAACAAGGACAGTGGGCCTCAGACTCAGAGCCTTTGCAGGCAACAGGATCTGAAATTTAGTTTCTATTGTGTTTTATTAGCGGTGAGGTTTCTTTTTTTTTTTTTTCCTTTTCTTTTCTTTTTTTTTCTTTTTCTTCTTTTTTTTATGTTTTTTTATTTATTTCTAGGAGAGAGAGAGAGAGACAGCGTGAGCAGGGGAGGGTCAGAGAGAGAGGGAGTCACAGACTGAAACAGGCTCCAGGCTCTGAGCTGGCAGTCAGCACAGAGCCCGACGCGGGGCTCGAACCCACAAACCGCGAGGTCATGACCTAAGCGAAAATCGGACGCTTAACCGACTAAGCCACCCAGGCGCCCCATCTTTTTCTTTTTTTTTTTTTTTAGCTGGACTCCAATGTACGGCTCTGACTTATGACCCTGAAATCAAGGCCTGAGCTGATATCAAAAGTTGGACGCTTAGCCAACTGAGCCACCCAGGCACCCCGTTTTCTTTTCAATAGTAAAACAAACATTTCTTTAAAAAAGTGTTTCTTTAAAGCTAAAAAGAAAGTGTCTTTAAAAAGAATATTACAGGGGCGCCTGAGTGGCTCAGAACCTTGATGGTTATAGGTTTTAAAAATTACATCATTAATGGGGCGCCTGAGTGGCTCAGTCAATTAAGCATCCGACTTCAGCTCAGGTCATGATCCCGTGGTCCGTGAGTTCGAGGCCCACATCGGGGTCTGTGCTGACAGCTAGCTCAGAGCCTGGAGCCTGTTTCAGATTCTGTGTCTCCCTCTCTCTCTGACTCTCCCCTGTTCACGCTTTCTCTCTCAGAAAAAAAAAAGAATATTACATAAGTAATAATGTAAAAAAAAAAAAAGATGCCATGCAGAATATAGGTGATATTACACATTATTTTTAAAGTGTCTTGTGAATGCTAGAGATTGGGCAATATTTGCTTTAGGGAGAGAGACTTGGCATGTTTCTCATTTTTACTTACTTCCCAGATGCTTTAAAGGAAATAGGGATGAATAAATTCCCTCTGTCTTGAATACTGAGGGCCATCTCAGATCCATTCACAGATATTTCAGAAACTTTTGTCAAAGGCTGTTGTAGGCTGGACAATGGCCCCCAAAGCCATCGGGTACCTGAACCTGTGAATGTTAGATGGCAAAGACTTCAAAGACATGATTAAATTGAAGACTTTGAGATGGATAGATGATCCTGGATTATCTGTGTGGACCCTAGATGCAGGCATGGTTGTTTTTTTTTTTAATTTTTAACCTTTTTCTTCTTTTTGAGAATCAGATAAAGACAGAACACAAGTGGGAAAAGGACAGAGAGAGAGGAAGGCACAGAATTGGAAGCAGGCTCCAGGCTCTGAGCTGTCAACACAGAGCCTGACGAGCTCAAACCCACAAACCGCGAGATCATGACCCGAGCCAAAGGTCCACACTCAACCAATTGAGCCACCCAGGCGCCCCACGGGCATGGTGTTTTTGTGAGAGACAGGCAGAGGGAGATCAGATAGGCACACGGGAGAAGGTGATGTGACATGGCAGAGAAAGATTTGAAGATACTGGCCTTGAAGATGAGAACGATGCTGGCCACAAGCTGAGGAGTGCTATTGTCAACAGGAGCTGGAAGAAGCAAGAAACAGATTCTCCCCTGGGGATGCCTTGATTTCAGCCCAGTGATATTGACTCTAGTGCCTCTGGCCCCCAGAACAGTGGAGTAAACTTCTGTTGTTTTCAGCCACCCAGTTTGCAGTGATCTGTCATCCTAGGACACTAAACCTGTCACTGTAAGAAACTAGTACAAAGACTGCAGCACAAGCAGAATGATCATGGTGCCTTGGGTATGGTGGTAAATGACCTCTCTCCCACCTTTTCATCCTTCCTGATGCTCTCAGGGCTCCGAGTCCCAGGTGTGAATGACAGGTGGGGCTGAGCTTAGGCCATGTGCCTGCCCCTCTCCCTCACCCCCACTGTTTGGTAGTGAGGAGAGGAAGGAACTGGGCCTTTTTGTTTAAGCAAGCATCAAGAACTACACTCCTACGAAGACTGTACTCAATGGCAGAGTCCAAGTACAATTACAAGTACAATTTTTCCAAGGAATTTGCAGAACTTTGAAAAAGAGGGAGAAGGGGCACCTAGGTGACTTAGTCAATTGAGCATCTGACTTTGGCTCAGGTCATGATTTTATTTGTGGGTTCTAGCCCTGTGTTGGGCTCTGTGCTGACAGCTCAGAGCCTGGAACCTTCTTCAGATTCCGTGTCTCCCTCTTTCTCTCCCCTTCCCCACTTGGACTGTGTCTCTCTCAAAAATAAATAAATGTAAAAAAAAAAAACTTTTAAAAAAGCAAATGAGGGAAAGGACATGATTTGCCTCCAAATGACAAGTGTCCATTATGGGATTGTTACTATTATTTCATAACTATTCTCATGTAAACTATAAATTCTGCAATGAGCAGTTTCATTGAGCAGGGAGAACGATGAATTACCTCAGTCAAAAAGAGGTGATCAAGAACTTCAAAGGCAGGTGTTTGTGTGACGGATTTCAGCCAGAATACATATCCCATGGATCTTTATGTTCTCTGTTGGAGCTTCTTTTTCCCCAGAGGTGGTAAAAATAACATTGATGGCTTAAAGTATATTTCCCCCTCTTCTTTTGCTTCTATCCTCATGGCATTCAGAGGTGGACAGAAAAATGAAAAGGCACATGGATTAAGGAAGAAACTTCTTTGCTTTTGGGCTTTCAAAAATCAAGAGGATAAAAGGAAGAGAAAATTTGAAAGATTGATAGGTCAGTCTTGATATTTTGGTTTCTATTTCCTCAACAAAAGAGATGATCTAAGGTTGTCTGATGTTCATTGTTAAGTGACCAGCAGAACTAGGAATTAAACAGACATATACCTGCTAACCTGAAATGCTCTGACAAAAGCATTTTGGAACCATCTGCACCCTGAAGGGGAAAATTCTAGAAAGGCAGTGTTAGAATAAGCCTAGAGTTTGCCCAACTTTAGTTATTTAAGGACCACCATCAAGAATTTTTCAATATCCACATACCACTAATTCTATTATTTTCTTAAAATATTAACAAATGGGGCACCTGGGTGGCTCAGTTGGTTAAGCGTCTGACTTCAACTCAGGTCATGATCTCATGGTTTGTGAGTTTGAGCCCCACATCGGGCTCTGTGCTGACAGCTCAGAGCCTAGAGCCTGTTTCTGATTCTGTGTCCTCCTCTCCCTCTGCACCTCCCCCACTCTTTCTCTCTCTCTCAAAAATAAATAAACATTAAAAATTTTTTAAAAATATTAACAAATGATCAACGTTTCTTCCTTGGCAATGAAATCCATCATGATTTTGATATTACTATATATTTTTCTTTCCTTTTTCTTTTTCATTTAAATTCAAGTTAGTTAACATACAATGTAGTCTTGCTTCAGGAGTAGACCCCAGTGATTTATCTCTTACACATGACCCAGTGCTCATCCTGAAAGTGCCCTCCTTAATGCCATCACCCTTTTAACCCGCCTCCCCCAGCTCCCCTCCAGCAACAGTTTATTCTCGGTATTTAAGAGTCTCTAATGGTTTACTTGCTCTCTGCTCTCTTTTCCTTCCCTTCTCCTATGTTCCCCTCCCCTATGCTGTGTTTCTCAAATTCCACATATGAGTGAAGTCATACGATATCTGTCTTTCTCTGACCAACTTGTTTCGCTTAGCATAATACTCTCTAGTTCTATCCATGTTGTTTCAAGTGGCATTCTTTTCCATCCCCAAGTGGTATTCCATTGTATATATACTGTATCTTTATCCATTCATCAGTCGATAGACATTTGGGCTCTTTCCGTAATTTGGCTACTGTTGAAGCTATGAACATTGGAGTGCATGTGTCCCATGGAATCGGTATATGTTTTTCTATGCCTTGAAGTAAATATTTAACATTTATTTTTTGATAACTACTTTTTATTGAAATATAGCATGAACATTTAAAAGTGAACAAATCATACATGTAGAGCTGGATGAATTTTTTCCAAGTCAGTGCACCCATGTGGCCAGCACCAGGCAAGTGATAGAGGCAACCCAGAAGCCTCCTTCACACCTCCCTCCAGTCAATATGCTCGCCTACCAGTAAACGCTTTTCTCATTCTATCATACCAATCAGTTTTGACTGTGTTCGGAACTTTATATACATGGAATCCTACAGTATGTACTCATCTGGGTCTAGCTTCTTTTATTGGGTATTGTATTTAACTGTGTTATGGTCTTTTCTTTGCAGCATGATGTTTGTGATGGATACGGAGGTACGCCCGTCAGATCTCTCCTGAAGAAATACAGTCTATGAACAGCCTTCTGTTCTCAGCTTCTTCAGGATTTGCCTTGGATGCAGAAAGCCTCTTCACCCACCCATTGGCATGCCATTTCCAAGATGGCCAACATTCAATGACTGATCACAGCATGATATAGAAGCCAAGCCACTTTGGTCCACCACGGGACCACTGTGACTGGTCATATGTGCTATATATCGGCCAGGCTTCAGCGAGCCTGTATTGTGGTTCAACTTCTCCCTTTGCTTCCTCCTTCCCCTTTCCACTCAGTTTCTTTCTAACAAACACCTTTCATGTCAAACTCCATTTCAATATCTGCTTCCAGGGAACCCAACCTGTGCCAATTGGTCCTGGGAGTAGTTTAAGAAAGTTGACAACATGGTGGAGTCCGGGACTTGAGTCACTTGCCATCTAGCTGGCAGTGAAGACTTTATCGCTGGTGGCCGGTGGGGCCCAGGTAGCCTGAGGCACAAGGGGGTAGGTCCTATTGTTAAAGCTCTTACCAGTGATGACCTAGGAAAGATGGCAGAGGAACACACTACCTAGTGCCATATATGAGGTGTTTGGAAAGTATGGGGGGAAATAAAAACCATAAAGACAATGGAGTTTGATGACTATTTCCAGGTGCCAAGTGGATACAGCTGTCATAGGGAGTAGCAGGTTTGGAGTACTGGCAGAGTAGGGTATGGGAATTAGGGAAATGGTTAATAAAACATCGCGTCCCTAGAGACAGAATAGATATGCAGCCAATACAAGGACCACTCAGCTTGTACCACCGGAAGGCATCACAGATGGATGAGCAGAAGAAGTCTGAGGGCAGTGGCCTCAGTAAAAAAAATAATGATTTCTTGCCTCGTTTTCAGATCTGAGCCAGTTTTTTAGACTCAGAATTCACTGACTGAAGAGCACGCCAGGTCTCCAAGAAGAGTGACCCTGCAGCACTCTGGCAAATATATATAGTAATGAGGGGCGCCTGGGTGGCTCAGGCGATGAAGCGTCTGACCTTGGTTTTGGCTCAGGTCATGATGTCATCACAGTTGGTGATTTTGAGCCCTGCATCTGTCTTCGCACTGGCAGTGTGGAACATGCTTAGGATTCTTTCTCTCCCTCTTTTTCTGTCCCTCCTTTGCTCACTCTCTTTTTCTCAAAATGAACAAAAACTTAAAAAAATATTTTAAAAATATAGTAATGATTCTCCTAGTCTTCCTCCGAGTGGATCTATAGCCACTAACTAGGGTGACTGAACACGGGAAAAGGGAACACCCAAACATTTTGATTAATGTTGGACTTAGGATCCAAGCTGACCTTGTTACCCAGAGACCTATAGCATCATCTTGTTTCTCCTTTTAGACTGGGGCATGTGGGGACCTGGTAAATGAAGTCCACTGTAGCTGCAGACCCGCCCAGTGGTTATTGTTCTGGCCCCTGGATGCATAACTGAGAGGGACATACTTGGTAGTTGGGTCTTTAATATGGGGAAGGCCAAGTGCAAACTGCTCCCCTTTCCATCCCCAACCAAGATGGCAGATACAAACAATATGACATCTCAGGATGGGGAAATGGCGGAAATCAGTGTTACCTTTAGGGATCTCAAGATTAGTGCTCCCTTCATATTTCCATTCAATGCATCAATCTGGCCCCTGTAGAAACAAGTTGCATCCCAGGGGCTAACAGTAGACTTCCATGAAAATAACCACGTACCAATTGCAGTCACCATGTCACATGTATATCTCTGCTAAATATCTTTGCAGCTATTAGTTTGGTGGATTATAAATACTTTGCCTTTCTAAACAACAGGCAGCGATAGTTTTATAGTTTTGCCCCAGGGCTATTTAAACTCTCCTGCCCTCTGTCATAATAGAGTCTGAAAAGATCTTGACCATTTGGACATCCTACAAAATATCACATTGATCCCCTCTATTGATGATATTATGCTAATCAGGCTCGGTGAGCAAGAACAGGCTAGAATGCTGGAAGATGTGAAGGATGTGTTCCAGAATGTAAGAGATAAAACCTATGAAAATTCAGAGACCTGCCATATCAGTGAAATTTGTAGAGATTCAGGAATCAGAGGAATGCCAGGAAAGTCCTACAAAGTAAAAAGACGCATTTCTGCATCCTACCGTGAAGGAGAAAGCCCCGTGCCTGGGAGACCCTTTTAACCCTGGAGGAAGCTTATTCCACACCTGGGAATCCTGCTGTGGCCCATAGAACAGGAGTCACAAAAGGCTGGACAGGAGATGGTTCTGGAACCAAGGTCCAAGCCATGATGGGATCAGCCATGTGACCATAAAACCTGGCAGGCCTTGTCAGTGATGGTAGGAAAAAACGACACAGTAAACTGAGTAAACTGAGTCCCATCGAACTGTAAGTTATATATAGCTGCTGCCTGAGCCCGTCAGCCCTGTCCTTGTGTTCTAGAGATTGAGAGGCAAGGAATGAGTCACTATTTTGGCAACTGACCTCGTTATCAGGAGGAAGTAGCGTTTTTCACCAGGCGATCTGCTTGGATGACTTTTGCTACTTCCTTGCTTGATTGCCAAGTGCTGCCCAGATATGAATGGGTCAAGTGCAGCCATCCTGGCCTGAGAAGCACATGGTAACCAAGAGCTCTGATGCCTCAGCAACAAGGGTGTGTGTCCTGCCAGCAAGTGGGTCACTGTGACCAGTGCAGGTGTGGATTGAGGGTAAGGGTCATCTAGAATGGATAGTATGGGGGGTGGGGTATCAGGGTGGCTCCAAGACCAGCTGCAGGGGTGGGGTCTGGATTCCATTCTACTCACCCTTCATCTCCGAGTTTCCCTCAGGGAGGCTGTTGTCCAGACTTTGAGGGGCCTGCATCGTTGTGTAACTTCTCCCTCTCTCCTCAATCCCTCCCCCCACCCCCTCCCCATCCTCCTCCCCCCCCTCCTCCTCCTCCTCCTCCTTCTTCTTCTTCTTCTTCTTCTTCTTCTTCTTCTTCTTCTTCTTCTTCTTCTTCTTCTTCTTCTTCTTCTTCTTCTTCTTCTTCTCTGATGGGAAAATGTGGATTCTTGTAGAAATACTGGACTGTCCAAATGCATGCAGTGATGCCTGGGGAGCCATTCTGATGAGACATTTCTCCTCAGTGACCGAATCCCACTTCAGGCAAAATTTTGGGGACCAGGTCAGCTGATCAAGTTGGGACCAGGTCCCAACTGGGATTTGTTCTCAGCAGGATGATGATGGAGGAGACATTTAATCCTAGTCCTCAGTAGCCATTTTAACACACAGGCATGCAGAGGAGAGGCCATGGAGCCAGATACGAGTTCAAATCCTGCCTCCTGGGCTAGGGACTTCAGTGTTCTACCTCGGTTTCCTCATTTGTCAAATGGGCAAGGGAAACCTTCTTTAGAGAGTTGTAGGACTTCGTGCATAAAGAAAGCCCCTAGAGTAAGTCCTCTGGTAAGGAATTAGCTGTCAAAAACTGATCATTTTAAAATATTACTTATTTTAGGGGCGCCTGGGTGGCTTAGTCGGTTAAGCGTCCGACTTTCGCTTAGGTCATGATCTCGCGGTTCGTGGGTTCGGGCCAGCGTCGGGCTCTGTGCTGACTGCCAGCTCAGAGCCTGGAGCCTGTTTCAGCCTGTGACTCCCTCTCTCTCTGACCCTCCCCTGCTCATGCTGTCTCTAAATAAAACATTTAAAAAACAATAAAAAAAATAAAAATAAAATACTACTTATTTTTAGTCCCTTGCTTCCCTTTCTGTGTGTCCAGCCTCTCATTTCAGGGAAGAAAGCAGTTTGGTTAATGCTTGTTCGTTAAGATTTTAAGGATTTTATGCATCAGTTCTTCCCTAGGAAATTGCACTTTTAAAAAGGAGACACTTTGAGGTCTGAATAATGGCAGGCATTGGGGGGCGGGGGGGCAGGGAACAGGGGCCCTTGATTAAATCCTGTAAAGGAAAACGCTCTTCATATCTGGGCAAAGTTGGCTCTCCCAGCTTGCAATGAAGAGGGAAGAGAAAACTTTCCACTCACGGAGAGCTGTCCCTGCCTCTCCCACTCTCCATGTCGAGAACGGTTTGCCTACATCTTGCTTTTTCAAGTGGGATGACTAAAATATCTTCCAGCTATTTGTTCCAGTAGTTCAATATATATTCTTGGTTATATCAAATATTTGATATTTTAGGAAATCAGCCTTGTTAAATTAAAGTGGATAAGATGGCATTTTAAGGTCACCTTGCTATGATCAAACATGATGCTGACATTTACAATCCATTTCCATTACTTCGCACATGTTTCCTTGTCAGTTAAATCCAGACTCTTCAAATTTAAAGGAGTTTCAAATCTAATAATGCAATTATAAATATTGTGCCCGAATCACTAACTGCCCACTGATTTCCAGGCAGGGTAGAAAATCTTCATATCATTTCAAGGTTTTTCAGATTTAAAGTAGTTTTATGATGTTACCTGTGTAAGTGCAAAATGTTTGTAGACTTCTTAAGTTAATGACTGTTGATCATATAAAAATCAAAGTAAATTTGCACGTTAATTATAAAGAGAACTACAAATTAGGGGTGCCTGGGTGGCTTAGTCAGTTAAGTGACCCAGCTCAGAGCCTGGAGCCTGCTTTGGATTCTATGTCTCCCTCTCTCTCTGTCCCTCCTCTGTTCACTCTCTGTGTCTCAAAAATAAATAAACTTAAAAAAAAGAGAAAACTACAAATTAAAAGACATGTAATTAACCACATTAATTTAGGGTGTAGAGAACACAGTTTTACAGAAAACACATTGTCCCACATAGAATGAATTCAGATCCCACTGCTGTAGGCAGCCTTTATCACCATTTATCTTCATGTTGAATGTATTTTTTAAGAACGAAATCTGCCTCTACTCTTTCTTTGATAGATCACTATTATCATTATAGTGCCCAAATGTCAATGTAGGCACATAAATAGTGTGGGAAGAGTAGGTTAAATGTAGTTTCTTGCTGATGGAGATGTAAAATGCTTAATATTTACAAATGCTTACAAACATAACTTAAAGTATCGTAGAGATATTTAAGGGCTGAGAATACGCCCAGGGTCCTCTTCAGGAATCCATACAGCCTGTTGAAGAAATACTCATGTACAGAATGTGAAGGAAACACAATATGATAATACGACTCTCACTAGGATATGGAAAATAGTGACTGGGGGGAAAATATGAGAATAGTCACTGTGATTAGGGAAGTAATAATCTTCTGTGTCAGTGGCTGGAAATGTTTTAAGAAGAATTCAATCACTAAATAGTCTTTTTGCTGTGAAATACATAACATAAAATTTATAATTAAAAAAAAATTTAAGTGTACAATTCTGTGGCATTAAGTACATTTACATTGCTGGGCAGACATTATCACCATCCATTTCCAGAACTTTTTCATTTTCCCCAAATGGAACTCTGTCCCCATTAAACACTGACTCCTCATTCCCCCTTCCTTTAACCCCTGACAGCCACCATTCTACTTTCTGTCTCTATGAAATTGACTACTCTAAGAAAACTGAGATAGAAGGAATAAAAATATTTGTCCTTTTCTGATTAATTTACTTCATAATGCCTTCAAGATTCATGCACGTTGCATGAGAAGTCCCTTCCTTTTAAAAGGCTGAATAATATTCCATTGTCTGTGTGTACCACATTTTGTTGATCTCTTCATTCATTGATGAACATTTGGGTTACTTTCACCTCTTGGCTATTGTAAGTAATGCGGCTATGAACATGGATGTACAAATGTTTGTTCCAGTCCCCGCTTATACTTCTTTTGGATATATACCCAGAAATGGAATTACTGGGTCATATGGTAATTCTATGTTTAATTTTTTTGAGGAACCAGCATACTATTTTCCACAGCGGGTGTATCATTTTACATTCCTACCAACAGTGTCCAAGGTTTCCAATTTCCTATAACTTTGCCAACACTTGTTATTTTCTTCTTCTTCTTCTTTTTTATTAACAGCCATCCTAATGGGTGTGAGGTGCTATCTCATGGTTTTGATTTGCATTTCCCTAATGATTAGTGATATCGACCATCTTTTCATATGTCTATTGGCCATCTATGTATCTTCTTGGAGAAATATCTATTCGAGTCCAGGTTCATTTTTAAATTCAGTTTTTGTTGTTGAGTTGTGGGAGTTTTTATATACTCCAGATATCAATCCCTTATCATATAGATGATTTGCAAATATTTTCTTTCATGTGGTGAATTTCTTTTTTCCTTTGTTAATAATATATACAGAAGTTTTTAATTTGGATGAAGTCCAACTTATCTATTTTTTAATTTCCTGGTTATATTTTTGGTGTCAGATCCAAGAAATCTGTGCCAAAGCCAATGTTCTGAAGATTTTCTCCTGTTTTCTTCTAGGGGTTTTCTAGCTTTTGTTCTTATATTTGGGCATTTTATACATTTTGATTGCCTTTTGTGTGGTGTAAGATAAAGATCCAGCTTGAACTTCTGCATGTGGATATTCAGTGTTCCCAACACTATTTATTGAAAAGACTGTCCTTTTCCTATTGAATTGTCTTAGAACGCTTGTCAAAAGTTATTTGACCATATATATGAGAGTTTATTCTGGGCTTTCTATTCTCTCTCAATTGTTGGTAAGTCTGTGTTAATGTCAGTACCATACTGTTTCAATTAAACAGCTTTGTAGACTTAAAATTAAGAAATGTGACTTCCAACTTTGCTCTTTTTTTATTCAAGATTGCTTTGATTATTCAAGGTCTCTTTAGATTGCATATGAATTTAGGATGAAATTTTTTATTTCTGCAAAAAATTTTGGGACTTTTGATTGAGACTATATTGAATCTGTAGGTTGCATTGGATAGTATTGACATCTTAATGATATTAACTCTTCCAATCCATGAATATGGATCTTTCCATTTATCTGTGTTTTTAATTTCTTTCAGCAAAACTTTGTTGTTTTTATCGCGTAGCTTGTTTCCCTCTTTTTTTTTTTTTCCTTGTTTCCCTCTTTGGTTAAGTTCATTCCTAAGAATTTTATTTTTGAATGTTATCACAAATGAAATTTTTAAATTAAGTTTTGTTAGTTCTTTTTCTTTTTAATTCTTTTAAACGTTCATTTATTTTTTAGAGAGAGAGACAGAGCACGAGTGGGGGAGGGGCAGAGAGAGAGGGAGACACAGGATCTGAAGCAGGCTCCAGGCTCTGAGCTGTCAGTACAGAGCCTGACATGGGGCTTGAACTCACGAACCAGGCGATCATGACCTGCGACAAAGTCAGATGCTTAACCAACTGAGCCACCCGGGCGTTCCTGTTTATTAGTTCTAACAGATTTTTCTTGGTGGTGGTGTGGAATCTTCAGCGTTTTCCACATATATATCATATTGTCTATGAACAGATTTTTTACTTTTTCTGTTTCAATTTGGATGCTTTTTATTTGTTTTTCTTGCTTTGCTGCTATGGCTGGGACTTTCGGTACTATGCTAAATAGAAGTGGTAAAATGGGATATAATTGTTCTATTACTAGCTTAGAAATAAAGTTTCTAGCCTTTCATTATTTAGTATGATGTTGGCTGTAGGTTTTTATATATGGCCATTACTATGTGAGGTCATTTCTTTCTAATCCTAGTTTGCTAAATGTTTTATCGTGGGGGTGCCTGGGTGGCTGAGTCAGTTAGGCCTCTGACTTCGGCTTAGGTCATGATCTTGCAGTCCATGAGTTTGAGCCCTGTGTTGGGCACTGTGCTGAGCACTCAGAGCCTGGAGCCTGCTTTGGATCCTGTGTCTCCCTCTCTCTCTGCCCCTCTCCTGCTTGTTTTCTCTCTCTCTCTCTCTCTCAGAAATAAACGTTACAAAACAGTTAAAAAAAAGCTTTATTATGAAAATGTGTTAATTTTTTTTGGATTTTTTTGCATCAGTTGAACTAATCATGTTTTTTCCTTCTTCATTCTGTTAATGTGATGTATTATATTGATTGGTTTTTGAATATTAAAAGATCCTTGCATTCCAGGAATATATTCACTTGGTCACAGTGTATAATCCTTTTTAAATGCAGCTGAATTTGGTTTACTAGTAATTAGTGAGGTATTTTACATTATTATTCATAAGAAATACTATTTTGTGGTTTTCTTTCCTTGTAGAGTCTTTGGCTTTAGTATCAGGGTAATTCTGGCCTCACAGAATGAGTTAGGAAATATTCTCTCCTCTTAAATTTTTGGAAGAGTTTAAGTAGGATATTGTTAATTGTTCTTTACATGTTTGGGATTTTATTTGTTGGAATGTTTTTGATTACTGATTCAATTTCTTTACTAGTTAGAGATCTGTTCAGATTTTCTACTACTTCATGATTCAGTCTTGGTGGACTACATATTTCTAGAAATTTGTCCATTTCATATGCATTATCCTTTCTGTTGGCATTTAATTATTCATCATACCCTCTTATAATACTTTCTTTTTCTCTAAAATGAGTAGTGATATTTTCTTTTTCATTTCTGATTTTAGTTATTTGAGTCTTCTCTCTTTTTCTTAGTCAATTAACTAAAGGCTGGTCAATTTTGTTGATCTTTTTAAAAAACTAATTCTTGATTTCACTGATTATCTCTATTGTTTTTTATTCTCTATTTTATTTACCTCTGCTCTAATCTTTATTATTTTTTTCTTCTGCTAGCTTTGAGTTTGATTTTTTCCTTTTTTTTCCCCCAGTTCCTTAAGGTATAACATTAAGTTGTTGATTTAAAACCTTTCTTCTTAATGTGTTACAGCTAAAACTTAACTTCTTAGTATGCCTACTGTATCTCATAAGTTTTGCAGTGTTGTGTTTTCATTTTCATTCATCTGAAGGTATTTCCTAATTTCTCCTGTTATTTATTCTTTGACCCATTGGTTGTTTAAGAATGTATTGTTTAATTGCACATATTTATGAATTTCCCATTTTTCTTTTGGTATTAATTTCTAATTTCTTTCCATTGTAACCAAAAAATATACTTTGTATACTTTCAATCTTTTAAAAATGTATTAAGATTTATTTTGTGGCCTGGGGAGGGGGAGGGGGGAGATGGGCATGGAGGAGGGCACTTGTGGGGATGAGCACTGGGTGTTATATGGAAACCAACTTGACAATAAACTATTTGTAAAAAAAAAATTATATATAAGACATTAAAGATGACTATGTGATTTTAGAATTAGGAAATTGTAAGGGTGGTGGTAGAAGTAATAGAAATAAAAGATAGGAACTGATTTGCCAAAAAAAAAATTTATTTTGTGGTCTATTATATGATGTATGTTGGAGAGCATTCCACGTAAACTTGAGAGAAATGCATGTTCTGCTGTTGTGGGCTGGAACCATTGGTGTGTGTCTGTTAGGTCCACTTGGTCAACAGTATTGTTCAAGTCCTTTATTTCCTATTGATCTCCTGTCTAGATTTTCTATTTATTAATGAAAGTAGAATATTGAGGTCTCTTATTTTTATTTTAGAGCTTTCCATTTTTCCCTCCAATTTTGTCAGTGTTTTCTTCATACATATTTAGAGTTCTATTGTTTGTTGCATATGTTTATAATTGCTGTTCTTCTTGGTGAATTGGTTCTTTTATTATTATATAATGCTCTTCTTTGCCTTTGAAATGGCTTTTAACTAATAGTCTATTTTGTCTCATATAAGTATAATGCCCTGCTCTCTTTTGATTACTATTTGCATGGAATATATTTTGCATCTTTTTTTTTTTCAATCTATATCTGTCCTTAGCTCTAAAATGTGTCTTTTGTAGATGACATATAACTCATTTTTAAAAATTTTGTCCTTTCCGTTCTGCCAGTCTATGTCTTTTGATTGTGGAATTTAGTCCATAAGCCTTAAAGTAATTACTGAAAGGGCAGCACTAACTTTTGCCATTTTGTTATTTGTGGTTTTTTTTTTGTATGTCTTATAGTTTTCTGTCCCTTTTTTCCTCCATCACTGCCTTCCTTTCTGTTTAGTTAATTTTTTTGAAGCAACACTTTTTGATTCTCTTTTCAGTTTCTTTTTATGTGTATTCTATGGATATATATATATATATTTGTGATTACCATGGGGATTATACATAGCATTCTAACATTATAATAACCTATCCTAAATTGATACCAATTTAACCTCAATCACACTCAAAAACTATTCCTTTACAGCTCTGCTCCTTCTTTTTAAGTTATTGATGTCATATTATATTTATATATATTGTCTACCTGTTAACATAGACGTATAGGTATTGTGTGTGTGTGTTTGTGCATTTGTCTTTTATTTTTTTATTTTAAATTTTTTAAACATTTATTCATTTTTGAGAGAGAGATAGAGTGTGAGTCGGGTAGGGGCAGAGAGAGAGGGAGACACAGAATTGAAAGCAGGCTCTGGGGTCTGATCTGCTAGCACAGAGCCCTACGTGGGGTTCGAACCCACGAGCAGTGAGATCATGACCTGAGCTGAAGTTGGACGCCCAATCTGCTGAGCCACCCAGGCACCCCTGCACTTGTCTTTCAAATCCTGTAGAAAAAAGTGGAGTTACAAAAGAAAATTACAATAATACTATCTTTTATGTTTGTCCATGTATTAACCAATACTGAATAACTTTATATTTTTACATGATTTTGAGTCATTGCCTAGTATCCTTTCATTTCAAAGTAAAGGACATCAGTTAGTCTTTCTCGTAAGGAAGATTTAGTGGTGATGAACTTACTCAGCTCTTGCTTCTTGAGAATGTCTTAAATCATCCCTTAATTTTTAAGGACAGTTTGGCTGCATATAGAACTCAGTTGACAGGTAATTATTTTTTTCTTTCGGCCCTTTAAATTTATCATCCCACTGCCTTCTGACCTGTAAGGTTTCTTCTGAAAAGTCCACTGATGTCTTATTGTGGGAATCCCTTGCATATGACGAGCTACTTTTCTCTCACTGATTTCAAGAATCTGTCTTTTAATCATCTGATTATAACATATCTTGGTATGAGTCTCTTTGGGTTTAACCTATTTAGAAGCTGTTGTGCTTCTTGTATTTGTATATCCATGCTTTATTCAAATTTGGGACATTTTCAACCATTATTATTTCTTCACATGATCTCTCTGCCTCTTTCTCTCTCTTCTCTTTCAGGAAATCTCGTAATGAGGTATACTGATCCTATTCATGATGTCCCATAAATCCACTAGTCTCTATTTATCTTTTTTGACCCTTAGTTATGGTAACTTCAAATGACCTGTCTTCAATTTCACTGATTCTTCCTTCTGTCTGTTTGTGTCTACTATTCAACCCCTTTGGTGATTTTTTCAATTCAGGCATTGCATTTTTCAGTTCTAGATTTTCTGTTTGTTTCTTTAAAGAAAATAATTTCTATCTCTTTGTTAATATTTGCATTTGTTTGTATATTGTTTTCTTGAGTTTCTGTAGGTCTTGTCCACCTTTGTCTTTAGCTCTTTGATAATTAAGATAATTGTTTTAAAGTCCTTATCTAATAAGTCTCATGTGTGTTTCTTTAGGGACTGTTTCTGGTGATTAAACTTGTTCCTTTCAATGGGTCCCATTCCCTACTTCTTTGTATGCATTGTGATCTTGTTTTGAAAATTGAATGTTTGAAAAAAAATTCTACCTTTCCCAGGCTTTGCAGATTGGCATAGAAGATTTATTAATCAGTGGGCCCTGGAGCCTTGAGATCACCCCAGGGTGAAGGTTTAAGGTCTCATATCTTTTCAAAGCATGACACTGTTTGGGCCTCTGTATGTGCCTTTCGCTGACCCTACTTTACCCAGCTCCGCTTTCCCCCTGTCTGCTTTCAAGTGCCTTAATTTCTCTGAGTCTCACCCTAGCCTTTGCTCAGGGCTTTGGCTGTTCTAATGCATTCCTCTCCCCGTAATATCTGCAGGTCTGCAGTCACCATGCAGTTTTCACGCACTGCAGTGCCTCCCTTCTACAGCTCGCCCCTCAGGTCCAAACCATACTGCTACTCTTGTCTGAGCTCGGAGTCAAGACAGACAGATACCAGACCTTTGGGCAGCCTACAGAAGATCGAGAACATTGCAGACAATTTCCATTCTGCTTTTTCTGGTCCAAGGATGAGAATTAGAAACTGGCTGCTTCTTTACTGCACTATACTGGAAAGCAGTGAGGTAAGGACAAGTCAAAATTCCACAAAATTTCCTCCCATTTTGGATGAGGCTTTTTCTTGATTGGGTGCTTTGCTTGGTTGCTGTAGCTCTTTGACTGGTTTTTAGAACTCCCCCATAAACTAATGTGGGTCAGTCTGCAGTTGCTTGTCTGGTGTTTCCATGGAAGAACAAGGGCTTGGAAATTCCTAGTATGCCCTCTTGCTGATGTCCATGTGTCCTTCATTTTTAGCAAATATTTTGTTTTGGCATTGCATAGATTTTTAGCTGTTTTTCTGACTAGTATCTTTTTATGGAAGAAACCCAGGGGGAAATTAGATGAGAGACACACTTCTTTTTGAATGTCACTTTACAATCTGTCTCCTTTCCGATTGATCCTTTTAATGAAGATAATCTAGTTCCATCTGAGAAGGATTGAGAATGTGATGAGTACTTGAGTTTTTAGGAGCAGAAGTGAATAGTGACCTGCAAGGGACTTTGGTCTGTTTATGATTGCCCAAAATGAACATGAAGGACTTATTGCAGAATGGACAGGAATGTTCTGAGTTAAGTGCTTCAGTGTGGGACTATGTAGGTGAAATAGGTAGCTGTTGGTAGATCACCAGATCCTACCCCATGATCCTTCCATTTTGCCAGAAATACATTTTATTATTGGAATCTATATTTTTATTCTTTCATTTATCCAGTCAGTTTTGATTGAGCACCTACTATGTGCCAAGCATTGTACTTCAGTGAATAGTACAACCTGTGTGTTAAGCACTTACAATGTTCCAGGCCAGTAATATCTTTACATTGAATCTTCACTGTAAGGCTAAGTGATAGGGATTATTATCCAACTGACAGATCAGGAAACTGAGGCAACAATAAAGAGAAATTAAGTTACTTGCTGAGTAGAAAGTGGTGGATTATAAGCTGCATTCAAGGCAGACCAGACTCTTCTCCAACCCCCACCCCCCACCCCCCGCCTTTTTTGGTTATTGTTTCCTTTAAAACAATTTATCACACATGTAAAAATATTTTGTCATTATGAGATTTTTTTACCCTTTCCTTGTTTTTGAGCTATTTTTAAATCTTATAAATTGTAGGTAATAATAGGCATACAAATTCTGTCCTATCCAGTAGGTTTAACTGATTAACTTCTGCCTTTGTAGAAAAACCATTTTTGCCAGGATTTCCTCATTTTTTTTTCAACATTTCTTTACTTCAAATAAATATGTGTGTTTGTTTACTTTTCTTGGACCAGTTATAGCATCTTCCTGGGTCCCACATTACGAATAAAATAAACTTCACATGTGTTCATTTCTATCCGTATGAGAGTTATGATTCGACTTGTTTTTGAATATTATCTTTTATTTTTTTAATTTAAAAAAATTTTTTTTACACTTATTTATTTTTGAGAGACAGAGTGAGACAGAGTGTGAATAGGGGAGGGGTAGAGAGATGAGACACAGAATCCGAAACAGGCTCCAGGCTCTGACCAAGCATTCAACACAGAGCCCGAGGCAGGGCTCGAACCCATGAACCGTGAGATCACGACCTGAGCCAATGTTGGACGCTCAACCAACTGAGCCACTCAGGCGCCCCTGAAAGTTACCTTTTAACACATAAGTAATGCATAATGGTTTTTTGTAGGAAAAAATAAAACACAAATAATTTCTTTCAATATTCACCATACAGAGATAACTACAGTAGAAATTTTGATGCCTAACAAATATATAGATTAATAAGATATTAAAAATGAATCACAGTACACGTGTAATTGTACCGTGCTTTATCACTTAGGGAATCATACTGGTCTTTCTATTTTAATGAACAAACATCTGTATCATCATTTTAATGTAAAAACTTTGACGTATCTTTATAGAACAAGAAGATGGCCTTTCCCTAAGTAGACACAACTTCCTAAAAGCACAATTGTGGTTTCCCGAAGTAGAATTTCAATTCTTTTATAAATGAAGTTTGTCAGTGGCTATCCACAGTAGCATCCCGAGGGTTACTACAGATTTTTCAGAGCCAATAGAGTCAAAAACACCCAAGCCAATCTTTGTGCGTAATAACCTTTCGATTGTTTTAATATCCCAAACCGATGATCTGTGAAATCCTTCCAGAGATTTTTCACATCAAAGGTTGAATATTGTTCAGTAGTATTTTCTTAACCAACTGAGCCACCCAGGTGCCCCTGTTCAGTAGTATTTTCTTGTTAACTAGGTACCAGTGTTTTGAAAAGTGTGGAATTTATGTTTGGTCGCATGTAGCTGTGCAGGTTTTGCGCTGAGCCGCT
Source organism: Proteles cristata cristata (assembly GCA_017311185.1). Taxonomy (NCBI): domain Eukaryota; kingdom Metazoa; phylum Chordata; class Mammalia; order Carnivora; family Hyaenidae; genus Proteles; species Proteles cristata. The sequence goes on from JAESUZ010004545.1 coordinate 966,833, forward strand.
TCCCAGGCTGCCTGTTGCTCCGGAAAGGACATAACATTCCACAGGTCTGCACTTGCCCAGGTCCTCCTTGGCCCTGTTTCTCATCATTGTTCTATACGGCACCTGCTTTTAAGGCCCCCCACCCCCCCCAACCTAGGGAGGCAGTTCTTAAGTCTGGTGGGCCTTAAGATCACCGGATTGACTTCTGAAAACACAAATATTCCAGCTTCAGGGCATCCCAGTTTGGCCAGCGGGTTCAAAATCTCTGTAGGGTGTCTGAGTATCAGTGTTACTTTCTGGAAAAAGCTTCTCAAGGTATATTCTACCGTAAGTCAGTTGTTGAAAGCCACAGACAGGGATGGCAGTTTCTATTAATGTGCAAATGAGTATCAGCTTACTCCGTTAACACCTATTAACATCACAACACTGAATAGTTGCCCTGCTCATATTACATAACTTCAAAGAATAAGATTGGAGAAAAGGAAGAAGACATGAAATATATGGATATCACTTACAGATAGATTGAATCCTTCTACAGATATAAAGAAAATTACTGATAATTGAAGCAATTGAAATGTTGGATATTCTCTTTTGAAAGGCGAGGACTGCCTGGGAGATTACCTCACATGGCTGTCATTCAGACAGTTGGTGGATCAGGTGACAATTATGATCAGTTATGATCAATATTGCAATACTGGCACCTATGCAAGCCTCTCTAAGATAAATTCTAGAAGTCAAATTTCTGGCCTTACCTTTACCATGTATTTACTTTGTAAAATAAATATCAGTTTATTATCAGTTTACCGCCTCCTCTCCCATGAGTTAGTTTTTCTGCTTTTCTGTATCCTTTCCAACATTTGATATTAGATTTTTTGCACAATAATGAGTGTGAAAGCAGTATCTTATTTAGTTTTTAATTTTTATTTGCCTGATTACTAATGAGATTTAGCTATTTCGGTTTCTTTCTCATTGAATTGCCTCTTCATACACTTTGACCGTTTTCTATTGGGTTGTTTACTGATTTATAGACATCAACATATATTCTTGATACTAATCACTTATTCATTATATGAATTTTTTATGTCTCATATTAGGAGTGTTAGTAATGTTTGGTATTGTATCCTTGTTGGACTTTCTTTTTTTTTTTTTTGGAAAAATTTTTTAGTTTATTTATTTGTTTGTTTGTTTGTTTTCATACTTTATTGTCAAGTTGGTTTCCGTATAACACCCAGTGCTCAAAGATAGTGTGCGTGCATGAGTGGGGAAGGGCAGAGAGAGAGGGAAAGAGAGAATCCCAAGCAGCCTCCGCACTGTCAGTGTGGAGCCTGACCTGGGGCCCTGTCCCACAAATGGTGAGATCATGACCTGAGCCAAAATCAATAGTCTGATGCTCAATGAACTGAGCCACCCAGGCACCCCTAGATAAAAGAGATTCTTTTTTTGGGAGCCTGGCTCAGCTGGTTGAGCATCCAACTCTTGATTTTGGCTTAGGTCATAATCCCAGGATTATGGGATTCATTAGACTAAAATCCAGAGAAATGAGTTCAAGTTCAACCTGACATTTAGCTCTTTGTGTTGATCTGTTAAAAAAAGAAAAAAAAAAGGCAACCAGATATCTACTCCTGTGACACTTTGCTAACATACTGATGACTCAAGTACATTTGTGGAGTGCTTTGAGGTTTTTGGAGGTTAGATAGATCCCCAGTAACAGGTCTGGGGTAAGGCTTCCTGAAGATGAGCTCTGGGAACAGTTATAGTTTCTGCTAGTGGTAACATCAGCTGTCCTTTTTCTCTTCTGTAATTCTTTCCCTTACCTCGTGCTTTTTTGTATCTCAAACATTTGATGTGCTGTTTATTGCATTTTTCAGTATATATATATATTCACATATAAACTGACCTCTCAGCTTATATGAGAGGTCAGCTTATATGTGAATTTTTTATAATGCAGTACTATAAATGTATTTTCTCTTCTTGGTGATTTTCTTAATAACACTTTCCCTTCTCTAGCTTACTTTATTATAAGACTATAGTTCATAATACATATAATGTACAAAATATATGTTAATCAACTGTTTATATTATCAGTAAGACTTCCAGTCAACAGTAGACTGTTACCAGTTAAGCTTTTGGGGAGTCAAAAGTTAAATGTAAATTTTTGACTGTGCAGAGGGGCAGTGCTCCTAATCCCCATAAAGTTCAAGAGATATTATCTATTCTCTATCTATCGATCTATCTAAATTTCTTTCCTTTCATATTATATTGGTTGGGATCTTTAGTTAATGTTAAGTGTAAAGGAGTAACAGGTACCTTTGTTTTTTTCTTTAAAGAAACCGCATGTATATAATGCTTTAGCTTTAGATATGATGTTTACGGTAGGATTTTGATAGGTACTATTTACATTTTTAAAAGTTCTCTTTCAACTGAGGACTGATGGGGGTGGGGGGAGGTGAAGGGGGGTGGTGGGCATGGAGGAGGGCACTTGTGGGGATGAGCACCGGGTGTTATATGGAAACCAACTTGACAATAAACTATTTTTAAAAAAAGTTCTCTTTAGGGGCGCCTGGGTGGCTTAGTCGGTTAAGCGTCCGACTTTCGCTTGGGTCATGATTTCGCAGTTCTCGGGTTCGAGCCCCGCGTTGGGCTCTGTGCTGACTGCCAGCTCAGAGCCTGGAGGCTGTTTCAGTCTGTGACTCCCTCTCTCTCTGACCCTCCCCTGCTCACTCTGTCTCTCTCTCTCCTAGAAATAAATAAAACATTAAAAAAAAAGTTCTCTTTCTATTCCAAGTTTGCTAAAAAGTTTGTTCCCTGCATATATTAGGATTATTATATATTTTTGACTGTAAATATGATGAATTATGTTAGTAGATTTTCTAATGTTAAACCAACCTTGCATTCCTGGAATAAGCCCTACTTAGTTATCATATTAAGTATTTTATGCACTTTCGGATTTCGTTTGTTGATCTTATCTAAGACTTTTATATAAGTGAATTTGATGTTTAATTTTCTCTTCTTGCACTGCTTTTGTCTGGTTTTCATTACCAAAGTTGTATTAATCTCATGAAATGTGAGTCTCATGAAAAGAGAATGCTTACTCCTTTTTTTGCTTTTCCATTCTAGCAGCTTATAACAGCAAGACTTAATCCCTTTTGCTTCAGTTTCCTATTTTAGGAAATGGAAATACTGAGCTCATAGGGATATTTTGAGGATTAAAACAGTTAAAATAAACAAAGCACTTAGAACAGTGCCTGTAACATAGCAAGAAACCTTTTAGATTTAGCTATTCTTGCTATCACTCTACTCCCTAAAAGTTTGAAAAAGAGAGGTGATGCGTTCCTAAAGGTTGGATAATAGTCACCTGCAAATCACCTAACATTTTTCTTTTTTTGTGAATATATTTCAACTTATTCATTTGCAGTTTCATTTTACTTTTTCTTCTTGGATTGTTTATGGCAAATTTTATTTTTCTAGCAGTTTGTCCATTTCCTCTAAATTTTCAAGTGTATTTGCCTAATGTTTCTAATAGACTGTTGTTAATGTTTAGTTATTGCTATACATATATTTCTTGCCCCCTTTCCATAATTTCACTTTTTGGGGATGCTTAATGCTTAGCTCATTAAATTTTAGATTTCTTTTCTAACATATATATAATATAATATATATTATATATAATACTTATATTTATAAATCTATATTATATATTTATTATTATATTATTAAATTTATACATAACATATGTATATTATATATTATATATAAAATTGCATATTATATATATATACACACACACACATACACATGTATATATTTGCTTTACTCACACTCCACTGGTCCTGGTTGGAAATGTTTTTCATAGTCATTAAGTTTTAAATACTTTCTTACTTGACCCGTGAATTCATTATATTTATAAATTAAACATTTCCAAAATAAGGTTTCTATGGTTTCCTTTTGATTGTTGCATTTTAATTGTATTGTATTGTTATCAGAGACAGTGCTGTGTGTAATATAACTCTGTTTCAATATCTATAATATATTTATTTTTTATGATTCCCCGCCGGAATGTGATCCCCAATGAAGAAAGGAACTTATTGTATTTAGCTCATTATCATGTCCTCAGTGTCGATGATGGTGTTTGGCACATAGCTGTGACTCGACATTTGTTAAATGAAAGAATGATTGATGCTGATAGTTATGTTTGCTGATCAGCATCTATTTCTTCTAGGCGGTCTTTCTTGGCCACTTAGAAGAAGATGCAAATTTCCATTGGCTTCAGTCTACACTCATAGACCTGGTTCCATGACTTATATCCACATGTGTCTGAAAAACATCAAAATTTCCTGAACGACAGAGTTCTGGAGACTGATGTATAATATGTGACTATAGTTAACAATACTGTATTATATACTTAGAATTTGAGACCTTAAGTGTTCTGACCACACGCACATACAAAATGATGACTATGGGGGGCGCCTGGGTGGCTTAGTCGGTTAAGTGTCCGACTTTCGCTTAGGTCATGATCTCGCGGTTCGTGGGTTCGAGCCCCGCGTCGGGCTCTGTGCTGACTGCCAGCTCAGAGCCTGGAGCCGGTTTCAGTCTGTGACTCCCTCTCTCTCTGACCCTCCCTTGCTCACGCTGTCTCTCTCTCTCTCCTAGAAATAAATAAAACATTTAAAAAAAAAATGATGACTATGGGTGGTGACAGGTATGTTAATTAGCTTGATTTCGGTCGTGATTTCACAATGTATACATGTATCAAAATCACCTTGTACAATCTCAATATATACAATTTTTATTTGCTAAAAATAGTAGAACTTAGAGGACTAAGTAAGTCTATGTCCCAATTAATTTAATTCAGATCAGCCCACCTCAGCACCCAGGCATTGATTATGACCTCAGCTGCCCACAGCAAAACTGGGAATCCTTATAAAGAGCTTATATTTCTTGTACTTAATGTTCTCCACAAAACAATATTCATACATTCTGCTGTGCAGTTATAGCATTGAGACAGCTGGCCATTACTCAGCTTGGTGTATCAAACAGATATTTTTGAAAATATACAAGCTTTGAAAATTTTTATTCTTCACACAACTTTGGCTTTGAAAACTCTGTATATCTTAAAAGCAGTTTCATAATGTCAGTAGTTTTCTGTGACTGATAGTCACAACACACTGAGCTCATGGAGACGTTAAAAATGTGGCATAGGAAAAGGAAAAAAAGTACTTTCCAATAGTGGATTCTGTAGCAGTCAGAAGCTCTTGGCTTTCCTTCCCTTAACTGAAAGCTTTTTTTCCCCTGAAAGACCTGTGTTTTATTACATTCTAGTTTTGGACATTCTAATAAAAGTGTATTATTTTCTGTGTTTGCCAGAATGCTTTTTCTCAACCATGGAGGGAATTATTGCATAAGTGCCGTGAGTTTCCCTATGGAATTATGAAACTCCAGACTGAAAAACAAAACAAAATGAAAATTACCAATAAATAGGGACACCAGGTAGCACACTGGCATTGGCAGGCCTCTCCTGGGGGTGAGGGAGATGCCTGTGTGCCGCGTTCTCACAAAGCGGGAGGTGCTTCTATTTCTGAGTGTGAGTTACTCAGTGGCTGAATGCAAGCGTTAAGTGACTTGGAGAAGCAGTGAGACGATGTGTGGATAATTCTGAGAAATCCAGGGAGGTTATTCTTTCAGAATGTGCAAGGATGTTACTTTCCCTAACTAGAGGGTATACGAATAAGTTATAGTGGGATAGCTGCTGTAACAAACAGGTCTGGAAAATATAATGGCTCATCACTGATGCTTATTTCTTGCTCAGTAATTGTCTGGCATTGGTGTTCGTGGTGGCAGGGTGGCTCCTTTGACTAACTCACTTAGGATTAGAGACTCTGTCCATCTGTGGCGCTGTCATTCCCTAGAACAGGGGATAGCATTTTTTTTTTTTTTGCCAAGAACCATACAGTAAATATCTTAGGTTTAGCTACTACATAGTCTCTGTTGCAATTACTCAATGCTGCTATTGTACCATGAAAGCAGCCATAGTCAATACATAAATTAATGAGGTGGCTGGTTCCAATAAAAGAGTATTTAGAAAAAAACAAAGGTGGTCAATTAGATGGGCTCTTGGGGCATGGTTTGTTGACCCTGCACCAGCGTCTGGTCATTCTCCTCTGTATCTAGAAAAGAAAGGGAAGGAACTTGGAGAAGCAAATGTGGGAGGTTTCCAAAGGCCAACCCTGGAAGTAAACACAGCATTTCCCCTCCTGGTCACTGGCTGGAAATCAGTCTTATGATAACACTCAAGTACCAGGGAGGCTGGGGAATATCATCTAGCTGTGCACCCAGAAAGAAGACACACATCGGTGAACACAGTGAACAGGTGGCAATCTTTCCTACACTCAGCATACAATCTGACAGCAGAATTCAAGGCCCATCCTCAAAGTATCCTATGGCGTCCTCCAACACAAGGCTCAAAAAGCATGGTTTTGCAGACAGACTTGGTTTGAAGCCTAGCTAGGCTGCTTTCTTGCTGTGTACAGTTGGGTAATTGGTTGAACCAGTCTTTGTATCAGTCCTCACCTGGAATGCAACAGTAATTATGGCTCAAAGGTCATTGTGAATGTTAAATAAAAATGATGACTATCACCTCATATGTGTTCGGTAAATAGTAGCTATTATCATTTTTATTTGAACAATGACTCTAGTTCCTGGTAAAGAAGAATTTAACGCTTTGTTGCTGGCTTAAATCTCTCTTCCACCGCTTACTAGCTCTGTAATCTTGGACAAATTATTCAATCTCCCTGTGCCTCACTTTCTTCATTTATAAAATTATGACAATGATAGTGCCTCTCTCCTTGGATTGGTGTGATGCCTAAGTGATTTAACACATATGAAGTCATAGGTGCCTAGGCTTAATAATGTTCAATACATGTTATCTATAATTATTATCTTGATACACTGATTCCTGGAACCCAAAGGGGATACTATTGATAAAAATCATTATCATCATCATGTCCATACATTAATTTATTCAGCAAATATTGAACATCTAAGGGCCAAATTTTGTGCCAGTATCCGAGGATATAAATGGTGAATAAGCCTGACATGGCTCTGGTCTTCATGGAGCTTACAATGAGTTTGCTAATAGATATTTTGTTTTTTGAGCAATCCCTGCAGTAAGGGCTTTTAATAAGTTATTTAGTTGTATCCTTTGCCATAACTCTGTGATAGATATTACTGTCTTTACAGACAAGGTACTAGGTTTAGAGAACTTAAATAATTTGAACAAGGTCACAGAGCTGGTAAATGGAAGAGATGGTATTTGAAACTATGTCCTTCAAATTCAAATGCCAGTGGTCTTAACAATCACCCCGGGCAGTCAGATCTGGTCACATAAAAAGATCTGCCTGGCAAAGTATATACTGTTTAATGGGAATGTGGGTTGGAGATGGGGGAAAGAAGAAGCTGTAATGGTGAGGGTGACCTCTTGGCTTCTCTGGGAATTCAGTTCCATCTCCAGACCATTTATGACAACAAATGCCCTCTCTCCTTGGGTGACTTCAGACATCCCCCAGGATTAGAAACACGTAATCTTATCAACCAGGTTTGGTTCCCATCTGTAGGAGAGCCGGGCTTTTCAATTTAACCAGTGGCTTAAAAAAAATGGAAAAAAAAAATAACACAAAGAAATCTACTGTCTCTACCCTTCTTTAAAATGATGAATGCTTTTTTAAGGCAAATCCATCATTGGTCACTTGAGGGAGGAAATGTCAAGAAAAGTTATGGTTTGTTAGCTTTTACTTCTTGACATTATACAAGAAAGTAATTGAAGTACAACAAATGCCATGTTGTTTTACCTCATCTATTTATATAGCAATCTGACAAGATGAATATATATGTTACTGTGGATTTGGAAGAAAAGTGACACAGGCTCTATGATTTGTTCTATTGTCTTATCAGTGCTGATCAAATGTGCTTTCCCTTAAGAAAACACACGGCAGAAGAATTGATATTCCTTCATGCAGATTCCTGGATATTAAACAACTGAACTCGTTTTATACTCTCAGCCCCATTAGGTTCTTATCTCAGGTTCTTAGAGCTTTAACATGGATGTATAATAAAACGTGTACAAATTCAATTCAATACAACAAATATTTATTTAGCACTCACTGTGCAGGGGATACTATGCCAAAGAGAGATGCCATTAATTCACAGTCTGTGATAATTCCAGTGCAGCCTGGGCTAAATGTTACCATTATACCATTTATGAAAAAAAAAAAAGAATCTGCTAAGCAAATCAACAAGGTAGATCTCACCATATATTATGCTATGCTCCTGAAAACTCATATGTAAATCAGACTTTGAATGCATGAGGAGAGCTTGCTGTTCAAAGAATTTTATAATAATGTTTCTAGAGACTATATAATCACTGACAAGTAAGGATTTTTAAGCTAGATATTTAAAAGGTGAGTGACCACTTTATCGAGGGATATTATGTGACTAGTATTATGAAAAATCCCAAGGCTTGTTTCTATGACAGCCACGATCTCTCTGTGGTTGCGTCGTCTGGTTTTCCAGCAACTTAAATAGAAGAGACATGTTAAATTATTATTTTTTTCTTCTGAAAGGTGTCAGGCACAAAACAAAGATACAGAGCTGCTTATTCTCTGGCAAAGATCTCTTTAGTTTTCCACATAGATCGCAGGGGAAGAAAAGAGACACTAAGACTATATCTAATAGGAAGAGGCAGGGTAAGCTTTTGGTGTGTCTTAACCATTTTATTTTGCTGAAATTGCCTTAGAAAACCAGCTGGGATCTCAAGCGAGTTACTCAGGGATATAACGTTAAGAATCATGAGACAATATCTCTGTGGAAGGAATACAGTATGGTGATGTTTTCTGCATTTTGGTTACTCTGTTTTTTATAGCCCCTTTATCAAAACTGGTCTCTGTACATTTGTTCCGGTCCTTATATAAATGGGCTGATACGTTGTTCCCCAGAGACTTTGAATTAAGAACCGTCATTTGTATGCCAATACTGTGTAGTAAAGAATGTGGCCTTGCCCAAAGAGATATTTGGCTTTGCCGTCAGCTTCAGGGAGATAATCTTTGTCATATATGATTGGAGTGTCTTTTTTTAAGGCTGCAGGGGTTGGCCACACTGGACCTTGGCGTGAGGCTTGCCCCACCTGATAGTCTTAGGGCAGGAGGGCCAGCAAAAGACCAGCTGTGTGATTTATGGTGAGGGTGTAGGTCACATATAACAGTTGTCTTGGAGACTGACAAGTCTCCAAGTTCAACAACTTGGTCAGTCATGACGGGTAATAAGCCCCGATTAAAATTTTGAACACTGAAGCTTCAGTGAGCTTCCCTGGATTGTAGTACTCTGTGTATTGACACATAGCAATACTGTGAGAGTGTTGTGTCGTCACTCCATGGGAGAAGCCAACAAAAGCTTCACATGTGTAACCCTCTCAGACTCTGCCCTATGCATCTATTCCTTGGTTGATTTTAATCTGTATTCTTCTGCTGTAATAAGCTATAGTTGTAAGTATAATAGCTTTCAGTGAGTTCTGTAAGTCCTTCGAGTGAATTATCAAAACTGAAGATTCGTTTGGGGATCCCTCAAACTTGTAATTGGTGTCAGAAGTGAAGGGAATCTTGGGGACTTTTTTCTCTCACCATTGCAGTTTGGATAACTACAGTTAAGTACCAATGGAAAGGGATCTATGGACATGCAAATATATCGTGCCTCGCCTCAAAATCCCTCAAAACAAGAAAATCCACTTGGAGGTACTTGTAAAATAGTCTAAATTTGGAAAGTTTAGAAGAACAGCATTAAGTAGACCTCCTTTTATGCAATCATTTGAGATTAGAACAATCTTAATGGGTTTGAATGATTCCAAGCGTTGCAAAAAACAAAAACACCCCCCTCAAAAAACAAAAAAACCTTATGGGTCCAGACAGATAACCTAAATACATGAAGCGCCAGGTAAGATCTGTGGTGAACTAAAGAGCAGAGGCCTAGTCTAAAGGCATTCGGAGTTAACGAAAATTTTGAAATTCTATAAAGACTATAAAATAAAAGGTCTGTAACAGGAGCTGACCCAGAGGCCACCAGTTGGGCTTTTCTCTGTAATCTGAGCTGTAGGCTCCAGTTGCAAATTGGTCATGTTTTTGTAAATGACTGTTGTAAGATTATTCATCTCAATTTTTTTGAATTTGTTCACTCAACTAAATTTATTTCTAACTTACTAGCATAAAGTTGTTTGTAATATCTTCTTATGATCTGTTTAAATGTTTATAGAATCTGTAGTAATGTCTCATTTTCAATTTCTGACTTTGATTATTTGTGCCTTCTATCTACTTTTCTTGGAGTCTTATAGCTTTATTATTTTGGTTGTTTCTCCAAAAGTAAACTTTTGGCTTTGCTTGCTTTCTTTATTGATGTTTGTTTCCTATTTTGTTCATTTCTCTTCCTGCATTTCTTTATACCTCCTTTATTTTTCTTTTTCTATTTTATTGACATACATGTGTAGCTCTTTGATTGTCTATCTTTTTCTAAAAAAGCTATAAATTTTTCTTAAAGCATGGATTTATCTGCAGCTCATTAAGTATTTATGTCTATTCATAAATGGTTTATTATATGTTAGGTTTATTATCATTCAGTTAAAATATATGTGAATTGCCATAGTTTTTTGACCGATGGATTATTTAGAAGTGTATTTTAAATGTTCAAACTTATTAATTGTTTTAGCTTTTGTTTTGTAATTGATTTCTTGCTTCATTGTAGTAGGGTCAGAAAACGCTCTGAAATTCTTTGACATCATTAGAAACTTTTTGAGATTTGCTTTATGGACCAGAAATATTTGTAAATATTTCATATGTTTTGGAAAGAATATGTAGTTTCTGTAGTACTTAGTTACAGTATTCTATAGTGTTTATTAAGACAATATTGTAATTGTATTGTTAAGAGTATACTGGATTTTTACTCATTTTTGTTTGTTTGTTCTGTAAGCTAGCAGTGAGCCCTCCCACTGTGATTGTGCTTTTGTCTCTGCTGTATCTTGTCAATTTTTGCTCTCTATATTTTAAGGCTATATTGTTAGGTATACACATCTTTTGTTACTACATCTCCAGGTGAACCGAAAATTTCATCACTAGGGTAAGACTTTTGCCTAAAGTCTTTATCTGGCCTTAGTACAGTTATATCAGCTTTAAAAACTTCATGCTTGTGTAGTATATTTTTTCTGCCCTTTTATTTGTAACTTTTTGTATCCTTATGTTTTAGATATCTTATTGTTCGCAATTTGTGATTTTAAAATATCCAGCTGAAATTATTTGTCTTTTAATTGAATGATTGCTTCACTTACATTACTGATATATTTGAGCTTAAACCTACTATCTTCTTACGTGAATTCTATTTGTTATACATGTTTTATGTTTATTTCTATCACCTTTCTTATGTTCTTTTCAATTGATAGTTTATTATTTTATCTCTTCCTATTAGTTTGGAAGTTACACATTATTACATGCCATAGAGATAATATTTGCAATGTCAATATCTAGAATATACAAGGAGTTCTTTTTAATGAACAAGAAAATGATGTGGAACACACAAGAAGAATAGGAAAAGATTATGAACAGGCAATTTCCAGATGGGAAAGTATGTGAACTGATACTCAACTTCATTTGAAATCAGAGAAATGCAGATTCAGACAACAAGGAGTGATCACTTTACACTCATAAAATTTGTAAACATTAAAACATGCATTTGGATAATGCCAAATGTTGGCAAGGATGTGGAGAATTGGCAAATTATATGTTCTACTTGTGAATATTTAAACATATTCAGCTGTTCTTAAGCACAAAGTAGCAGTATTTTTAGTAAAATTAAGCAGTATTAAGTAAAATGTACAATCCGGCAATCCCACTGTTGGGTAAAAACCTTAGAGATACTGGTATATGAGTAAACCAGGAGACACTCATGAAGATGCTCATTGTAGTGTTGTTGAGAGATGGGAAGGAAGAAGAAACACCATAGATGCCAGCAACAAGGGACTAGATTAAATTAGAGGAAGTAAAAGTAAATAAATCATAAGAACAGCAATAAGTGAAAATAGTAAAAAACAGAATTGAAATGGGGTGCGTGGGTGACTCCATCAGTTGAGTGTCCAACTTCAGCTTGGGTCATGATCTCATGGTTTGTGGGTGCAAGCCCCGCGTTGGGCTCTGTGCTGACAGCTCAGAGCCTGCGGCCTGCTTCAGATTCTGTGTCTCCCTCTCTCTCTGCCCTCCCCTGCTTGCACTCTGTCTCTCTCAAAAATAAATAAATATCCAAAAAAAAAAAAACCCTGACAAAAAAAACCCCAGAATTGAATCTAGCAAAAAAATATTGCTATGTAAAACCATGCTATTTATTTTTCAGAGGTACAAACAAATGTGAGCATATTTACCAAAAATACTATAAAGTGGTTGTCCCCATGGGGTGAGAGAGAATGGGAGAGGGGTTCATATTAAAAGGCAAGATATCTAGAAATAAAATTTAACAGGAGGAGGGTCTGTATGGACTTATGATGGCAGAGTGATACCAATGAGCATGATTAACTCTACTCAAAAGGAGTGCTGCATTACATCAGTAATTCCAAAACCCAAATTATGTTTCCCCCAAATGATTTGTTACATCTTTTGCCGTATTTGTAGAACATCTAGACAGTATATTTAATATATTCTTTAAATAGCCTCTTTTAAAACATAAAAATTGTATTTAAAATGGAAGCTTTATATCATGACTGTTAATGGAAAACTAGTATATTTTCCTAGTAAATACAAGGGAAGAATAAAAATAATTACATGGAAACAAACCAATGCTCTGAGTTCAAGCTGGATACCATGGCTGGCTGAAGGCTGAGTCTGAGGTTGGATCTCTGTGGAAAAGTCTAGAAAGTCACTAAAGAAAAAAAAAAGAAAGAAAAAGAAAGCCAGCCACCTGTGACATTCCATTTCTTTATAATCAGAAAAGGGAAAGAAAATTAAGAAGAGACTATAACTTTATACAACGTACTTCAGAAATATTTAATGCCATTAGCTGGCATGTAGTACAACACCTGAAATTAATTTGAGACTCGTCCATGTTTGTGTCGCACACTTTCGGAAACCCAGGAGTGAATGGCTGCTAATGTCTTTTCCAGCTTTAACTTTCTGAAATTGCATAAAATTAAGACAGGCAAAATCTTGTGAATAAGGAAAGACTGCTGGTCGTAAAAACACCAAATCACAGGATGAATTTCCAGGAGAGAAAATAGGGCTAAAATCCTGCTTGGAGGGTTGAATCAAATCTCCACCATTGTTCCCATTTCACAGAACTTTGCAAACATCACTTAAAACTCTGGGGATGATTCAGGTGAAACTCACTGGAACTGGGAATTTGTTGATGAGTTCTAACAGGTTTGATTGATTGATTGATTGATTGATTGAGAGAGAGCGAATATGAGAGAATAGTGGCTTCTAATGATGCTGTGGGTGGTGTACAAAGGTAAATATAAAGAAAAGAGTCTCCAGAACTTGTAGCTCCATTGGTCTAGCAGTTTCCAGAGTAACAAATAATTTGATCAAGGGAGGGAATAGATATTATTTACCATGATTTCTTTCAGGCCTTATGAAGACTAGGTTGCAAAAGACATAAACCCGATAAGGGGAAAAGCAACACAATGTTACCAGGAATGATTTGCTTTCCTTTTTTTTCAGATCAGCTGTCTGCTTATCACCCACTATAGTGGCTTCATCCTTCCAGCATTGACTCCTGAGGGAAGGAGAACAAGCTAGCTTCTTTCCCCCAATGGGTTCCGAGAGTCCATGGAAACTTACTGGCCAGAATGGCTCCATGTACCCATTCCTGAATCATTACCACAGGCAAGAAAAATTTCTTTTTTTTTTTAATGTTTTATTTACTTCTAGGAGAGAGGGAGAGAGAGACAGCGTGAGCAGGGGAGGGTCAGAGAGAGAGGGAGACACAGACTGAAAAAGACTTCAGGCTCTGAGCTGGCAGTCAGCCCAGAGCCCGACATGGGGCTCAAACCCACGAACCACGAGATCATGACCTAAGCGAAAGTCGGACGCTTAACCGACTAAGCCACCCAGAAGCCCCAAGAAAAATTTCTTAAAGTATGGATTTATGCTCCATGCTGGAGCTGTCTCCCATCCGGAAGACATGTCTGAGAATGGGGGAGGGAAACGTATGCTGGGAAGGCAGCATCAACACTCATTTGCTTCTTTGACATTAGACCCGGAGTCAGCAAGCTTTTTCTTTAAAGGGCAGGAGAGTAAATATTTTATGCTTCGTGGGCCACATTGGGTCTGTGCCACACCCCGCTCTCCTTCCTCTCTTTCTGTTACGACACATTAAAGCCATAAAACCTTCTTAATTGTGGCCTACACGAAACTGGTTGCAAGCTGCATTGGGTCCACGGGCCATAGTTTGCTGATCCTTGAATTAGATCGACCCTTCTTTTCTGTGTTTCAGAATGACTTTTGTATAAGGTTGACTCTCTGAAATGCTTCTATAGACAAGAACTCTGATCCAGAAGCTCCATTAGAGCAGGGGACCTATTTTTATTTCTCCTTATTTTTTTCTCCCTCCTCCCCCGCTCCTTCTTCTTTTTCTTCTCCTTCCCCATCTCTTCCTCCTTCTCCTCTTCTTTCTCCTCTTCCTCCTTTTTTGTTTTTCCCTTTCCCCTCCTCCTTCTTTCTACTATTACCACTATTTGCCGTGCCTTCTTTTTACCATCTCATATCCAGTGTCTAGCACAGCGTCTGGTCATTGAAGTCCCCCAGTGAATGTATATTGAGCAGATAAGAGCCCTTTCGCAGAGCCCCACCAGCAAAGACTTTCCAGAGGCCTGGAAGAGAAAACTCTGGTGTTTCATGGAGCTGTGATGCTGGGTGATTCCAGGAAGGTGGGTGGGGTGGTTGGTAGAAAGAGAACTGCAAGGAGGCAGGACACCCATGTTTTGGTTCTGGCTGTGTCTTAGCCTTGTGACTTTGGACACATCATTGGTCTCCCTTGACTCTTTCTGCCTCTTCACTTACAAAATCATTTCACTGGATTAGGAAATGGCCAAAATTGTCTGTAGCTCAAGATTTCACAGCAAAAAAGGGAAACATTCTGCGACCGTGACAGGAGCTGACGAGAAGAGGAAACTGTGCCTTTATTAGGGGATTTTGGAAATTGATTTTCAGAGGTTTTGGCTTTCTGAAGAAATGGTAATGACTCAAACAGCTAGATAAATGCAGCTATAATGGAAGAAGGCTTTGCCTGTTCATTATCTTTGAAAGGAATTTAGAATGTTCTATTCAGCTGAAGGCAGGAGTATTTCTAATCCTATTTTTTTCCCAAAGATTGAAGCTTCACAATGTGTTTCGAAGCTTACCTTTCACTACACACGTGGCAGACATTTGTAGCTGGAGAAGTTGCCCTCTATGTAAATATTGTCCAGTAAATTAATCAAACTTCTACTGAGAACTGATTAAATATCAGGTGCTTAGTTAGATGCCTCAAAGATGGAGAACAGATGGCTCCTTCCCTAAGGGAGTTTTAATCTGGAGATGTTGAATGGAGAATCATTTGGGTCTAACCAGGAAAACAGAAACACCTCTAAGTATTCAGAATGAGGGAATTTAACGCAGAAAGTAGTTACGCAGATGATGGAATTGTTGAGAAGCCAATGGGGGATGTGGTGACCCAGGAGATGATGTGGGCCTGCTGCTAGGATGTTTTTAGATGCGTGGAAAAAGAAACGGCCTATGATAAATGAGGTGGAAATGCCAGAATTTCCACAGAAAGTGGTGGCAATGGATTGAAAGGCTCCAAGTAAGGCCAGAAAGCCCACCACATGATTGCATGCCCTGGGAAGGCTTGGAGGTGATACATTTGGTAAGGAAATAAGGAATGTGTGGGTGAGAGGGACACCAGAATCCCTTGGAAGTCTTGTGAGGGGCTCCTTGGCAGGCCACAGCTAATGGTAGGCTAAACCATGATGGAACTGGGCTTACTGATAGCCATGGGAAGCTAGCACTCTGGGGAAATAGAGGCCAGATGGCGACATTGAACACCAGGCAGACAGAATTATTGTAATAAATTGAAAGGTCAGAGAAGCAACCAGGAAGGCCCTGTGTCCTGCAGAACATTATGAAGATGCTTAATGGAAAAATGCATCTCCAGGGGCGAAAGATGCGCAGATAGAAGCACTACTAAATGTGTTCAATCAAAAGAGATCAAGGGTGGATGATCAGGAGGCTGAGAGCAAGCACTTCTAATAGAAAGACACAACACGGCGGTGCTCATTTTTGCCAGACCAGTTTTGGAACCTGAAACCCAGTGAGAGGCCAGTTCTCCATAAGGAAGAGCCTGGCAACATAAGCATACACATCAATGATTCCTCCAGGCTTTCCCCAAAGGGACGACTAGCCATTTATTGGAGTAACATACACTGGGGAAAGGATAACGCCCAAACATTTCAAGGACTGTTGGACATAGGATGCTAACTGGTGTTGACACCTAAAGGCCAAAGTGTTGTTATGACCCCTCTATTAGAGAAAGGGTATAGAAGACAGACTTGAAGTCCTTGGCTGCAGTCCAGCTCACGATCTATGAGATCTGTGGCCAACTCATCCAGTTGTCCTGTCCTAGGTTTTCAAAGGTATAACTGGGAAAGACGTACTAGTTGGTTTAACCCACACATTTAATCCTTGGTCTACAGGGTAGGGGTCTATAGTGGGGAAGGGCAAGTAGAAGGCTCAGCCTCCCAGTACCCTGGCAAAGGCAGTTAATTAAAGACAATATCTCATCACAAGGAGGATGACAGAAATTAATGCTGGTCTAATGACCTAAAGAATGCAGAGGCAGGTCCTCATTATGTCTCCATTCAAGCCATTAGCCTACTTCCTGCAAACATCAGGCGGGTTCAGGAATATGACAGTGGACTACTGTATCCTTGGTCAAGTAGAACCGCCTGGTACAGCTACGATGTCAGATGTAGTCTCTTTTCAAGGGCAGATTAACAAAGCCACAGTGTTCGAAAACATAGGGTAGTAACAGAAGATTTGAGGTTCAGTGAGGTCAGTAGATGAGGGGATGATTCCCATTGGAAAGATGGCTAGTCACTGTTCCCGCGAGGAGAAGACATGACAAACCCTAGAGTCTGGTGGGGGCGGGGGGGCACCAGTGTCAGTCAGGGGACAGAGGGAGTTAGGGGCAGCAGCCTTCACTGTGGTTTCCTGAAGAAACCACAGGATTGCGTGAAGCAGGGTAAATAGGTATGGGATTGACTCATTTAATTGATTTCAGTGGGCTCCAAGGCACTGATACCTGTGGCCTGGGGTGGTTAGATTAGGATGGATGATAGAGGCTGACTGTGAGGGCTCAAAAAAAAAAAAAAAAAAGAGGTGGTTGAGAGTGTGGCCAACTGGACTGGTTGGTTTGCCTTTGAAAAGTGTGCTGGTGGATGGCCAACAGACACATGAAACGATGCTCAGCATCCCTCCTTATCAGGGAAATACAAATCAAAACCACACTGAGATACCACCTCATGGCAGTCATAGCGGCTAAAATGAGCAAATCAGAGGACTCTAGATGCTGGCGAGGATGTGGAGAAACGGGCACCCTCCTACATTGTTGGGAATGTAAACTGGTGCAGCCCCTCTGGAAAACAGTGTGGAGGTTCCTCAAAAAATTAACAGTAGATCTCCCCTAGGACCCAGCAATAGCACTGCTAGGAATTTACCCAAGGGATCCAGGAGTGCTGAGGCATAGGAGCACATGTACCCCAATGTTCATAGCAGCACTCGCCACAATAGCTAAAACATGGAAAGAGCCTAAGTGTCCATCAACAGATGAATGGATCAAGAAGATGTGGTTTATCTATACCATAGAATACTACATGGCAATAAGAAAGAATGAAATCTGGCCATGTGTAGCAACGTGGATGGACCTTGAGGGTGTTATGCTGAGCGAAATAAGTCAGGCAGAGAAGGACAAATATCATATGTTTGTACGTATAGGAGGATTAGGAGGAACTTAACTGAGGAACAAGGGGGAGAAGAAGGGGGGAAATGGTGGGGGAAAGGGAGAGAGGCAAACCATGAGAGACTCTTGAATGCTGACAAAAACTGAGGACTGATGGATGTGGGGGGAGGGGGAGATGGGCATGGAGGAGGACACTTGTGGGGATGAGCACTGAGTGTTATGTGGAAACTAATTTGACAATAAACTATTTGTAAAAGAAAGAAAGAAAGAAAGAAAGAAAGAAAGAAAGAAAGAAAGAAAGAAAGAAAGAAAGAAAGAAAGAAAGAAAGAAAAGTGTGCTGGTGGGTGGGTGCTTTACTGCCTCTAGGAGTCAGCTAGCCCCCTGAGGAGCAGTCCATCCAGGGTCGGCAAGGGCTCAGATGTCACAACATCAGAATACAGAAAAGACATGGCGAATACACACAGGTGCATAGTATGTTCACTGATCTGGCAAATGTGCCCTTTTCATTCCCTATTGGATCAGAAGATTAGAAACAGCCTGCCTTCACATGGAATGGTCAACAGGACACATGCACAGTTTTGTTCCAGGTCTATGTTAAGTCTCTCCCTTCCACCTCTACAGGACTGCCAAAATGTCTTTTGAGATCTTATCGCAACTTGACCTCTCCCTGGGTCAAACGTGCTTTCTTCCTTCCTTTTCTCCGGTATCGACCCCAAGAATACTTCCTAATCAGCCTCCCCCGCCATACCCTAACCTCCACGTCAGAATCTCCTTCTTGGGAAATCCAATCTGTAACAAAAGACTTTTCCATTACTATTGAAGCATCAAGCGTAGAATAGGTCTCTGAGGACAGAGAGGAAGGAAAGCTTGCAAAAACAAATGTAAACAAGTGAGTGCTGTTCTAGAAATGTCAGTCACTGCTTTCTCTGCCCATACCCTTACCTCTAACCCCAGATAGATGGTGGCGGTGGTCTATTTGTCCTATATATTCCAATTTCTCTTACCAAGTTAATTTTACTAACGGTGGGTACCTGATCCCAGGGTATTTCAACCATCGGCTGGCCCAGTGATAACTGATTTGGTGGTGTAGTGTGGAAATATGGGTTGGGGTCAATGCGATTCTCCACTCAGGAATTCTAAATGAGGCAGAAACTGAGCAGGTTAACTGTTGTGCACAGGAGAGAAAAGGGGGGAAGAGTAAGAATAGTTTGGGAGTGGATATTATAAGCTCTGTGCAAGAAATCACAGCTTGCTAAGAGAGTAGGGTATAGAATGGAGAGAAGGTGAGGTAAGGAGAGGAGCCTTGATTCTTCCTGGTTTCCCATTTTCAGTTCCTATGGGGCCCAGCTATGATTTGGTCTTTAATCTTAAGTTCCCATGAGACATTTCTGAGACTACTCCTCAGTTGAGCTGGATTGAATGACTGTCTCTTTCTTACAACAAAAAGAACCTGCCTCTAGAACTGAGGCTTGAGGGTATCACTTCCTGTTTGATTGACCATGTCATTTTCTTTCTCATATTCTTAGTTACTCTCTATATGCTATTTTTATCTCTCCATTTAAACTGTGAGCTTTTTGAGGTCAGTGTTCTATATGATGTACGGAAGGCTAATGATGATAATATTAATAATAATAGCTCACATTAACTCAGTTTTTACTATGTGCCAGACACTGAGCTGGGTGCTTGTCATGCACTGCCTTTAGTAGTAAATGCTCAACTGTGAGTTCTTCTTATCATCCTTAGTAATAATTACCTTCATCCACTTACTCTGAGGGTAAAATCAGAGGAAATGAGCATGCAATACAGATGGAGCAGGAAAGGAGGATTTTATTCTTGGGGTTGTAATACTTTTCTTAAGATTTCTTTTTTCTTCTTAGCAAAAGTGTGATGCGGGTTCATGAGAGAAAATTTGGAAAATTCAGAATACCACAAGGAAGAAAAAGTATTTTAGTCACCCCAGTCTCACCGTTAGAGATAATCATTGCTAATATTTTGGTGCACATCCTTCTGTTCATACACACACACATACACAAATACACACACATTCTATTTTGTGACTTTTCCCCATACAATCTGCATGGATACTTCCCATGCCATTAAGTATGTTTCCAGGACATGCTTTTTAAAGATCTGAGCAATAATCCTCTATGTGAGAAGTGTCAGGGAATGAGTAGAACAAAGGACCCTGGGAGATTGTACCCTGGGTGGGGGGCTGTGAACTCTCCCATCTATTCTGAGGGTCCAGGTTCCTTTTTGCTGGTTCAGGGGAAGGGTTGTATGACCTCTGGAGGGCACTATGTTTCCAAAATTCTTCTGAAACCAAGAAATTCTTGCATCTCCCTTATATCCTCCTTCCTTTTGCTTCCTTCATCTAATTGTTGCTTTTGATAATCTTTGCTGTTGGGTGCCTCGAGGCTCCCGAGAGTCGATGGCTTGGGGTTGGTTTGCACAAGGTCTGGGTTGTGGGGCCAGCCGTGGCTGGCCTGTATCTCCTAAACCTGCTTGAATTTTCCATGGGGTCCCAGCTACCAGTTCATTTCCCGGCACAACAGTCGCTGCCAGCAGATGGCGCTGTGAACAAGGGCGTCTGCCTAGGTGTGATTTACACAAGCCCTTGAAGGTTTTAAATATTTATCCACAAAATTCAATAAAGCTGTTCATCAAATCTAATGCTTGGATTTTGGGCAGCCCATGAAAATATTATAATATTTTGCCCGAGGTTCCAGAATCCTTTTCTTTATGGTGTGTTTGTGTATTCAGACTCCTGATATTTGTTTATCACCAGCGGGAAGGAATTCATGTTTTCATATTGGAGATTTTGCATGAGATCAGGCCTGGGAAACCTTCATTTTTTTCTTCTAGATATTGCAGGGAGCATGAACTCCTTCTCTCACTGAGAAGTCATCCAGTTGAGGCACAGACGTGAGCCAGCTCTGTATTCTCCGCAAGTATGAGGCAGAGGGAGAGCCCCAACGACGGCTTAATTGTTGTTCATCCAGGGGAAGCTGAATAAGGTTATTATTATTTTTATTATTATTTTGAAGGTGTATGTGTGTGTATGTGTGTGCTCACACGTGTGTAGAGGGAAGGGGATTAAGAGTTAACAATCATCAATTAACTTGAGATGTGGGAGGTGCTGCCCCCTTGAGGAGAGTGTGGAAATGCATCTAGTCTTCATAATGATTGGGTGGGTGGGCGAGAGGGGGTCCCCACTGGGTTTTAGTGGGCATGATCTACAGATGCTGAACACGCAGGAAATAGTTCAGCACAAAGAGTTGTCCAAAATGCCACTTGCTCACCTTTTAAGAAGCTCTGGATGGCTTCTTTCTAGCTGGAGGTATTATGCAAATCACAGAACGTCTCTCAGCATCAATTTTCCTCATCCTATAAAATGGAGATGTAAACGTTCCTCGGGATTCCTCAAAGAAATGTGGGCTTCAGGGGCGCCTGGGTGGCTCAGTCGGTTGAGAGTCTGACTCCGGCTCAGGTCATGATCTCATGGTTTGTGGGTTTGAGCCCGGTGTGGGGTTCTGTGCTGACAGCTAGCTCAAAGCCTGGAGCTGCTTCAGATTCTGTGTCTCTGTCTCTCTCTGACCCTCCCCTGCTCACACACACACACTCTCTCTCTCTCAGAAATAAATAAAACATGGGGTGCCTGGGTGGCTTAGTTGGTTGAGTGTCCGACTTTCGCTTAGGTCATGATCTCGCTGTTCGTGGGTTCGAGCCCCGTGTCGGGCTCTGTGCTGACTGCCAGCTCAGAGCCTGGAGCCTGTTTCGGGGTCTGTGTCTCCCTCTCTCTCTGACCCTCCTCTGCTCATGCTCTCTCTGTCTGTCTCTCTCTCTCTCCTAGAAATAAATAAAAAAAATACATTAAAAAAAAGAAAGAAATAAAACATTAAAAAATTTTTTTAATGTGGGTTTCAAATAAGTAACTTATGTTAATGCACTTTTCAAAAAAATTTATTTTATTTTATTTTTGAGACAGAGAAAGACAGAGTATGAGCAGGGGAGGGTCAGAGAGAGAGGGAGACACAGAATCCAAAACAGGCTCTAGGCTCTGAGCTGTCAGCACAGAGCCCACGTGGGGCTTGAACCCACAGACCGCAAGATCATGACCTGAGCCGAAGTCGGCCACTTAACCGACTAAGTCACCCAGGTGCCCCAATGCACTTTTCAAAATTATAAAGCAATCTTCCAGGGTCCACGGGAACGTCTCAGCCATCGGCCTGGCCTTGTTGACCACAGAATGTGACCGGCTGAGGCCCAAATCGCACAGGTAGCACTGAGACCTGTTTCCACCTGAACTGTCAGTATATTCAGCCACCAGCTCATCCCTCTTCCCAGCGGCTCACGACCCAAATCAGAGCCATTTTTGATTCTGTGTTGTCTGTCACCCCCAAAGTTCAGTTTCTCAGCATTCGTATCCATTCTACACAAAACTTCACTCAAACCTGTGTCTTCTCTTCATCTTTCCTGCTTTCACCCCAGGCCAGCTGTGGCCTTTGACTTCCTGAGGGAACCACAGAGGCTAATGGTCTTAGGGCTTCCTGTCTCACCCCTTCCATGGCATTCTATACAGCAGCAAGAGTGGTCTTTTAAAGCTCACTCCCCAGGTCAAATCCTCTGTTGACTTTTCCCTTCCCTCGGAATCATGGCTACCCCTTCCACTGCCTTCCAAGGTCCTGCACGCTCTGGTGTCTTCTAGCCCCTTTCTAGGACCGTCTCCACATTCACCACTGCGTGCCAACCTTCTGATTCCCAAGCTCCCAAACTCTTTCTTCCCTCAGCAACGTTGCCCTTGCTGAGTCCTCTATCCAGAACATTCTTTCCTGAGTCTTTTGTCTCTTCAAATCTCAGTTCAGATGTCACCTCTCAGAGAGCCTTCTGTGGGCCTCCCCACGGAGACCAGCCCTACTCTAGGGCATTTCACATCCTATTACCCTGTTTCATTTCCTTTACGAGGCCCATCACCCCGTGAAATGGCCCTGTTTGTTTTTATCTGTTCATCAGTTTACTCTGTGAGAATGTTATGGTCGTGAAAGCAGGCATTCTCTCTGACTTGTCACTGCGGTGTTCCTGGAACCCAGAATGCTGTCCCCCACAGAGCTGGAGCTTAGCACATGCTTGCTGATGAATGAAAGGGATAGTTCTGGCTCAGGGTTTCTCACAGGATAGCATTTGAGCGGTCGGCCAGGTTCTCATCCGAAGGCTGGACTGAAGCGGGAAGATTCGCTTTCAGGGTGGCTCACTCACATGGCTGTTGGCCGGAGGCCTCAGTTCCTCGCCAGACGGGCCTCTCTGTAGACTTGCTCATGACTGAAACTAACTTCACCCAGAATAAGTGATCTAAGAGAAAGCAAGGGGGAAGCTTGAAGTCTTCTATCACCTCGTCACCCACTGTCACTTTTTGCCATATTCTATTTGTTCGAGGAGTCGCTTAGCCCAGCCCACACTCAAAGGGAGGGGGATCATGGGCCACCTTTTGAAGGGAGGTGTGTTGAAGAATTGGTGGATGTCTTTTAAAATCTCTACACCCAGGTCATGGGGCACAGATCCTGCTCTTTCACTTGGCCATGTATCGCTCCACATGGCTTCACTATCCCTTTAAAATATGTCATTGATGGCAAGGTGGAAAGAGGTGAAAATATGGGCAGTTAAACACAGCTGGCCCCACCCCTGAACCGGAAGAGACTCAGCCTCATGTTGTGTGGCCATCAGCAGCCTCTTTGTGTGTGAAGGAGGGTCTGGGAAATGCATGCACAGGCTTGGTTACTCTTCCCCCTCTTCCCACTGTGCTTTTTTAAGGTTGGTTTTTAGTGGTAGGTGGCATAAATACACGCTTGGCCCTTAAGCTATGAAAAATGAGGCCCCGGTGATAACAACATAGAAAATCCAAAGCTAAGGGAAACTAGTCTCAGAGAATCCTTGTTAACTGAAGTAATTAAATCAGCAGGAAGCCATCTGAACAATTATCACACTACAAGGGAAAACTCATTTCAAGGCCTGAGAATAAACATTCTAATAAATAGCTATTAGTTTATATTTGTAAATACCATCAGCCTATCAGGAAATTTGCTAATAGATTTTTAATTAAGGGGAACATTTATAGCAGAGCCGTAAGGCCCTGCATTCAGCCTCCTTCCCCTGGTTTGGACATGGAGCCTTGGACTCACTTTGAGAGATTGAGAAATTGGCTCAATGTCTTTCGGCCAAAGTTGCTGATTTTTTTTTGGAGGGTGATCTTAGATTTTTCCATCAGGAGCTAGTTCAATGAAGTCTCTATATTCAGTGAAGTCCTCTGTGTCCTCTATGCTACTTCGATGGTCTCTATGTCCCTCTTCACAGGAAGAGGAACCTGAAGCCCCGTTTCCATGGTGGAAACAAGAAAGTCCTTATAGAAATATAGTTGATGCTGTTGTCAGAGGACCAAGTAGGGAATACAGGAGTCCTGATCATGGCAATGTGTGCAGATGTCTCTGTGTATTTCTTCCCATCGAAAGCTGATGAGACTTAAAAATAATAGATATCTTTTATTTTTAAGAGAACACAAGCAGGGGAGGGGCAGAGAGAGAGGGAGACTGAGGATTCGAAGCGGGCTCTACACTGACAGCAGAGAGTTTGAAGTGGGGTTCAAACTCACGAGCTATGAGATTATGACCTGAGCCGAAGTCAGACGCCCAGCTGACTGAACCACCCAGGTGCCCTGATGATAATTTTTAAAGGAAGTATTCATAGCTTACTTTTAAAAAAGGGATTTATCTTTTTGGATGTTCCTTCAAGTACATCATCTCATTAATCCTCTCCCAAACCTTGTGGAGTATGTAACACAGATATGATTATGCTCATTGCCTGGATGAAATAACAAAGGCAGATGTGATTCAATGTCATGTAGCAAGTCAAGGACAGCTGGACTGGCCCCCAGGTTTTCCAGCTATTTCTCGGCTAACTCCACCTTGATGTTTCCCAATCTCCCTTTAACGCAGAGGTGCCTAACTATTTGGGGCTCACCTTTAAGAATATGCAGACGTTTTCCAAGAAAAAAAGTCCATTAGCACACGCTGTTTTAGGAGATATAATCACTCCCTGAAAATTAACGATGGATCGCCTAAGGGTTTATTTATCTCAAGATGAGAAGCCTGGCCATTTATCCAGGAACAAGGTGTTAGCCATGCAGAACGGAGGCTTAGACTTCGTATCTAAAGTCCAACTTTAGTGGTTCAAAGTAGAGATTCCCTTGCCCATCAGTTCCCTTCAAGTCTGGTGTTTGTCAATAATTAGGGGGAAAAGGCACCAGGTTGAAAGTATCCATTCTTTGGAAGTGAATTCATGAAAGTGAATTCATGAATTCACAAGGGACTTATCCTGTTACATTATCAGAAGGCACCTGTGGTAGCTTTTCCCTTTAATATCCATGGGGTTAAAGGTTTTGGAATCAGATGTTTCAGCACGCCCCCTCACCCCTTTCTCCAATTCCGGGTCCACCTGGAGGGTTTTGCTTGCATTAGGCACGAACTGGCTCTGTTTTATGGGCACGCCCACATGCCCCCCTTCTTTGAAATATCAGTGGCAGGGTAATATGATAAAGTTCTTAGTTGACACACAGAGTAGTCTGTAATATGCTAACATTTCTGTATCATGTTAGTATTGCATTAAGCTAATATGACACTAATTCAAGATGACAGGAAAAATGACTAATACAATAAAACCTTCATCTACCTCTGTAGGGCTGCCACACGGGTCTGATTTAATTCACCTGAAACCTCCCATGGCAAGACAGGGTGAAGGTGCGGCTGGACCATGAAAGTGAAGGTCCCTGAAAAACAAAGGCCAACTGGAGAGTCCCTAGTGGCCTTTCCCGTGTCCCTCTCCACCCCCACATCCCAGTTCCTGGGAGGCAGAATAAAGGGTAGTGGTCAAACAAGAGTGGTTAGTCGAATACACTGCGGTTGGGATTAAGACAGAGTTGGGGTCAAGTCTAAGCTCTGCAAAATATTGACCTTGGGCAGATTACTTAACTCGTTTGAATTTCAGTTGCCTGTAAAATAACTCCAATACAACAACTTCATGGGGCAATTTTGAGGATTAAATGAGGCAATGTACACTTAGTAAGTGCTCAGAAATGGTGATGATGGTAGTGATGACAAAAACAATACCTTTCTGCACCGAGAAGCAGAGAGAATGGCTTGGAACACCCTTGGATCTAAAGATTAACTCATTGTTATTTTTAAAATGTTTTATTTATTTTTTGAGAGAGAGACAGAGCGAGCAGGAGAGGGGCAGAGAGAGAGGGAGACCCAGAATACGAAGCAGGCTTCAGGCCCTGAGCTGTCAGCACAGAGCCAGACGTGGGGTTCGAACTCACCAACTGGACACCATGACCTGAACTGAACTCAGACACTTAATGGACTGAGCCATCCAGGCGCCCTGAGATTTTGATAAAGATTGTATTGAATCTGTAGATCGCATTGCGTAGTACTGACATCTTAAGTTTTCAAATCCATAAATACATGAAGTCTTTCAATTTATTTGTGTTGTCTTTAATTTCTTTCAGCGATGTTCTGCTGTTTTCAGTATACAAATCATCTGCCTCTTTGGTTAAATTTATTCCCAAGGTGTTTTTTGTTTTGTTTTGTTTTGTTTTGTTTTGGTGCTGTCATAAATGGAATAGTTTTCCTGATTTCTTTTTTGGATTGTTCAAGGAGGTTTGCTTTTTGTTATTTATTTTCTGGAAGTGTTTACTTTTTCCAAGTCACATGAGCATGCAGTAGAAAATTCACATAGCATAAGAACATGTGCAATGAAAAATAAGTCTCCCTCCATACTTGACCTTCAGGTCCAAGCTCCCTTTCCCAGAACCCATCATCCTTGGTAAGTTGCTTGTGATGCCTTCCGGAGATATGCTGTATTGATATAGCCATTTTATGAACATATGGGATATACAATATACACTGTTCTGGACTAAGCTTTTTCCTTTTAAACTCAGTATGTGTTGGCAATAGTTTTATATAACACACCAGGAAATACCTTATACTTTTGTAAAGGCTACCTACTTAATAGGTGTATACTTTACCTTTTTATTCCTTAGCTGTTTCCATAGCGAGAGACCTGTAGGTTGTTTCTAGTTTTTGCTGTTAGAAAGAATATTTCAGTGGCCATCATTGTGCATGTAACTTTGAGCACAGATATGAATACACTGCTAGAATAAAATCTTCTTTTTTTAGTGTTTATTTATTTTTGAGAGAGAGACAGACAGAGTGCGACGGTGTGGGGGCAAAGAGAAGGAGACAGAATCCGAAGCAGGTTCCAGGCTCTGAGCTGTCAGCACAGAGCCCAACGTGGGGCTCAAACCCACAAACCATGAGGTCATGAACTGGGCCAAAGTCGGACACTTAACTGACTGAGCCACCCAGGCACCCCTAGAATAAATTCATGAATATATTTCTAGAATGGCAACTGCTAGACCAAGATTATACACATGAGACTTTTTTGGAGATTGTACGGAGTTTGTACTAATTTACATGCTGCTGATAGTTTCTGAGGATGGAGATTTCCCCCACATCCATAGGCGAAGTTTGGCTTTTGCCAATCTGATAAGTTAAAATAATGGTGTAATTTTTTGATGGTTTGATTTACATTTCCATAATTATGAGTCATATTCAGTATGTTTTTAAAAGGCATTTTTGTCTAATGCTGTAAACCACATTGCATATGTCATGCCCATTTATTTACTGGGCTGTTGAACTTTTCTCCTTTGCTTGTAAAAAACTTCTTATACTAGACAGAACTAGTCCTTTGTCATGTGACAGAAATACTTTTTTTTCCCAGTTTTTGTTTGTTTGTTTACTCTTTATGGTGACTGTTGTGCAGACATATTACTTTTTTTATGGAATCAAAGTATAAATTAAAAAATGTTTAAAATTCTTCTCTGTGGCTTTGGGTTTTATGTCATGATTCGAGTGGCCTTTTCTATTCCAAAATTTAAAGAAAAGATCTTGTGTTTCTCCTCCCTTTTTTTTTCCTTTATTTTTCATGTTTAAATATTTGATCTACTTAACATTTATTTCGGGCTAAGAAGTGAATTAGCGAGATCTGGCTTTTGGCTTTTGTTTTGGTAGTTGTTTTCCTAGATGGCTAGTTCGTTATCATTCTACCTTTTACTGAAAAGGTTCTATTTTATCCACTGATGGAAATATATCCATTTCCACAAGTATTTAGATTTATTTCTAAGCTCACTATTCTTTTCTGTGTTTTATACACCTGCACCGAATTATTTTAATTACTCCAACTTTATAGTTCCCAAGAATGGGCTTTATTCATTCAAGAAGTATTCTACTGGTATGTTATTGAGATTATATAAAATTTATGGGTTGAGTTGGGGTAAAGTGACATCTTTACAATTCTCAGCTTTCCTTCCAAGATCAGGGTTTTCTTCCCATTCATGTGAGTTTTCTTTCATGTTCCTCAGTAGCACCCTAAAGTTTTCTTTTTATAGATTCTGAACATTATAAAGTTTATTTTGGAGTATTTTATCTTTTAGAATTTCTGTTTATAAATGAGACTTTTTCTTCCATTATGTGTTCTCACTGGGATATCTATATATAGAGAGGTACTGTTATCTGTATATAAAATGTAAATACTCACTTTTCTGAGTTATCTTTTTTCCTTACAGTTTTTTCATAGATCCTCTTGAGTTTCATAGATACTATGTAAAAATCCCATAATTTACAAATAATCATTATTTTGCTTTCCCCTTTCCCATTTTCACTTTTTCTTTATATACATGTTTTCAAAAGCATATCAAAGATGTATCTATTTCCTTATATTCTAATAAGGACTTTATTTTTTCAACCAAGACCGAATGTTATTTTATTATGCAATACTTTTACTAGTATCTTTGCAGATGATTACATCATTTTTCTTCGTTGACTTATGACTTTAGTGAGTCCCTCATATTGGACTATCTTTGCATTTTAAATCTTGGTATATTATTCTTTCTGTGTGCTGCCAGATTCTAAGAGCTGATATTTTATTCGGGATTTTTCCATTACTATTCATAAGCACGATTTACTCTGTATTTTTTTTATTATGCTATCTTTGTCATATTTTAGTATCAAAGTTTTGCTGGCTTTTGTAAAAAGAAGGTGGAAATAATCTTTTAAAATGCTGAAGAGTTTTTAAGTACCATTAGAGTTGTCTACTCCGTGAAGTTCTGGTCATTTTCTTTTGTGAAACCATCTGGGTCTTCCACAGCTAGCTCTTTGATTCCTTTCTAAATTCCTTCTAACATCAGTGTACTAAAATAAAGAAAAAGGCCAGTTGTACGTGATTACGCTTGTGATGTAAAAGCATTGCAGTAAATCAATAAGTCTGTAAAAACATAGGGTGTTTGGGGGGGTGCCTGGGTGGCTCAGTCGATTGGGCCTCGACTCAGGTCATGAACTCACAGTTTGTGAGTTAGAGCCCCTCGTCTGGCTCCTGTGCTGACGGCTCAGAGCCTGGAGCCTGCTTCCGATTCTGTGTCTCCCTTTCTCTCTGCCTCTCCCCCACTTGCGTTCTGTCTCTCTGTGTCTCAAAAATAAATAAACATTAAAAAGTAAAAAAAAAAAATTAGTGTGGGTTTGGGTTCTTACTTCTTCCTGGGTCAGCTGTAATATTTTCCTAGGAAACCTACTTATCAGTCTTCAACGTTACATGAAATGAAAGTCTTTTTTATGATTCTTTGATTTAGAGCTATCATTATTTCCTCATCATCCCTGATATTTTGTACCTCTTCTGCTTTCTTGTTTCTTTATTAGATTAGTTAATGGTATATACATTTTATTACTTTTTCCCCTAGTCATAACTTTTTATGTTTGTAAATCAGTAATTTCTGCTTTTGCATCGACTTGTTTCTTACCTTTGATTTCCTTGGGTTTATTTTTTATTTTTAGTAAAACTTTAGGAAGTTTCTCTAACTTAGTATTATTCATTCTTGTTTAATAATACGCATATTTTTAGTTTTGATTTTTCCCCCACTGAACATTGCTTTTGTTTTATCCTATAGGTTCTAATGTCTTTTCATCAGTGCAGATGATCTAACATTTTAATTTGGATTTCTTCTTTGGTCTCCAAATTGTTTAAGATGAGGTTCAGCACTTTTTTCAGATGCGGTGTATTTATTACTTAGTGTATTCAGTGTACTCCTCTTAATTTCTGGCTTTACTGCTTTATAATGAGAGTATGCTATTGGAGGTGTTTCTCCTCACCCCTGGAGGTAAAATATACATAAAATAACATAACATTTACCATTTTAACAGTTTTAAGTGTATAGCTCTATGGCATTACATACATTCACATTGGTGTGCAATCACGCCCACCATCCATCTCCGGAACACCTTCACCTTCCCTAACAGAACCTCCGTCCCCACAAAACGCTAATTCTCCTTTCTGGCCTTTTTCTCTGAGACATTTCCACTGTTTGTGACTTGACTGAGATTTTATATGCGGCCTCACTCGCATTGATCAGATTTGAGATTTGTTTGCTTTCACCTGGAATGTTTTGTGCATCTTTTACTCCCAATCTTTTTTTGAGGAATTTTCGTTTAGATGTGTCTTAGGCATAACACATAGTCAGACTTGACCTCACCAATCCAATCTAGAGTCTTAAAAAAAAAAACAGAGAGTTGCCTTAGAGGGAGGGTTTCTTGGGAGGTAATTTCAGAAGATAGCAGGAAGGGAATGTGGGAGTGAGAAGGGGAAGACAGCCAACACAGGGGCAGGAATGAGCAGATCACGGCTCTCAGCTCCACTGGGGACCCTCTGGAAGATGGTGTCACACCCTCCTCTGCATTATCTCCCCAGGGAAGGACCTGGGGTGCTTATGGCTCCACCCACTTCTATTCCCCACCAACATGGCTGCCCGTAGTCCTCCCCCTTTCTCCTGCAGCCAGAGAAAGCCCTTAGGTGCAGTCACATATACTTGCCGTACAAACCACTGGCCAGTATGGGAATGAGGAGTGCTGAGGGACTGTAAGCAGGGACCTACAGCATCTACTAGGAGAGGTGAGATTAATTTTACAGGAAGATGGTGTTTCTGGAATGCTGGAATTTTGTGCATAGGCACATAGTCAGGCACATATTTGCCTTTTTTAAATAAAAGTTTATTTACTTATTTTGAGAGTGAGAGAGAGAGAGTGTGTGGTGTGTGTGTGTGTGTGTGTGTGTGTGAGTAGGGGAGAGGCAGAGAGATCGAGAGCTAGAGAATCCCAAGCAGGTTCCTCACTGACAGTGTGGGGCTCTAACTCATGAACCATGAGATTATGACCTGAGCTGAAAGCAAAAGTTGGACACTTAACCGACTGAGCCACCCAGGCATCCTAGAGAAGTATCTAATTTTTAAAAAATGTGTTTTGTTTTGTTTTTGTAATTGAGAAAGAGTGAGAGACAGAGTGGGAGCAGGGGAAGGGTAGAGAGAGAGAGGGACACAGGGGATCCAAAGTAGGCTCTGCACTGTCAGCACAGAGCCTGATGTGGGGCTCGAACCCAGAAACGATGAGATCATGACTGGAGCTGAAGTCGGATACATAACCAACTGAGCCATCCAGGCATCCTGGAAGATGGCACCAACTTGATGTTTAAAAAATGTTACTGGATTAAAGTGTGGCCTTGTCAAGGCTGGGTTTGGCTCAAGAGGTGAAAAGCCTAGGATGTCTGTAAATATTTTCTATCAAGGGCATTGAATGTTTATGCACATTTCTCCTCTAGGTCCCTCATGGTCCCTGGTGGAAGCTCAGAAACTGAGTTTCTTGGTTCTGGTGGGGCCTACAGTGTGTTCTCTGTATTTAAGTCTCTTATGGTTTGCCTCTTTTTATTTTATTTTTCCTTCCCTTCCTCTATGCTCATTTGTTTTATTTCTTAAATTCCACATATGAATGAAATCATAAAGCAACCAACTCTTGATTTCAACTCAGGCCATGATCTCACAATCTTGAGATTGAGGCTGGGCATGGAGCCTGCTTGGGATTCTTTTTCTCCTCCTTCTCCTTCTCTCCCACTTGTGTTCTCTTTCTTTTTATTCTATTTTTTATTTAAAATTTTTATAGTTTATTTATTTTTGAGACAGAGAGAGACAGAACACGAGTGGGGGAGGGGCAGAGAGAGAGGGAGATACAGAATCTGAAACAGGCTCCAGGCTCTGAGCTGTCAGCACAGAACCCGACATGGGGCTCGAACCCACTAACCGCGAAGCCATGACCTGAGCCAAAGTTGGATGCTTAACCGACTGAGCCACCCAGGTGTCCCTCTTTTAAAAAAAAAAAAGAAAAAAAAAAACAAATGAATTCTTGAATGATCGAAGGTTGTGAGAAGGTAGTGTTACAGCATATGCAGGATGAAACTTTCTTGATTTTAAGAAAATGGAGTCGACCCTAGGTGTGTTCCTGAATATCCTGAGGCTGGATTCTCAGAGATGAGGGGCGCAGGCAGAGACGACAGAGAAATACCAATGACATTGACCACTATTTGAGATTTTAACTGGGAGCCCTCTCTGCCTGGAAGTTCTTTGGTTCTGAATCTCAGCTGGGCCAAGCAAGGTCTTTGGGAACTGTTGCCCTTGACCAAGTCATTGGCAAAGAGAAAGGGAGGAAGAGCAGGGAGAAAGGAAAAAGAAGAGGGTAAAAGAAACGAGCCACTTATGTGATGAATCTCATGGGTAGCAGCTAAGCCTTCTATGCTGGTTAACAAGGACGTCGATCATTCTTTCCATTTGTTTGGGCTTCCCTGTTCATGAAGCGTCTTCACGGATGCCATTTCATTTTCTTCTTCCGAAGGCCCTTTGAGGAGGCAAGATGGCCCTTATTATCTTTATTTCAAAATAAAGCTTTGATTGTTTTCACTTCTTATTGCAAAAATGATACATATTTCCTGTAGAAACCAAACACAGATAAGCAAAAAGAACTAAAAAAAAAATTTATCACTTGGAGATAGAAACTGTTAACACTTTGATGTGTATCTTTCTTGATCTGTCCTCATGTATATTTAGTATTCTCATTTTACTAAAATGAGAAGTAAAGGTGAAGACGAGGCTCAGTGAAGGAGTTTGTGTATCTGTTTTTTTCTTTATTCATGTAACTATTTCTTTCTAACAACCCCTGGACAAAGAGGATTGGAGATGTGTGACTGTCACAGCCAGAGAGCAACGGGCTGATACTGGGACCCGCATCTTGAGACTCTTATTTTGAATTCATGTGGCTGTTTCCACTTCTCCAGCCAATGGAACCTCATGAATAAGAATTTGTTTTCCCCTCTCAGAGAGGGTTGGTTTAAGCGCCAAGAGGCATGGGGGTTGGCTCTGGAGAGAATGGTAAAGAAGGCAGGTTGTGGATGGGAAGCATAAGGAAGCCTGGTAGAGCCCAGGACAGATGGACAGACTTTCGGATGCCACATTCTGATGCCCAACCTAACAGATGACAATTAGCAGCCACCAGCTGTAAAGTGACTGTAAACGCTGCCTTGAATAAAATGAGTCTTTTATTTTTGACGCATTTAGCAAAACATTTTCAAATCCAACAATGAATGTTTGTTGGCAGCCCAGAGGCTATGTGGCACTGGGGAGAGGCTGGTTATTTGCCATGGATGAGGGCTCCTGTTGGTAGCCTCTCTCTAGCGAGGGGAGGAGGCTCTTTTCTGAAAAGAGGGAAGAGGGCTCATTCAGAATGGCTGCTTTCTCGTCGCCGGACCCTTAAACAAGTTCCTTTTCTCTCCTTCCTTCATCCACTTTCCACCTGTAACTGGCTTCCCTGCTTCCTTTTTGTGCTCGCCTGTTCCCACTCTGTGCCATTCTCTTACATCATCTCTAGGAGTTGTTTTTTTTTTTAATGTACATCCATTTGAATCATTTTCCTGCCTAAAACCCCTGTGTCAGCCCATAGCAATGGGAGTAGACTCTATGGGATCCTTCTGGGGTACAGAACCGTGCAGTAAGGTTCTGTGTTACCTGATGCCCTAACCTATGTCTTCAGCTGCATCTTTTACTCTACTCTCCCTTCATCTCTAAGGATTACCCACACCTCCAAGGAACCAAACTGGTCTCCTGACTCAGGGTCTTTGAGTTTACTCTTCCCTTTGCTGAGACCTGTCTCTCCCTAAAGAATATGGTGGGCTTTTCATCATCCGGGTCACAACTCAAATGTCATCTTCTTTCCTGTCCAACCCAGATCAAGGGGCCTCCTCAGTCTGCATTCATTCTCCGTTACTTAACTCTCTTTTATTTCCTTTACTTACCACTATTGCCTTTATGGTCTTCCCCCCACCCCACCCTCTTTTTCCCCTGCAGACCCATGCACACACCTAGAGGGTGATCTCCACGAGGGTAGGCACCTTCCGATGAGACAATCAGCTTTTTGATAAATCAGCATTACTTCATGTCACACATCCTAAAAGTTACCAATTGCCACTAACAAAAAGATCCTTAATGTTATTTTCATATATTTGTCTCTCGGTGTTTCCAGATTATATCAAAAGGCCTCCAAACATATTTCTGTCCAACATCCCAAGTGAAAAGGGGAAGAACTCCCTGACTAAGGATTTATCATATGGTAAAAACGTTGGTAATTAAGACACTTTTGTTTTATAGTCACAGCAGATGGTACCTTTGTCCCTTCATCCTTCCCCTGTGGTTCATGCCCACCTGATTCCCAAACATTAGCTCTTACATCTCTTTACCTGAGGATTTTCTCGGAGTTTAGACCCTCATTGGCCACTGAAACTCACATAGCACACTGGATTAGTAGATAATTAAGGCCCTGGCTCCCATCTCTGGAGCTGTCCTCAACCGATGGCTATTGGGAATTGGGGGATAAATATCCCAGCTCCCTCGCCATCTGGGTGGAATAACTCTGAGGTGTGTGTCCCCCTCTGCCTTTCAGAGCCTCCAACGGGAGTGAGGTGGTTTTCCCATAGTGGTAACTGACTCAGTTAACACATCTTGTATTGGCTACCTTAATTTCCTTGTTTCACTTCCCAAATCCCCACCTGTGTTTCCTGAGATCAACTCCTAGAAATACCTTGAACTTGAATCCTTGTCTCAGGGCTTGTTTCTGGGGGCAACCAAGTAAGATAGCATTATAAGTATTGCCCATTACCGAAAAGGTATTATACCATACGTGCTATTTGCTGTGGGCATTGCTGTCAATAACCACCTCAGTACATACTGATCTACCTCCTTTCTTTTCACAACAAGATCATCTTACTTGTAATTAGTATGGGTTTTGTTTAATTTTTATTTTTTAATTTTGGAGAGAGAGCGAGTATGTGGGGATGGGGCAGATGGACAGAGAGAGAGAGAGAATCCTAAGCAGGTTCCATGATCTGTGTGGAGTCCAATGTGGGGCTCAATCCCAAGACCCTGGGATCATGACAGGAGCCGAAATCAAAAGTCATATGCTCAGTGGACTGAACCACTCAGGGGCCCCAGTTTGGGGTTTTAAATTAACAAAATATTCTTGGGGCACCTGAGTGGCTTAGTCGGTTAAGCGTCCGACTTTCGCTTATGTCATGATCTCGAAGTTCGTGGGTTCAAGCCCCGCGTCGGGCTCTGTGCTGACTGACGGCTCAGAGCCTGGAGCCTGTTTCAGTCTGTGGCTCCCTCTCTCTCTGACCCTCCCCTGCTCACTCTCTCTCTCTCTCCTAGAAATAAATAAAACATAAAAAAATTAAAAAATTAATTAATTAATTAATTAATTAACAAAATATTCTTGTGTTTTCCCTGGAACCCCCAATGACTGTAGGCAATCAAGTACCCCTTCTTCTGGGTCTGGACTTGTTAGTTTCAGTACTATGGACATTATGTTCCACATATTTATTTATTGTGGGTGTCTGTCCAGATCATTGTGGGATGTTTATCAGCATCTCTGGTCTCTACCTCCTAGATCCCTGTAGCACGCTCCTAGCTGTGACATCCAAAAATGTTTTCAGAATTGCTAACTGCCCCCCTCCCCATTGGGTGGGAATGGTCCTCAGTTAAGACCACTGCTGTATGCACATCCCAATTCTACTCAAATCTAGGGCCGTGTCTAATCCCAATCATACTCTCTTGGTTATTAGGGTAGATCCTAACTGAAAAGTTACATATTCAAAGATTATTCAAAACAGCTTTGATGAAACATGTGTTTGGCATGCTGCTAATTGTTATCCCTTGGGGTTTTGTGTCATATTTGGCTAAGCTGGAGCTACATTCCCCAGGGTTCCTTTCCTTGCATGGTCCTGGGCTAGGTTGGGCCATGAGACCTGTGTGACATTGGAAAGGTGGGGTGAAGGGGCCAACTTGTTTCAATGGAAGGTGTGTGGGGTCAGATGCTGTTGTAGCTCACCCTGGATGCTGGGTCTGCTGGTCACGCTGTTGGCATGAATCAGCATCAGGGTCCATGGTTTCTCCTTTCCCACTGGCCCCTCCTTTGGCTTCTCTAAACCCTGGGTCAGGCCCATGTGTGGATCCCCAGCAGGTCACATTTACCAATGGTGTTGTAGGTGTGGAGGTGGCTGAGAGACCGGTGTGGGTTCCTGTAAGAGCCAGATACCCATTCTGGCTCCTCCTTATGGTTGCAGAGTGTTCTTCTGGCTCCATTTTGGCCTTATCCTCTGAATGCCATGTCTGTCTTCCTTTTGCAATGACAGAGCCTGCTGACTTCAGGGCCAGACACAGGCCAACAGACCTTCACAGACAACTAACCAGCTCTCCTGATCACCGATGACCTAAACCCCATAACAGACCTGAACTATTGCTCATGGTGGCTCTGCTCCTCTGCTGAAAAACCTAAATTATAGACTCACACTCCCTTGGGTCTTCAGGTATGTCCTGACTGAAAAATTGTGCATTCAAAGATTGCTCAAAAGGGATCTGATGAAACCATTTTCATGTAGCCTTTGGTGTTTTGCTCTTTATTGTTCCCTTGGAAATATCAGGGGAAGGAAAACTGATTCCTTCCACCCTCCCCCCTCTTTTTTAAACATCCACTCAACTATTACCCGGGGGCACCAGGAGCCCTTCATATTGACTCAACAGAATTGCATGGTGGAAGAATCAAGAGAGGATTCATCATCTGGCAGGACTTTTTCTTTTTTTTTTTTTTTTAACACAACTCAGGCCAAGTGCCTGAAAACTCAACATTTGGAAGTGCTCATTTCATTTCAGGATGTGTGCCCTCTCCTCCCCCAAATTTACTCAGCGCCATGTCCTTCTCATGCCGATACCTTGCCGCCTGGTATGCGAGGGGTTAATTTACCCACCAGCCGGTGGACTCTACGGGTTATTCCATATTTATTTCAATTATATAACTAGACTGGCCCAGTGTATTTATTTTAAATCACATTATCTACAGCTTCCCAAGCATGTGTCAACAAAAAGAACGGTTTCAATTTAGTAGACTTTGAAATGGTGCGCAGTTTATCCTCACTTCAATTATACTCTCTACAGTAAGTCATGGACAGCTTCAGGATTATTCAGGGCAAGGTAATGCTATCTGAAAGCATTGATTTTTCCCTTCTCTTCAAGAACAGTTCACTGAAGGATGCACCGGAGTCTTCTTTAAGGAAACATAAAAATACATTTCTCGGCTGTAACTTCAGAGAAATCTCAATCTTTGGGGCTCTGGATGAGACTGCTGGAGAAGTTTCTAACCTTTGAAGGAAGCCTCCCAAAGCTGGTTGCCAAGGCATGACCATAAGAAGAACCATGTTTCTTGGGTTGAAGGGATGGGCGAAGGGTGGGCAGAGGAAGAGGATGCCAGAGAATTCCTGCCTTCTTTGTACTTATAAATAAACACATATTGGTTGGGCACCTACCTACTAGGTACCAACCTCTCTGCTACCAGCTGCGGGAGAGTTCCATGGGCACGTGACTCATGGAATTCCCCAAAGCCACACGCTGAGGAGGGTTCTATTCTTGGCTCAATGTTCTACTGCTGTTGTCTTGGAATTCCCAGTAGCTTTCAAACAAAAGACCCTACAGTTTCATTTTGCACTGGGATCAGCAAAATACGGAAAATGTCCTGATAAATACACAAGCATTTCTGCCCCCATGGAGCTTTGAGTCTAGTGGGAGAGACTGACATGAACTAATTCCAGCAGCTACTAATTCCACTTGTGATGAGGGTTATTACTAAGGAGTAGATACATCCAGGTGTGCTTAGAGGGTATGTGACAGAGGGGCCCAGTAGTCTACAGGCGATAAAGCCACCCAGAAGAAGAGCCATTGAAGCAGACAGTGAAAGATAGTACACGCCAACATGCAGAGTTCTCCAGGGAGATCATTCTGGGTGGAAGGAGCAGCTTGTGCAAAGGCCCCCAGGCAGGAAAGAGCCTGGCCTATTAGAATCAGAGAGGAAGCCAGTGGGAGTAAGGCCCAGTGAACAGGGGAAAGGACAGGATTTTGTCTTTGGCAAAGCTACCAACATCTGGATGCACTGTGGTCAGATTTATAGATTTCTGCATTTGGTAACTTGAGGGGACCCGTAAGACTCCATTCTACTGGGATGCATTATTGCCGAATGATCTCTGAATTGTTCTATCCTTCTTTAAATTTTGTAAGTCTTTGGAGTGGGGTGAATGCTACATCAATGCTTCCGTCTCTCAAAAATAGTATTCTTTCTAAGTTGCTTATATTTGAATGATATATAAATAATAATCATGGAGTAGCTATTGAAGAATCCAGAATGAAGATGTCACTTATGGATTCACCCAAAGCCTTGGCAGTATTTACACACAGTCTGGACAATGTTTGTAAATTCATTATACAACTGTATGTTGAATTAGCTATGCTATTCCTGTGCGTTCTCTGACACTTAAGGACAGGAGTTCCCTTGACCT
This sequence comes from Proteles cristata cristata, assembly GCA_017311185.1. Classification (NCBI taxonomy): domain Eukaryota; kingdom Metazoa; phylum Chordata; class Mammalia; order Carnivora; family Hyaenidae; genus Proteles; species Proteles cristata. The sequence continues at coordinate 1,005,663 of JAESUZ010004545.1, forward strand.
TGGCCTTCCATAATATGGTGAATATCCCTCTACAGACTCCTATAGGTTGTGATTTTATTACTTTTTCATCTCTCCTCTTTCAAAGCTGAAGAGAAGTGTTCTATTGAAGTCTCTTTACAGGTGAGTGGGGAACTCTACACTATTTGCAATGGGGAAAAAATAGAAACCTGTTGTACCTTAGAAAGTTTACTTGGCTGAAACATTTGCAATTTGAAGGCTTGAGGAAGAGTGAAAAGGAAGTACTGGGAAAGAAAAAGAGCCTCCAGTGATGAGTACTTAAATAGCCCCATAAATCACATTTGAAAAGACAGTTCATATGTTTACTGAATTGATTTGTCTGGACAAACGGGAGAAAAATGTAAAATGAAAGAATAAAAGACTCAACGAATGACCCTCATCTGGTGCCATTTTTATGATGGTATCCTGTTGACACCTCACTTTATGGCCGGGTTAAAACATTTCAGGCAGACTTGACTGGGAATCATTAGCATAGGAGATAACTCTGGGCTCAGTGACAGTAGCAGGACTTAAGAAATGTTTTATCTCTTTTTGTCTATTAAAGTGAGTTACATTTATGGATTTTCTAATATGAAACCATTTCTGTACTTCTGGGATTAACCCAGTTTGGTCGTGACTGTGTGTGTGTGTGTGTGTGTGTGTGTGTGTGTGTGTGTGTGTGTGTGTGTTAACCACATTTAAGGGTAAAACGCAGTGGTATTCAGGATATTCACAACATTGTACCACGGTTTCCAGAACTTTCACATCATTCCAAACAGAGGCTCTGCAACTATTAGACAACAAGTGTCCGTCCATTCCGCCACTCATAACTTACATTATTCTTCCTGGTTCTCTGTAAAGTTGCCTCTTCCAGATACCACATACCAGTGAACTCCTGTTAATATTTGTCTTTTTGTGTCTGGCTCACTTCACTTAGCATGACAGTTTCCAAGTTCACTCGTGTTGCAGCCCGGGTCAGCGAGTCATCCCTTATTTTCATTGTTTTATCTTCATTTAACAACTGTGGGGCGGTGTTAGGAATCCGTGATTTCCCAGAAAGCCAGAGTTTTCAGAAAAAAAGAAACTTTCCTCTCAAAAAGTAATTATGTAGATGTCATAAGGAGGTGAAAGATTTTCGAAGAGAGTCAGACATAAAAATTACATTGTGCAAATTGTACTTGAAAAGAATTATTTTAATTGAAGTAGCTATTTCCAAGCCCAAATCCCATATGCTCCTGTAACCTTAAAATGTTCAGTTCATCCTTGTAAACGACTAGCTCCTCCAATATGGCCTAAATATGCCACTTAAGTAAGAACTACTTAATGGGAGCTAGCTGGGGACTCTGCATCGGAATCCGTACAGAGAATTTGGTAGCTGTGGCAGGCCAGCAGGCAGGAAATTTCCAGACCGATGACATCTTTTCATTTCCTTCCTTGTCGTTGTGATGGTCCATCTTTCTAAGAGGGAAGTATCTCTGTAGCATGCTTGAAGGCGGTCCCGAGTTGGCTTCATTCATTCATCCATTCATTCCACAAATATTTATGACATGTCGGCAACGTGCCAGACGCTGTAGAACTAGAAATGCACTGGTGAATCATGCAGACACTATCCCTACCAAGTTAGAGCATATATTATTGCAGGGAAGACGGACCTTGAATGAGTAATTACAAAGGTGATTTGAGAAGTGGTGGGCACCGTAGAAGCATGAACCAACACCATGAGCAAGAAATGAAGGCGACATAAAGCTTCTACCTGGGTTGTGTTGAGGGATGAGTCATTGGCATTTGTTTCCTGGTATTATCAAATTGAAGTAGATGAAGAATTAATACGGGCTATGTCTGGGATCCTAACACTACCAGGTGGAGAATGCTATCTGTCTGATGGGAAATAACTGAGGTGTCCATTTTGATGTTCATTAAATATGGCCATTGTGTAAGTGAAGTTGATATGATGTTTTCCAAGTGTAAAAAATATGTTTTAACCCTGGGAGGCAGTGACGGGGTCCTCAGTTAATTGGCTACTGGGACAGGCATCAGGCCGTGGGCCTAGAAGAGGCACCAGTGACCGTGGAGAAAGACACATGTGGCATAACATCTTTAAAGTATTAGCCACATGTTTGTGGTTTCTTGCTTGCTTCTACAGCTCTTAGTATGTCTCCATTTGGTCACCCAGACTCTCCATCTTCACTGTCTTAGCAGAAATTCGGAGAACAAGGTCTCTTCTTGCATTTGAGTTTCAAAAGCCTAAGGCCTCAGAGGAACGGGGAGGATTTGAGTTGCTTTCGAGGAAAACTTCTGGCTTCTAATGCTAGAAAAGAGTTCCAAGGTGTGCGGGTCATTGCCTGCTCGCTCAGAGACTTCGTTCTCAGTCTTGTGCTGCTCTGCTTTGCACCTCAGGTTGACCCCTGTAGACTCCACCCCCAAGCTCTCTGGCCCATGTGGCCTCTGTGTAGGCCTGTCTGTAGCAGCATGGCCCAGACCTCATGTCTGAGGGGAGAGGAGGGAGATGTTAGGACATTTCTCTCTGCTTCCGGTGGCATCTCTGACAGTCGCTGCATCCATCTCTCTCGTTCTGGCCTGTGGGGAGAATCTGGGCTCGGTGGCCAGTACTTCCTCCCTCTGTCCCTTTGTTTCTCCAGCTCTTCAGGTCACCTCAACGTCTCCTGAGACCCTGTCAGCTTTTCTAACGCGTTTGTAACAGGTTCTCCATATTACATGCCGTCAGTGTGGCCTAAATTCTGTTTCCCTGACTGAAAGCTGTCAGAAGGGGGCCCACAAAGAAGAAGAGACATTGAGGACAGAGAATGGGGTCCTAGCTTATAAACTATCTCATAGCCGAGGCCCCGCAAAGGAAGACCATTTGCATCTCATTTTGCTTTCTGTTTAAGAACTGAGCAAGTTAGAAATGGAAATGACTTTAGAGCTATCTCCTCCAAATTTTTTGCTTTGCAGATACAGATATTGAGGATCAGGGAAGGGATTTTGACTGTCCAAAAACTTCCAGCTCATCCTGCATCTACTACATTTTGGTGAATATTAACAGCTTTTAAGGAGAATCTCCACTGGTACTTTTTATACCCTGCAGAATGACATCTATTCTAAATTTTAAATTATTTTGTGTTTGAGAGCAGAGAGCAGCTACTGAACAGAAGCCTGCACTCCCCTGTATCTATATCTATTTATGCATATTTGGTAATATAAAAATGTCAACAATTTACCTTGGGGGTCTGCAAGAGAGAGCTCTTTCCGGAATGACACTTGAACTGTTCAGTATCAACTCAAATCTCATTTTGGTGGCTATAACCTTCTAAAAGCCTGGCACAAGACTAAAGTGGATTAAGGTTGAAATTTTCCAGAGGCTTCGTCTCACATCAGTAAAGCACTTCTAATCACTTCCCATCACTGTCAAAACCAGAACAGCTTCTGAATCTCACGGACCACTGTCATGACATAGAAGAATTGCCTACCATGGCTGAGAGAATTGTTGACCAGAATTCTTGTTATCAAAACAAATCTAGAAGGAAAAAAAAGAATCTGTGCCCTTGACTTTACTAGACTGCCTGATCATCTTTTTAAGAAAGATAGTGACTCCTAATTTGTTTACGCTTCCTCTCTCCAGTTTCCTACAAGGAATAATAAATTCCCAGAAGTCAGCGTTGAAGGTTTCAACTGTTGTGCATTTAGGATCCTATGCCCTATTGTCAGGATAGCTGGGACACATATGTATTTTGCAACCCTCTCTCCTCCCCCAGGAATGAATTCTTCATCTTTAATAAGGTGATCTGTCCAGGCCTGGGTAGATCATCTGTGAGATAATTTGGCAGATAAATGCAAAACTGATACCATCGCTATTCCATTCCTTGTGAGATTCCCTGCAGCATCACTGAGGATCCAGGCATAAAAGTTTAGAATCTGTGTCTTTGCATGAATTTGATCATCTCCATCAGAATCCTTAAGGAATTACAATAACAGTGATTCATTCATAATTCACAATTTCCATTATCTTCTTTCTCCATCTAGTGTGGGGGGTAAAATTTATGGCTTCATTTACATTGTGTTCTATGAATAATAGAAGACATACAGTAAAGACCCATGGAAATGTTCTCGCTGCAGACGCACTTTGGAACACATCTGCATTACAATAGCCTTCGTACAGTGCAGGATCCACAGAGCTTTGCAGCTGCGAAGGAAGCATTTCAAAGGGGCCATTCTCATTATACAGAGTCTTCTCTTTCTTTGAACTTCAAAGCAGAATGAGGAGACCTTAAATGATATGGGGTAGGTAAGTGATGAAATTGTAACTTCAGGTATAAAATATCTACAGTGATGTGTGTGGGGAAACATAGCCTTCAACGGAGCAAATATGTTTGCTCAGAGTGATGCCTGGCTGGCAGGCAGGAGCAAATTTAATCTTAAGATTTCTCCGAGTGGCTGGGACCTTAAAGATAATCTAGCCCAAAGCCCTCCTTTGGTGACTGGGGAAACCGAGGCAGAGAGAAATAAAATGACTTGCTCAGGGCCACATGCTGAAAGAACTGTCAGGATACAAGTGGACTCCTCACTCCCTGTCCAGGGCTCTTTCCAGTCCACTGCATCTACCTTTGTTTTAAACACGAAGCACCTGGCTTGGTGACCCGGCCGTAAAGCTAGAAGTAATCTTGGAGAGGGATTTTCAAACATGGAGCAGAGACATTTTCAAGGATTTCCCCCTAAATAACAATCTCTCTCAATGGAAAATCTTGGCTGAAAAACATTTTGAGATCTGAAAAACATTTGAAGGAAGAAATTTGCCATACTCCTGCAATTAAGCAAATCTCATTTTTCTTCCCCCAAGAAATGACAATAAAGCTGATGAAAGACCATGCGACATTCAGATTTCTCCCCCCGGTGTCTAGCAACAGCCTCGCGCAATACTTTATTACAACTCCATCCACAGCAGAATAAAAACCGACCCAAATAGTATTTAAAGAATGGTCTGTCCTTTGAATCAATAGCTTTCCAGAGACCAGATAGAGCATGACCCAGCCAAGCCAGCCCCCTTTCACATAGGAGAAGTTCAATGCAGTTTTGCAGAAAAGATTAAATTCAAAAACGTACTTTTACTGGTAGTTTGTTGGAGGCTATAAAGAGTCGTTTCTAAAACCTATTATGTTCATCCCTTCCCTTCCTGTGCCATAGTTCCTACCTTCCCATCTTTCCGTTTTTTTGTGTTTGAAGAAAACACAAATCACAGAAAATCATTCTATATAGAGGCTTTGGGAAGGATCTCTCGTTTCTTACAGGAGTCTCACATTGCATGCCCTCTCTCTAATTTTATTAAAGTAATTCAGATATCACGTTAGTAGGGAGGCCTTTTGTAGCTGGAAAGGGCAGCTGAGATATTAGTAGGCAAAACACATACAAATTCCACTGTGCCATGATTCACAGATGCATATTCTCTGATGCAACATGTCTAATACATTTAGTCATGCACAATAAAAACCAAACAAAAGAAGCAACCATCAGCCTTTCACTGCCCGCATCTCACCCCGAGCTTTGAGGAATTCTTCTAGTTATGCACACCCACAACGAAATGAAGTGTCTATCTACCCCATCCTCCTAAGCCTGTAGGAAAAGTCAGCGTGCGTTCACAACGGGCAGGAAAACAAAGAAAAGATCACTTGGTTTACCTTGTTGTGCTAAGTGCTTACTCCACCAGAGTCCCGGAGTGATTTCATTCTATAAAGAGAACTCTCCTACATACCCCCAGAGAAGCATCCGGCTAACAACAGTAACAAACTTAAATGTCTATAGCTTGCCAAGTAACCGAGATCCAGTCTATTGCCCATTTCAAAAGTCCGCCCCCTAAACTGAATACAGCCTGATTAAGATACTCTTTTGGTAAAACCACACCACCTGCCTTAGTTCTCAGTGTCTGCTTTTTACCCAGTAGGCTGTTCTTTATTCAGTTATGAATAAGAATCAGATCTGCTTATTAAGCAGAGGACACAGCCTAGGTTTTTTATTTTGACTTGTACGACTCTCAACGATTCTAAGAACTGGGTAACCTACCAGATCCCTCTCCTTCCGTAAACTTTTCTGTTCTTCCTGCTCCACCCTAATGGCATGGGGGATGGGCTAGTTGGGGGAATTCAGCTTACACCCCCCTTATTTCTGGATTCCGGTTCTTTTTCACCTGCTCAAAGACCCTCCATTTTGTCTGTTTGAGGCTACAATGAAACCTCTCTTCTGAAAGTGACACAGAAGCCAAAGACAGTTATTAACTTTTATTTTATAGGAGCAAACAGAGACAGTTTCTGGTTTGTGGGGGCACAACCCAACTTTTGTTTTTCGCTGGGCAGTTGACATTTTATTTTATTTTGTGTAGGTGTTTGTTTCGGGCAATGTAGTGAAGCGCGAGCAGGGGCAAACTTGTCGCTGGCGCCTGAGAAATCTGTGCAAGACGGACAGCTTGGTGGCTGAGGAGTGGCCACAGAACGGCCAGCCTGCAAAGCTGGCAACGATGCTGTGGTTGGTCAGTGGTTTTCAAATGGGGGTGATTTTGCTCCCCGTAGGGAACATTTGGCAATGGCCGGAGATGTGTTTTTATTGTCACAACTAGAATTAGGGAGGCTGCTACACGTTCTACCTTGCCCAGGACCATCCCCGCAGCAAAAAATGATCCTACCCCAAATGTCAATAGCGCTGGAGAAAGGGACTCCAGATCACAGCTTATGTGGAACATTGTGCTTGGTTCTGAGACTGATACTGCAATACAAATCTTGCCGATTTGGAGCTCGTCCCATGAGGGTGGCCACTTTCTGTGGGTTACCTGAAATGGGATCAAACAAGATATTGAGAGAGGGACAAAAGCTGCTTAATCCAGAGGAGAGGAGGCTCAGGAGGCAGGGAGGTGTGTTCTGCTCCTTCAGAGACTGAACTGAAAGTCACAGGGAGAGGGATTTTGGCTTAAATGAGGAAGCCATTTCTAACGATCAAAGTTACCGGGAGTGAAATAGGCTTCCTTGTGAAGTTATGAGTTCCCTGCTACTGAAGTAGACTCCATTGGAATGTAAGTTCCCTGAGAGCAAAGTGCCCATTTTCTTTACCACTGTCTCCCCCAGGGACTGGCAGAGAACCCCAGATGTAGTAGGATACCAAGCGGATGGCTCTTGCATGAACAGTATTTTGATTCTTTATCAAAGACATTATAGAGGACGTTCAAGGTTAGAAAGACTCCAATTTTTACTTTTGGTTTGGCCTTATATTTCCTTTGGAAATATTTTATCTAAATGTGAAGGCAGTGGTAAATAGAACTGAGAGCTAGCAGAACTGTTAATAATTAATTTTTTTAAATGTTTTATTTATTTCTAGGAGAGAGAGAGACAGCGTGAGCAGGGGAGGGTCAGAGAGAGAGGGAGTCACAGACTGAAACAGGCTCCAGGCTCTGAGCTGGCAGTCAGCACAGAGCCCGATGCGGGGCTCGAACCCACGAACCGCGAGATCATGACCTGAGCGAAAGTCGGACACTTAACCGACTAAGCCACCCGGGCGCCCCAATAATTAATTTTTTTAATGTTTATTTTATTTTGGGGGGTAGGGGCAGAAAGAGAGGAAGACATAGGATCTGAAGCTGAGCTGTCATCACAGAGCCCGACGCAGGGCTCGATTCCACGAAATGCGGAATCATGACCTGAGCTGAAGTCGGACGCTTAACCAACAGAGCCACCCAGGTGCCCTAGAATTCATAATAATTTTAAACTACATTTGAGAAATTCATTTTGGAAGAATCTGAATTCATGTGTAACTATGCATTGACACAAAGGGTGTGCTCCTTCAACAACCCTAATGTTGTAGGTAATCTACAAGATACATATTTTTAACTTTTTTAAACATATTTTTAACTTTTTATTAAAGTATCACATATAAACAGAGAAGTACACCTGAGATAAGTCTACAGTATGTTGAACTTATTTATTTAATTTTATTTTTCCAGCTTTTCTGAGACATAATTGATATATAATGTTGTGTAAATCTAAGGTGTACAGTGTGATGATTTGATGCACATGTATATTGTGAAATGATTACCATTATAAGGTTATTTAACACATCTATTACTTCACATAATTCCACATTTTTTTCTGTGGTCATGTAACATTTAAGATTTATTCTCTAACCAACTTTCAAGTACATAAAACAATATTTTTTTAAAAAGTTTGTTTATTTTGAGAGAGAGAGGAGAGAGAGAAAGAAAGAAAGAAAGAAAGAAAGAAAGAAAGAAAGAAAGAGAACATGTGGTAGAGGGGCAGAGAGAGAGGGAGAGACAAAGAAGCCCAAGTAGGCTCTGAGCTGTCAGCACAGAGCCTGATGCAGGGCTTGGGCTCACAAACTGTGAGATCATGACTTGAGCTGAAGTCGGATGCTTAACCAACTGAGCCAACCACATGCCCCTATAATACAGTATTATTAACTACAGTCATCATGCTGATTATTAGATCCCAAATCCCATTCATCTTATAACTGGAAGTGTATACCCTTTATCCGTACAGTTGGTTGAACTTTTACAGACTGAATAAACATACCCATCTCTCTGCTACCCAGATTGAGAAACTGAACATTTCTAGCACCCCAAATTTCCGTCAGCGTTCTCTTCTAGTCACCAGAGGGGAGCTACTATTCTGATTTCTAACAGCATTGAATACTTGCACCTATTTTTGGACTCTATATAAAAGCATCAGTGTGGGTACCCTTTGTTTCTGTCTTCTTTCATTCAACTCTATGTTTGTGAGATCCATCCAAATTCTTCTGTGTCCTTGTAGATTAGATTTTTCACTGTCATTACTGAATAGTACTCTATTGTGTGACTATCCTGCTAGTTATTTGCTCATTCATTGGTGATGGATATTTGAGTAGTTGGTGATGGGCATTTGAGTAATTTCCAGTTTTGGACTATTATGAAGAGGGCTGCTATAAACATTCTGGAACATGCTTATATCTACTACGTACTGTTGTGTACAAAGCCACCACAACAGAACCAACAATGATGCGTTACTTCGTATGGTTCTGTTAGATTGGCTTGGCCATTCCCCCCCAGGTTCCTTCTGGGCTCCCCCATGCTACTGTATCCAGTTGGAGTGGAGGGCTCAAGACAACCTCTCTCTCATCTGGCAGCTGGTGTTGGTTGCTGGCTGAGGTATCTTGCATCACCTCCACCTGGCTCTCTTCCTCTGGCAGGCTGGGCTGGCTTTCTCCTGTGGCAATCCCAAAGCAGTGTTCCAAGAGTGTGAAAGAAAGAGCCACAGGATATCTTGAGGTGTTGGCTATGGAAGCGGCACGCCATCATGTCTGCTGCATGGCCGACCCAAATTCAAGAGGGTGGGGTGTAGACTCCACCTTTGGGAGGAGCTGCTGAAAATTGTGGCCAAGCTCTGGAATGGAGCACAGTCTTCTGGTGACTACGTTACTGTTTCTACTGTTGCTGAGTCACAGGTTGGTAAATATCACCAAACGGTTTTCTAAAGTTGCCCAATTTCTATTCCCACCAGCATGCATGAAAATTTAGTTTTCTCCACCTCTTTGCCAATACTTGATGTTGTAGGGACCCATTTTGTTTTATAAGCTTTCTTTGTTTTATGAAGTTTCTAATCACATCAATGTGAAAGTACATCCAAATAGTCAGCTACCTTCAGACACAAATTTAAACTTCATTTTCAAAATGTGTTTTGTATACAACTAAAAATTAGAAGACGTCCCCCAAACCTTCCATCCTCTCTTGGGTAAACCAAAGGACACACATGCTTCTCTGTAGGGTTAAAAGACACACTTAGGGGCACCTGGGTGGTTCAGTTGGTTAAGCATCTGATTCTTGATTTCTGCTCAGGTCATGATCTCATATTTGTGAGATTGAGCCCCGTGTATCGGGCTCTGCACTAAGCGTGGAATCTGCTTGGAATTCTCTCTGTCCCTCTCTCTGCTCCTCCTTTCTCTGCCTCTCAAAACAAACAAACAAACAAACAAAGAAACAAACAACCTCTCTACTCTATTTTTTCCCTCCTCTTCTGATACTCAGCATTATTGTCTCTTCAGTCCCTGGGAAATTCCTAGACACTTTGGGCCATTCTTTTAGCCTCAGTGTAATCTGTGAAACAGTCCAAAGTCTCTGTCTTGAAAGAAACAAAGAAGGAAGGAAGGAAGGAAGGAAGGAAGGAAGGAAGGAAGGAAGGAAGGAAGGAAGGAAAAGGGAAGGAAGAAAGGAAGAGAGGAGGAAAGGAAGGAAAGAAAGGAAGGAGAAAGGACGGGAGGAAGGAGAGAGAAAGGGCCTTTAGACTAAAGTAGAGATCCACCTCACCAGTCTCTGTGTGTAGCTAGGCATGAATATTGGTCCACAACTCTGATACATGGGAAATGTAAGGTTATTTTTTCATAATCAAAGTTAACTTGCTTGTTGAACTTGCATTCTGAGAAGGAAGATGGGGTGGGGGACAGAATCTCAATCAACCGAGCATTGATTCCACTCATCCTTAAATATTTCTCTTGGAGCTGTCTAGTGTGTGGGTTTCTTACCCATGCTACAGTTTTGTAGAGAAGAATATTGAGTCTGGGACCCTCAAATCTCAGCGTTGGTGTCTGCTGAGATGGTCCCGTCCAGCCTGGGTCATTGAGCCAGCCTGCTACGCTGTCCTTCACTTCTGGAAGCCCAGATATTCCCACTTTGATCCTCATTAGCTATTTCTGCACCTTGTTTGGGAAGATGAAGAACATCTGATTCCTCTTGGGTTTCACTCTGAGGCCAACGGCAACTTGTTTGGTGTGTTCAAAGCCTTCATCAGGTAGAAGCTTCTTTTATTCCTATATGTCTTCAGGCTGGAAGCAAGATCACTCAGGATGCCTCTCTTTTACATGGAACATTTCTTCCCTACTTGTTGATCATCTTTCTTGGCATCTGTCTTTCCTTGAACCTGCTGGACTCAGCCTTGGAAATGGGGGAAGGGCAGGGTGAGTTTGAGGGAACAATGGACTCTATCTTTGTTTGCATCCTGAGTTCCAAACACATTGAAAAGGGTGAGTAGTTGGAGAACATCATTCATGCATTTATTCAAATAAGTACTTCTTGAGCAACTACTCTATGCCTTCTGAGAATGTGACCTAGGTCTGAGTGAACGATGAGCTTACAACATGGTGGCGGTCAGCCCACCCAGGTAGGCTGTAGTACACAGTTATTCTGTCAAACACTAATCTGGGTGTTGCTGTGAAGGTATTTTGCAGATGTGACAAATATCTGCAATCAGTGGACTCTGAATAAAGGAGGATATCCTGGATAATCTGGGTGGATCCAATCCGATCAGTTGAAAGCACTTCAGAGAAAGACTGAGGTTTCCCTGAGGAAGAGGCAATTAAGCCTGGGACTGTAGCATCAGCCCCTGCCTGTGAGTTACCAGCATGACCAGACAGCCTGCCCTATGAATGCTGAACTTTCCTAGTTAGCTTCCACAACCGCATAAGCCCATTCCTTGCATTAAATCTCCTTCTGGTGGAACCCTAATGGAGACATGCACATATATACACTGGTCAAAGGCAGACCTGGTCCCAGAACAGTGAGGAAAGGTGCTTCTAGTAGATGACCAGGCTACAGAAAGGAAACAGAGAAGAAGAACAGGGACTGGGCATTTCTTATTTCTCCCACCTTCCCCTCATCTGGGGCTGGTGACAGAGGGGCAGAGAGAGACCAGGGGTGCTATGCAAAGTAGATCCCTCATCACTGAAGAAAGAGAAGCTTCTCTCACTTCTTCAAATGCATCATGAAAAGCAGAGATAGTTAGGGACTGTGAGAGAAAATTTAGTTTCACGTGCTCAAATTATAAAAAGCTTAAATATTAGATATGCCTTATTTTACCAGCTGAAGTACCCCTGATGAAATTATTGCCTTTGATCAAAATGCTCACTGGAAGGGCTCACATTTCAGTATTCTTTCCCCTGTAGCATTTTATTTGGAATGTTTAGCCATGATATTACAATCGAATATCATATCTAAGATGCCAATTATAATGGAAACTTTCAAACAATTGTTTAACTGAGTCCAAGACATCAGGCTATAAATACTCTTGCAACGTATTTTTTAAAAATATTTGTTTATTTATTTTGAGAGAGAGAGAGAGAGAAGGAGAGTGGGCGGCAGGCAAAGTGAGAGGGAGACAGAAAATTCCAAGCAGTATCTATGCTGTTAGCTCAGAACCCTACCTGGGGCTTGCACTCATGAACATGAGCCTAAATCAAGGGTCAGATGCTTAACAGAATGAGCCACATAGGCACCCCGCATTTTATTCAAATTCTGTCCAGTCTTCATATAATGTGTGCTGACCAGAGGAAGCTGGATTACAGGTCGAGAGTCACAATCAAATGGCTTTCTCCCTTTTTAAAAAAATTGGTTATTTATTTATTTTGAAAGAGAAAGAGAGTGTGTGAGTAGAGGAGGGGCAGAGAGAGAGAGAGAGGGAGAGAGAGAATTCTAAACAGACTCTATGATGTCAGCGCAGAGCCCGATGCAGGGCTCAGACTCACAAACCATGAGATCATGGCCTGAGCCCAAATCAGGAGTCCGACACTTAACCAGGTGTCTCATACGCATTTCTTCTTAAATCTACATTATTTCTGTGCATTGTACATCAGTTTGATAATTAAAATTGAGGCCCTGATTTTAAATCCCAGGTATATCTCCTATGGGTTGTGTGTCCTTGGGTAAATGAATCTCTCTGAGCTTTGGTTTCTACATCCGTGAAATGGGGATGATAATTGTACCTTCCTTTTTTTTAAGTTTTTAACTTAAAAAATTTTTTCTTTAATGTGTATTTATTTTTGAGACAGAGAGAGATAGAGCATGAGCGGGGCAGGGGCAGAGAGAGAGGGAGACACAGAATCTGAAGCAGGCTTCAGGCTCTGAACTGTTGGCACAGAGCCTGATGCAGGGCTCAGACTATGAACTGTGAGATCGTGACCTGAACTGAAGTCGGAAGCTTAACTGACTGAGCCCACCCAAGTGACCCAATAATTGTACCTTCCTTAAGGGGGGGAGGAGTTGCAAGGAATAAATGAAGTAATATATGTAAACTGCTTTGTGTAGGACATCTGAGTAAAGATTGTATCTGGAATTCATGCATTTTGCTTATTTACTTTCATTCAATCCTCAACATCACTAAAATCACATGAAAAAGAAGTGTCTTGTTTTGTTTTGTTTTGAGTAAATGAATGGGGAGACAGCAGCTACAAATGTTTGAAGACATTAACAGAGAAGTAGAATGATAAGTGACTTCGCAGGCCTGAGAAAACAGAATCCCAAGCCTGCAGTGTGATAAGCTGAAAATCAACCTGATTTGAACCTTAGACCCAAAGGCTTGAGATCAGGAATACAGGATAAGGTGAGGCAGAGGATCGGAGTCTAGGAGGATTGGTTGAAAGCCTGTATGAACAGTTCAAGCCTCAAATCCCCTCCCAGGGGCATATAGCCAGAATATTGCCCTGCTTTCATCCCAATGAAAGACCAGAAGTTTATTCTTTGATGAAGTTAAAACCGAAGATCTCTAGATTGGGGGACGCCAGTCATATCTGAAGATGGGGTTACCCTAATAAAAAAAAGACACCAAGGTTTAAGTGAATGGATCCATTCTGACTGCTAAGACTCCCAACACTCCCTTAGCTCAGCTTGCAGAAGTGACATTCAGGCAATTTTTCTTCATAGGAGACAAAGGAGTCTTTTGGGGGGAATCTGACATGGTTTGTGGATGTTTTGCAAGGAAGTAGTCCAGTCAGATCACCTAGTGGAGTTAGTGAGTCTTGCTCAGAACTAATCTGTTTCTTCTCCCTTCATTAAAAAAAATTTTTTTTAATGTTCATTTTTGAATGAGAGAGACAGAGCACGAACTGGGAGGGACAGAGAGAGAGGGAGACACAGAATCTGAAGTAGGGTCTAGGTTCTGAGCTGTCAGCACAGAGCCTGACACGGGGCTCGAACTCACAAACTGCAATATCATGACCTGAGCTGAAGCCAGATGCATAACTGACTGAGCCACCCAAGGTGCCCCTCCCCTCATTCTTGAACACAGCAGACAACTGGACAACCAGACACAGAGAAAACTTAAACATTGAAAGATAACAATAAAAATAAGCAATGACAGTGACAAAACAATCTGGTAAAAAATAGAAACCATTCAGGGAAATGAGACTAAGGGGGCAAAATCCTTTTATTATTATATACATAGATCAAGAACAGGCTGCTTTAAAAAAGGAACATTTAGAAAACAAAACGGAACCCTTGATAATTAAAAATGAGAGCAGAAATGAGAAAATCAATAGGAGAGCTTGAAGATGAAGGCTAGGGAAAAGATTAAGCCAAGAAAATCTCCTGAAAGGTGGAGTCAAGAGATAGAGAGTCAGAAAATTTAAAGAACCAGGCCTGGAAGTGGAATGTCTGAACAGTGGGGTTTCCAGAAAGAGAATATGGAGGATTTGTTTAATTGAAGAACATTTCTCAGAAATGAGGACTGAATTCTTAGATAAGAGCCATTAAGCTATCAGCACAGTGATTGGAAGTAGCTCTATGCTAGATACACCTGTGTTGGAACACTGGGAGGAAGAGAGAGAGAGAGAGAGAGAGAGAGCGAGTGAGCCTGTCACCCACCGAAGGCCGGAATCAGAATGGTTTCAAGCTTCTCAATAGCTATACTGGATGCTGGAAGACAATGGAGAAAAGCCTGTAGAATTTAAAGAAACTTTGTTTTTCCTTGGAACTGTACACACAGCCTATCTATCAATCAAGAATGGGAGTGGAATACAGACATTTTTTGGTAAGCGATGTTTAAACGATTTTAGCTTCCATGTTTCCTTTCTTGGGAAGCTGCTGGTTGGTATCCTTCTACCTGAATGACGGAATAAACCAACAAGGAGGGAGACATGGGGTTCAGGAAAGAGGAGGAGGTCCAGGACACGTGAGAGGCAAAGGGAATCCACAGGAAGATGTTGAAGGGGGACCGCAGAACAGCTGTGGGCCAAGACTAGAGGCAAACCGATTCTGGTCGGGGCATAACAGAGGCCCCTGGAAAAGGTTTCTCCAAGAATAGCAGATTGATAGAATATCTCATCATCTAAATATTTTGAAAAAAGATTTAGACAAAAGACAAAGCGTTTAGAGTTGACTGAGTGGTAAGTTCACAGAAAACAAAGCAAATAAGGAAACAAGACAATTATCTGCAGGGAAACTAAAATTTGTACAGGAAGGAAACATAATTATTAGTTTGCTCATGACTCAGCTGTGAATGGTGTTTGCTTGCATAGTCTTAATGTCAACACTGACTATTGATCTAGCAAAATTACCAAATAGTTATATTGGGAAGTTGGGGAATGGAAAGCTGTACTGGGAAGTGAGTGGTGAGGGGCGGGGTGACAAATAAAAGCTCCACTGTCATTAACTGAAGAAGGAGGTCAGTAGATAGTGTCAAAGACAGAAAAATAAAGATGTGATAAGGATGTTGTTTAGAGATGTGGAGGTAAATACCCAAATAATCTCTCCAGAGACTTGTCAACGGTGGCCTCTGGAAAGACAGGAGTGGAGCAAAAAATAGGCCGTTGGAGTTTTGTATCAAACTTGTATAACTCTGACTCTTTCAATAGGTACATTTTATATCTCTGATAAACATAAAATTTTTAAAAGTCTTAGCACAGTGCTTGTTGTGTAATGAGTCTTCAATAATTAGCTCTTATCATTAATTTTATTACCCCTAGTGTATCAACCCTGAGCAGATGTGAAAGGAAGCAAGGAGGAACTTCCTTGATGCAGAACAATTCAATCTCCGTGTGAGGTCCCAGCAGTTTTCCTCATGCTGATCTAATTATCGAATTTCAGTGGAGATGTGGAACCCTATACTATCTCAGAAAGTTAAAGGGAAGATGTAAAATCATATTCATTGAGTGTCAACTCTGTGCATATTAGTGATTTCATTCAAGACCACTCTATGTTATAAGTATTATCATCTCCATTTGACAGTTGGGGATAGTCAGGCTTAGAAAATTTAAGTGGGATGGCCACTGACCACATAGTAAGATTGGAGTGGATCTGGGAGTTGAGCCCAGCTTTAGAGCCTAAATCCATTCTGTTCCCTCATCAGTGCTATTCATGGCATGAAATATATAGACAAGGGGTGCCTAAGTGGCTCAGTTAGCTAAGTGACTAGCTCTTGACCTCAGCTCAGGTCATGATCTCATGGACTGTGGGTTTGAGTCCTGAGTCAGGCTCTTCGCTAATGGCGCGGAGCCTGCTTGGGATTCTCTCTCTCCCCCTCTATCTGCCCCTCCCTGCTTGTGCTCTCTCTCTCAAAATAAATAAATAAACTTTTAAGAATATTTAAAAGAAAGAAGTATGTAGGCAAATCTCGGGTGACAGTTTCATAATAGATTCAGGAAGGGAGTCTGGACATTTGGGAGACAGCTGTAGCTGGCAAGGTCTAACGACATCAGCGTTCTTGTGCCAAAAGCAGACCTCTGGACTGGGGGGCTGGACACCCCAAGAGCTGACCCAGCAGGCCCTTCTGTTCTTGCGCTTTGCCGAGTACCCCGTCCTGCCAACTCTAGACCTACGGAACCACCCTGCTGTTTGCTTAATTTTTTAGATTCCTCCCTATAGAACAACTTCTTCTCCCCCCTTCCTGATGAGGTAGGTGAAGGTTGAAGGTCAACAAAGCCTTTCTTTTCCCCTTTCAGAATGCAGATGCAGCTGAAGCCAGCACCTTGAGTTACAAAGGCGACAGTGGCTAACTAAACTGCTGGGGCATGGAACAGTAAAGTGAGACCCGGAAAACAACGGTCCCCATAATACGATTCTTCTTTCTGCTCGAACTCCAGGCCCAGTGATCAGAGCTAGTGCACTTGGAATTTGGGACTATCGGTCACCTTAGGTATACTTGGAGTTGTACAGTGATAGATGCTTATTGTAGGAAATTTGGAGGTGTGGGTGGGATTGGGGAAGCCCAACAAAGAATGTTGAAGCTGCCAGGCCTGTAACAGAAAAGAGTTTGGAAGGGAGAATTCTCTAGACCCTAGAGCATTATAGGTAGAGGAGACAGCTGCCCAACAGATTGAAGATTATAGGTTGAGGGATATAGTCTCTCCCAATGTATACTGGCAAGGTGGAAGCCCTGGGAATAAACACTCCAATGTTACTCCTCCCGCCCTCAGATCACCTGCAGGTGTCTTCCCTTGGTTGAACCCAATCAGAAGCCAGGGGGCAAGGGAGTGTGTTAACACATTCTCTCAAAGTCAGCCTCCCAGGACACAGCAAGGTCAAGATGGGGGAAGAATGGGTTGGGTCGGAAGTCGCAGAAAGGCATCATTCAACGCAGGTATAAAAAATAAAACAAGAGGGGCGCGTGGGTGGCTCCATCGGTTGAGTGTCTGACTTTGACTCAGGTCACGATCTCATGGTTCCTGAGGTCAAGCCTAGCGTCAGGCTCACTGCTCTCAGTACCGAGCCCACTTCTGATCCTCTGTCCCCCTCTCTTGCCTTTCACCCAGTGCACACATGCTCTCTCTCAAAAATAAATAAAACATTAAAGAAAAACAAAATAAGAGCCACCCGTGACCCTCGGCTTGTATACCATCAGTGCCTGCCCTCTTAACTGCATCTTGGTGATTGCTTTGGTTTTCCGCTTCTCTTCATGCCTCTTTGCCACACTGTAGAGCCAGCGTTCCTAATGGTGCTAGCTCTTCTCAAGGAGAGGAGCACTCTTAGCAAGTATATTTTTATTGTGAAGACATCTGCACCTTCTTGCCAGCCAAAAATAACATATGGAAACGTTTCCCACATTTTCACCAGGGGGCACTCACTCCTTTCCCATGGATGGCTAGAAATGTTGTTTTGGAAGTATCTGCTGGCCAAAATAGAATCCTTTTTTGTAGCCACAGTGAACATTGGAATCGACTCTATCTCGAAGTGATTTCTGGCCAAACAATGTTTCTGTTTAAAATAATACGACTGGACTCAGAGTATGCCTTCTTGGTAAATGTTTAAAATCCCCACTTGCATGTTCCATTTGGAAAATGCTTCGGGTCCAAACACTGCCTTACTCTTCTGCCACTGAAATGAACACAATGAAGACGACTTTGAGAAGATAATCTGCACGCTTCATTTGTGGGTGTGTTTTTAGAGCTGAGAGCCTGGCCAATCAAAGCAGATGAGCAGACCCTCTCTTTGGGGGCTGCCTTGTAACTTGTCCCCATGACTCATTCTGATGGATAAATAGAGCTTCCTAGGGAAAACACGTTTTCCTGAGTATAAATTCTCCCGAACAGAAAGGCATTTGCTTGATATCCTATCAATCCTCTTTAGCTATTAGGTATGAAAGGGACCCACTCTGTCAAAGGAACCATGCAAACAGTTGAGTAATAAAGCCGTGTATTGGGAGTAGGTGGGAGGCCTCAGACACATATTTATAAGCATCCTCTTAAAATTTTTTTAAGCTTATTTATTTACTTTTGAGAGTGGGAGAGTGCACACAAGGGGCAGAGAGAGAAGGAGAGAGAACCCGAAGCAGGCTCTGCGCTGTCAGCATAGAGCCCAATGCGGGGCTCAAACTCACTAACGTTGAGATCACGACTGGAGCCAAAATCAAGGGTCTGATGCTTAACCAACTGAGCCACCCAGGCACCCCTACAGATAATGCGTTATAAAGAAATCATCGTATGCATTGAAATAGTTCATAGCTGTTTTTTCCCCCTTCAATTAACTTTAGTAGCCAGCTATGGTGGTGCTAATTAGTTATTAGTTAGCTATGGTGGTGCTAACTAGTTATTAGCTAATTAGCTAATTAGTTAGTTATATAAACAACAGTTGTTTGAGTGAATTTACTGTCATAAAACATAGGATCCCAGAGTTGGGAAGACTCAGGGATCCATCTCATCCAAACTTCTAAGATAAAAGGAATTCTTTTAAAAATCTTTAACACAAATCTGGTTTGTCTACAATTGAAAATATGGGTAAATAATTGCAGTTCCCACTGATTCAAAAATTGTCATTTATGCATTTACCTTCTTCCTTACATATCAGTTGAGTGAGAGGAACTGCGATTTCTTTTTTATTTTCTATATTCCAGCTGCTATGAAGCTTACTGCCACTGCTTTCTGTAGAATTTTGAAACATGCTGGCAGGTCTCTAATTTCAGGTTTTCACGGACAATTAGAAATGAAACTTGATTAAAGAATTTTTTCATGACATGTGGGCCAAAGTTCTCTTGTAGAGAATGAGGAAAGAAGATCAAAGTTATCAGGACCATCATTTGTAGCAGGTCGATCTGCTTAAATGGTATTTATTCATTTGAACATACTCTCCTCCCACAGCATGTATGGAGAAGAACGAGGGTTTTTGGCGTCTGCCCGGTTGATGGTCCTGCATTTCCATTCCTCCCTGTGGGATGGGAAAGATCACAACTAGCCCAGATGGCCCCATCTTAAGTAGATATGAATCTCGGTCTAGCTCATTTTTTTGTATTAGTAAAAGCAAAAAGACTTGCCAACAGAGTAACTAGACTTTTCTTTAGTAGACTGGCATAAGGCTGATTTTTTTTCCCTTTCAATATGATCTACGATGCCCACGGCTTCGTATATTTTAGTCTTATGTGGCCTTTCAGTTAGGCCACTTTGCCATTATACATATCAGGGAATCTATTCACAGAGAATATGTTGACTATTCCCAGGCAGCATCTGCTGTGCTAAGTGCCAAATAACAGAGTTGAGATTCCAGCGTAATATATTTGTAATGGTAATTTCTTAATAAACACTGTTTTATAGTATTACAGTAATAAAAAATGAATATATTCTTGTCTGAAACCTTCAAAAGTATGGATGTAAATAGGAAAACAGTGTCTTCTAATTCCTGACTCTCTGCATAGGTAATTGCTCTTACAGTAGGGGGCGTATCCTTATTTCTGTGCAATCATGCTACAGGTTGCTAACCCAGTTGTCTCCTGGGGCCTGGAAGATAACATCAGCGAGTGAGGGAGGCTGGATGTAAGGCAGGGGGGCAGAGTAGAGACTGTGGGGAGCAGCTACTACCAAGCTGCCCCTGCCAGTGATTGCCATGACAAGTCCAGTGTGGCAAAAACATCTTGTTTTCGAGAGAAGACTGAAATGTAGGTTTTGCAGTAAAATTTTTAAATGCTGGCACCTAATAAAAATATTTTATAGTCACCCAACCTATCTGCAGGCTTGATGTGGCTGGCTGCCAGCTGGTGTGTGCCCTTTGATTTACTCCTTCCCTGCTATTTGCACGCTCTTTGCATTATCTCGACTATTGCATATACCATTTGCATTATCTTTCCAGCTGATTCCTTTTTTAAAAGACAAGCTACTTTCCTTACTCATTTTGTGTTTGTTCCATGGGACCCCAGTAGACAAATAATACACCTAGCTCCAAACCTCGGTTTCCATCTCCACAATGTTCCTAAGATGTGGGGACAATGTTCCCAAGAAGGAAACTAATGAGAAAGGTAAGAACAAACCTAAATCCAAACAACAGGAAGAAGAAATAAACCTATAAGAATAAACAACAGCAACAAAATCAACCTAGAAAAGAAGTATAATTGAGGACTCAGTGGTTAAAATCACCCCTAAAAGATGTCACTTACAATGGCCAATGTGGGGACATGGACTGAAGTATATTGCTGTGATTCTTTCCCTACCACCAAGTCCCCATCTGATCTATTTGATTGGCTGATAGCACAATCCCTCTCTTGTCACTCAACTGGCCAGTGGCTGGAATTGTTGGACCAGACTAGAAAGTCACCCTCAATACTTATGCTCTGAACTCTGCGGTCAATGGAGAATTGAAAAGTTTGAATTGAGCCAGAGTTGATTTAATGGTCCTTCTGAGATCACTTCACTTCGATATTCACAGCGCCAAGGAAAACAGAATCTGTAATTAGCTTTGAATTTCATCCAGTACATCCAGGAATGACCTGATCTCTAGTTACTTAAGCTTGGAAATTGAGCTTCAGCGACAAGATATTTTTGTTTGTTTGTTTTGAATAAAGTTTCCAAGTATGCCGGTGAGCTCACCTTGATGTCCTCCCATGCTTGAACGATCTGCTTGAACATGAGAAATTTCTATTCTACATTCTGGGCGTTCCCAAATGTCGGCCCTTCCCTCCATTCTTACCCCACATATCTTGGTTTAAATAACGTTTTCCCTGGGAAGTCATGCCTGGTCCTCTAGTGCCGTGCTGTCCAATAGAAATAGAAGGTGAGTCACAGGTGTGATCTTAAAGTTTCCAATCAATAGTTAAAAAGAATAGGAGAATTTAATTTAGGAAATATATTTGATTTAACTCAGCATGTCCAAAATATTTTCCTTTCAACACGAACACAATATAAAAGTTACTGAGAGACTTTCTTTTTACTTATTTATTTTTAATATTTTCATTAATGTTTACGATTTTATTTATTTTAAATATTTTAATTACAGTTTATATTTTATTTATGTGTTTGTTTTTATATGTCTTTGAAATCTGATGCATATTTCATGCTTACAGCACGTTTCTGGTGAGCCTAGCTACATGCATCTGTACCGGACAGCGCAATTATGGACCCCAACTCCTGTGTGTGGCTCCTCTCATCTCTTGTGCTGTGCTCCAGCCACAGAACTTCTGTCTGTTCTTTAGGTGAATCACGTTCTTTCTCACCTCGGGGTCTTAGCACAGGTTATGTCCTCTGCCTGGAACATCTTCCCGACCCCCCAACCCCTCTATATCTGGCTAGCTCCTGTGTAAATTTCAGGTCTCTGGCTTCCTCCAGAAAACCTTGTGTGAGTTCCCAAACCCAGCTTATTTTTTTAAAATTTTATTTTCTTAAACATTGTTTTAAGTTTATTTGAGAGAGAGAGAAAGGGAACAAGGGAGGGACAGAGAGAGAGGGAGACAGGGTGTGGAGCCCCACATGGGGCTCGAACTCACAGACTGTGAGATCACAACCTGAGCCGAAATCAAGAGTTGCATGCTTAACGGACTGAGCCACCCAGCTGCCCAGCGCCCCCTCCCCGCCCCCGCCCAAGCCCAGCTGAGATGTCTATCCCGTGTATTCCCATGCGATTCTTAAATATTATCACAGCTTGTCTCCTGTGTTAACAATGCCCATCTCCTCAGCTCTAGTTTGGTCTGGACTATGAGCTAGAGGAAGGGACTACTGATACCTCTGACTCACTAGTCCAATGCCTAGTACATATTAGACACTCAATAAAGCATTACTTTCTGATATTCAAGCATCAAAAATAAACGTTCGTATTCACTTTTGCTGACTGAGTTAACCCGTGGAGTCAAATGCTTCAAATTTTTCAAAGTAAAGAATTCATCACTGACTTAATTTATTTCATAAAACCAGTTGACTCACCATTCTGCGGACTACCCATATACTTGGAGAACACTATTTACAAGAAACAGTACAACCTGAGTCAACGTCAGGTTTTGTACCAATATCAGTTTTTTGGTTTTGACAGCATACTATGTTTATCTATAAAATATAATCACTGGGGGAGACTGGGTGAAGGGTACTTGGGAACACAATGCTATTTTTGTGACCTCATGTGAGTTTTAATGTATTTCAAAATAAAGCTATTTTATTTATCAAAACAATTTTTTAAATGTTTATTTGTTTTGAGGGAGACAGAGACAGAGTGTGAGT
Source organism: Proteles cristata cristata (assembly GCA_017311185.1). Classification (NCBI taxonomy): domain Eukaryota; kingdom Metazoa; phylum Chordata; class Mammalia; order Carnivora; family Hyaenidae; genus Proteles; species Proteles cristata. The sequence continues at coordinate 1,028,349 of JAESUZ010004545.1, forward strand.
AGGGGAGGGGTAGAGACAGAGGGAGAGCTGTCAGCACAGAGCCTGATGTGGGACTCGAACCCATGAACCGTGAGATCATGGCCCGAGTGGAAGTCAGACGCTTAACCGGCTGAGCCTCCCAGATGCCTCTAAAAAGTTATTTTAAAAAAAGTATCTTTTCAACTTAAATGAATGTAGGTCATCATAAAATTCCAAAGAGCTTTTGCCTAGTATTATTAAAATGCTGGGTCCTGAGGGCAAAACTATAAAAGGAGGCAAGACATGGGAGCTGGAAAGGACGGAAATCAGTGGTTCCCAGACTTTGTGGATTCATGGCACACTTCTGAATATTAGAATTTTGGCAGACCCCTTAGAGTGATTAGGCGACTAGAAAAACATTCAAACAAATTAGGAATAATTACAATGTAATCATTACCACAGCATAACAATGTCTCCCAATGTTTACAAAGCAGTTAGTGGTCACCCTTTGACACCGCTCTGCAATTTCAGTAGAATTGTTTCTTGCCTTGCTGTACTCTCTGAAATACTCAGAAGCTCTTGACCATTTGACTGCACACTTTTTTTTAAGTTTATTTATTTATTTTGAAAGAGAGAGAGCAAAAAGCATGAGTGGGGGAGGGGCAGAGAGAGAGGGAGAGAGAATCCCAAGCACACTCTGCACTGTCAGCAGAGCCCCACTCAGGACTCGAACTCCTGAACTGTGAGGTTATGACCTGAACCAAAGTCGGACGCTTAACCAACTGAGCCACCCAGGCGCCCCTGACCTCACACTTTAATCCTGTTCGTAGCAGATTGCACTATGTTCTAAGTTTTCCTGCCTGCTCAACTAAACCATCCACCAGACAGATTCAGCTGCAACAGGATGTACTTTCAGTTATGTACCCATTCAAAAACAAAATGTCACATCGAGCAAAATTTGGCCCTGCCCTTGTGCCAGGCTGATGGTTCAGTACTATGTGACAACTCTGTGGAATAAGATCCAGAAATTATAGATGGAAATTCTACTTATTTTGTTGGCCAATGTAAATTAGTTTTGTAGAGCACAATTAAAACCCTGTGGTTTTCTTTTCCTTTTTGGCCATTTCAGACTCTCCTGAACTTCTTATTTTTCCTTTAATTCAGTCTACACCATGTATACTAACATTGATTTACAAACTGTTGTGTCATTTCACAAAACCTTTCTTCCTTCCTTTCTTCCTTCTTTCCTTCCTTCCTTCCTTTCTTTCTTTCTCTTTCTTTCTTCCTTCCTTCCTTTCTTTCTTTCTCTTTCTTTCTTTCTTTCTTCTTCTTTCTTTCTTTCTTTCTTTCTTTCTTTCTTTCTTTCTTTCTTTCTTTCTTTCTTTCTTTCTTTCTTTCTTTCCTTCCTTCCTTCCTTCCTTCCTTCCTTCCTTCCTTCCTTCCTTCCTTCCTTCCTTCCTTCTCTTCTCTTTCTTTCTTTTTCTTTCTTTCTTTCTTTCTTTCTTTCTTTCTTTTCTTTCTTTCTTTCGTCTCTCTCTAAGAGAGAGAAAAAGAGACAGAGTAGGGGAAGGGGGAGAAGGAGAGAGAGAGAGAGAGAGAGAATCTCTCTCTGCTGTCAGTGCAGAGCCCGACTTGGGGCTCAGTCTCACAGTGAGATCATGACCTGAGCTGAAATCAAGAGTTGGACGCTCAACCAACTGAGCCATCCAGGTGCCCTTCGTGATTCTTCCTTGAATGTATGTTTTCTCATTGTAGTGAGAACTCGTAAGCTCCGTGAAGATACAAGAGCCATCTGCCACCTCGTCTGTGTCACCTGCCCCATGGGTCCTGAGTGAGTTCCATTTCATTCTATCTGTAGATTCTAAAAATAACCATTAGGTTGCTTTATCCAGATTAGATGACTCAAACAAAGACAAGGACACTTTAATCATGCCTGTATCAAATTTGTGATTGAAAATTTTTGCCAACTGCTGTGCAAAAGACACTGTCAAAAGAATAGAAAGAAAAGCCACAGACTGGGAGAAAATATTTGCAAAAGACATATCTGATAAACTCTGATAAATGACTTGTTATCCAAAAGGCACAGAGAACTCTTAAATCTCAACAAGAAGAAAACAAACAGCCCAATGAAAAATGGGTGGAAGACCTTGAGAGATACCTCAGCAAAGAAGATATGCAGATGGCAAATAAGCATATGAAAAGATGCTTCAAGGTGAAGGTCATCAGGTAAATGCAAATTAAAACACCGAGATACCACTCCAAACCTATCAAACTGGCCCAAATCCAGGACACCCTCAACACCAAATGCCGGCAAGGATGTGAAGCAATAGGAACTCATTCATTGTTGCTGGGAATGCAAAATGGTGCACCCACTTTGGAAGATGGTTCGGTGGTTTCTTCAAAAATTTAAGATACCCTTAATGTAAAATCTAGCAATCACGGTTCTTGGTATTTACCCAAAGGAGTTAAAATGTTAGGGTCACACAAACACCAGCACATGGATGTTTAAGCAGCATGATTCATAATTGCCAAAACTTAGAAGCAACCAAGATGTCTTTCAGTAGGTGAACGAGTAAGCTGTGTGTGGTACATCCAGGCAATGGAATATTATTCAGGGCTAAAAAGCAGCCAGCTATCAAATCAGAAAGAGACATGAAGGAAAGTTAAATGCACAGTAAGTGAAAAAAGCTAATCTGAGAAGGACACCTACCAGATGACTCCAACGATATGACATTCTAGAAAAGATATGGAGACAGTAACAACTCTGGAGATAGGAGAAAGATTAGTGGTTCCCAGGGGTTAGGAAAGAGGGTGGGATGAATAGCCTGATATGGAGGATTTTAGTGCAGTGAAATTACTTGTATGATGCTATCCTGGTGGATACGTGTCATTATACATTTGTCCAAACCCAGAAGGCACAACACCACGAGTGAACCTTAGCACTGGTGGAGATGTCGAGAATGGGGGAGGTTTTTCCCTTGTTGGGGCAGAAGGGGTATGGGAAGTAGCCATACCTTGTTTTTAATTTGCTGTGAACCTAAAACTGCTCTAAAAAAGCATTAAAATGCAACCCCCCCACCTCATCCCCATATTCTTAAAAAGAAAAAAAAAGAAACCGTTCTATATTTATCACACTCATTTATTCATTTCAATAGCTATCTACAGATCATGTATTATGTGCCCACCATTGAGTCAGCTCTGGGGATACACAAGAAGCCAGACACTGGGGTCCTTGTCTGCATGAAGCTTAAACAGGATATCCCTTCTCAACGGTACCCTAATACCATTTCAAGACACTGCTCAGTCTTGAAAATGCGAGCCATACACAAATGGCTCCAGTACATATAGGCCCCCAAAGACCAACTCATCCCTGTAGATCTTGAGGTAGGGGTATAATAATGCCCGGGACAATATACTGTACCAAATTCAGGACCTATAGGATAGATTCTCCAGCTGGTTTACCCATGCTTCTCATTTTCTTCATGTTGGCTATAGCTCCATTTCCACCCCTTACCCTGTACATAAATGTAATACATTTATTACATTCAATACACGGAAAAAAGGAATAATCATTCCTTTCTATGGATATGTAATGAAATGATATTTAATTACACATGCTATTTATTAACCTGTTTTTTAAAAGCCTGATATATCGTGGAACTGTTTCCAGGTCAACAGCTTCTTGGGTGTGTGTACACATTGGTGTCAGAAAGCAGAGCATTCAGGCCCTAAAATCACATGGCCTAGGTTCACATCAGCTCCAGAATTACTAGTGCTGTTGATCTTGAGGAATTTGCTTACCTTCTTTTTGCCTCTGTTTATTAATTTGCCAAATGGGGAATAATAATATGACTCACTTCTTGTGTTGTCACAAGAATTGAATGAGAATGACCTTAATGCACAGTATAAGAACTCAATCATGTTAGCTATCTTTGAATAGCAATTGTTCTCAAACTAGCTTAAAGCTGTTCAACCCTATTAAATTTTTGTTTGTAGAACTGTAAGTAAAGAAACACACACATGCACACACACACAGGCACACATGCACACACGCACATACACATGGAGTGAAGCTTTTCTGGATGAGGCTAGGGTAGGAATCCTGATTCTCTGATGCTTTCCCTAGAAAACTTGATGAGAATACAGAAGTCCAGAACTTATTCTATCTCAAGTGAGCCTGAGTCTCCGTGTACTTCATTAGCTCCCCAAGTGATTCTGGGGCACACGGAAATTGACAGCCACAGCTCTACAATTCTCTGCAACCCTTTCAAAGCCATTGATCTACATCATGATTTTTAATGGCCACATAAACTTCATAGAACAAATATACACTGATGTATTTAATCCCTCCGCCATTGATGGATATTTAGGTTGTTTCCATTTTTTTTTTCAATTGCAATAGTTGCTGGTAGTGCATGTTCTTATGTGCAAATATTCTTCTTGGGGTGTATGAATGTCTGCAGGATAGATTTTTTAGAAATGAACTTGCTGGGCCCAGAGTACGCATGCTTTAAATTCTGATAAATATTGCCAAACTGCCCCCTGAAAGGTTAGATCCATTTACTCTCCAGCCAACAGTGTTGATGAGGGTACCTCTCTCTCTGCTTTTCTCTTTTTCTCTTGACTCAGGTTTTAACACTGTTTATTTTTGGGGCAGTGATGAAATTCACATCTGTGATAAATGGGTCTGTGAGCGCCTAACTGATTACCTTTCAGAAACAAACTCAGCAACCCCATTGATACTTCAGAAATCATTTTCTTATCAGTGACCTTCTCCGCTGCACAGCCAAGACTTCCATTAATATGTACGTTTATCTTTGTATCTCTGGCGTATTTAAAAATATAAGAAAATTTGCTACTTCTCTTGATTTCAGCCTGAGTTTTCTACTCTGTGTGAAAGAGGTTATTATTTATAGTCAAGAAATTCTGAAGTCAAAAAATATAACTCTCCCATTGTTGAGTTCCTGGATGCCTTTCTCCGATCAGAGCCGTATCTCTAAGTAACACATCACAGGAGTGACAGCTCTCTGGTGATTTAGGAGCCTGCCAGATCATTAGAGCATTACCAATGTAAGGATGTATTAGTGTAACACATCATCAGCATGTTATCACCCTGTGATGAATTGCTCCAAATCAGAACAATGGCCTAAAGAAACTATGAATTCTTTTAGAGTTAGAAATGAAATCCTTTTCTTTTTCTTTTTTTTTTTTGAATCAGGAATAAATAAACATGAATGTTCTGCTTTCGCAGTGGAGAGAGGTTTAAATCATATAGTTTTGATCTTTTGATTATCCTTGGTTGTTGTCTAGTTTGAGCTGGTGACAAGGTCTTCGGTCGAGACAGGTTGGAGGTTTTCTGGCAATGAAATTAATTACTTGTGCCAATGGAAGATTAGCATTCAGAGAAAAGAGGTCTTCTAGGGGGTATGTTTCTCTCTAAGTTGGCCTTGGGGGGCATTTGTAAACCGGGGACTTTCTCACTTGTGCATTTATTTTGAAATGGGAACTCCTTAAGAGCAGAGATCATCTTTTTAATAACTTGGTCTCTCACCACAGCATCTGAACCACTGTGTGTTGAATTCTTGGTGATGGAGAAGAGAATGTGTTCTTGCAAAGCCGGAAGTTCCAACCCTTGGGGTCGTCCCTTCTCATAAGGATAGTGCCTTTAGAATGGGCTCCTTCGAAGTGGAAGTCTTTCACCGTGAGTGGGGAGAGGTGCTGTACCCCCAAACCACTAGTGGGGAGCAACAAGGACCTATGGGGGAAAGAACAGAATGGGGTACCACCATCTTAGATTTTTCCCTAAAGACTGCTTAGAAACTTGGGCTGTGCAATTAGACTGACTTGGCTTTGAATTCTTGCTCCATCACTGCCTCCCACCCCCACCCCCAATGTGAGGAGGTTGCTTACATTCTCTGAGCCAATTTCTTCATCTGTCAAATGGGAGTGGAGCTAGTAATGGCGATATAGGATTGTTCTGATGATTAGGTGAGCTGCCGCATGGAAAGTACCATGCTGGGCACACCATGCTGGGCACACAGTAAGTGTATTATAAATGTTACTAATGGTGGATATTATTTTACAAAGCAAATTTTAAGGTATGCTGCCCATAAGAGAAAAAGCTTTGATGTTTTGACAGCCTCCGGGGGTGGGGGGTGGGGCTTGTGGGTATGCTTGTATTTTTAGACCTAGAGCATTTACATTTCGTGTTTCCTGGCCAAGTGTTTTATTGTCTCAGAATTAAGATGCTATGGTACTTACTTTGAAAGGCATACTTTCAAGGGCACCTGGGTGGCTCAGTTGGATAAGTGTCCAACTCTTGATTTTGGCTCAGGTCGTGATCTCACAGTTGTGGGATTGAGCCCCATGACAGGCTTTGCACTTGGCATGGAACCTGCTTGGGATTCTGTCTTTCCCTCTCTCTCTGCCCCTCCCCTAGCTCACATGCTTTTTCACTCTCTGTCAAAACAATAACAACAAAACAACAACAACAAAATACAACAAACAAACAAAAAAGGAAGACATACTTTCCAAGAATTCTCTTAGAATTCACCAAGACCCAGAACTGATGAGAAATTTGGGAACTGGCCATTGGATTAGCAAGTGGCAGGTGCAATTTAAAAACAATTGTATTAATAGAGGGACACCTGTGTGGTCAGTTGGTTAAGCATCTGACTCTTGATTTCAGCTCAGGTCATGATCTCATGGTTTGTGAGTTCAAGCCCTGCACTGGGCTCTGTATTGACAGTGCAGAGCTTGCTTGGGATTCTCTCTTTCTCTCTCTGCCCTTCCCCTGCTTGCGTGTGCACAAGCTCTCGCTCTCTCTTTCTCTCTCTCAAAATAAATAAGTAAACCTGAAAAAAATTGTTTTAAAGAATTGTATTTAGGGGCGCCTGGGTGGCTTAGTCGGTTAAGTGTCCGACTTTCGCTTAGGTCATGATCTCGCGGTTTGTGGGCTCGAGCCCCATGTCGGGCTCTGTGCTGACTGCCAGCTCAGAGCCTGGAGCTCATTTCGGAGTCTGTGTCTCCCTCTCTCTCTGACCCTCCCCAGCTCACGCTGTCTCTCTCTCTCTCCTAGAAATAAATAAAAAATATTAAAAAAAAAAAAGAATTGTATTTATAGGAAATAACACCTGGGAGTTTCTGTTGTCGTTAGAGTCAAGGAAGCACTGTGTGAAGTGTATGACATTTGGTCCCCTCAACAGTGGTGGGAGGTAGGCACGAATATTCCCACTTAGCAGATGAGAAAAGCCACAACTCAAAGAGGTCAGAGTAGCTATCTAAGGACACCTTGCAAGAAACAGGTGGAACCAGATTTTCATTCAAATTTTTCTGCTGCTAGAACCCAGGAGCTGGAAAACACACATTCCACATTCACAGAGAACTGCTACATGGTTTGAGATGTGTGGCAGCCCTTGAAAGAGACACAAACAGAAAACATATCAGAAAATCGACATCAACATCTCAGTGGACAACAGAGCATCGAGAAAATCCTGGTTACCCCGTGGCTTGGCAGTCAGCGCAGGGTGGGCTCACTTAATCCACAGGCAAGGCACTGGGGGCTGGACTTGACTTCCATGCACCCTCTGCAGTCACTTCTCATTGTCCTCAGCCTGCACAGGGACAGCATGCTTGCGGTAGATAAGCAAGAAAGAATGTAAAAACCCTCCTCCCCTTTCTGCCCCTCCCTCCTCATTCCCCCTTCAAAGCAAATTGCAAAGAACAGTTCTGTTCTGATCAGGCATTAAAATGTCATCATAACACATAGTTCTGATCAACTTAATCCTGCAGCTTGCAGCTTGAAGGCTGCCTCAGCGTGTCAAACTTTGGGTTATGGGAGAACAATGATCTGTGGCTACCGATTTTTTTTTAAAGCACATTCAAATGGAATAAACACATCAATGCCAGAGACAATATTATAAATTATTTCAGTGAACTTTTAATTTCAGTGGGTAGATGAAAAATAAGTTTGGTGAAATGAGTTTTCCTTGGTCTGTGGGAGCCCTGTTTTCTTTGGAATGGATTTGGGAGGCTAAGGAGGCCACTGTTACCCTTGATTTTTTATTTTTTATTTATATATTTTTTTGCCGTTGTTTTGGAGAACAATTTTCTCTGACATGTAGCTGGTTGTTTTATGGCTTTAAGAAATATATTGGTTTATTCATCTGTTGCAACTATAATAATATTGCCATTGGAGTCCAACTCAGTAATAAATCAGGCCATTCTTTTCCACTCTATACAAATAATTAAAATAAAAATCGACTGTGCCAGTGAATTTGTTCTACAAGCTGAATAGAATTGTGTGCTATAAGTCTAGATATTTTGGCTGACACAGGACTGTATATCTTAAAAATAAGAAACCAAAAGGTGGGAAAATAAGACCTTATTTCATTACATGCAATTTATAACATTTATCTTGAAGATAAAGTTGCCTTCCTTGGCTGCCTATTAACTAGGAGCCAGAATTTGAATACTGTGGAGTGTTCATGGCATTATATCCATCCCCAACCCCCTCTCCATTCTCTTCCTTCTTTTTCCTTTCCTCCTTTCCTTGCATCATTAAAAAGCAAGTTGAGGTTCATTATTGTAGCTCTGGAAATAAGGGCCTGTTATTTATGCATGCATGCCTGCATGTCATATATATTTTAATTCATGTGCTACCTTTCCCCCGAAAAGAATTTAGGGCGGCTTGCAAAAAATACATAATTCAAAATAAAATAAAAGTAAGCAAGTCAGAAAAAGTGGTGGGAAGGGGAAAATCAGTTCAGAAGAATAAATGAAGGTGTGAGATTGACCCACACAGTGAATGCCAGGAGGTCTGGCACGTTGCAAGAAGCTTGGAGGCTCCTTGTAGGATTAATGCCGTATTTCCCAGTAACCATTAGATTAGAGACACATTAATGACCCTGGAGAAGCTGAGCTGTACTTGGTAATGACACCAGAGAGACTTTTTCCCTCTGGGTCCTCACCAAGAGGGCACTATAACTGTAGGACAAAGGTCTTTGATGACAACATCCTTAAGAAAGATAATTAATTAGGGGCACCTGGGTGGCCTAGTTGGTTAAGCATCCGACTTTGGCTCTGATCATGATTTCACGGTTTGTGGGTTTGAGCCCCACGTTGGGCTCTGTGCTGACAGCTCAGAGCCTGGAGCCTGCTTCAGATTCTGTGTCTCCCTCTCTCTCTGACCCTCCCCCGTCCCGCTTGTGCTCTGTCTCTCAAAAATATATAAATGTTAAAAAAAAAGAAAGAAAGAAAGAAATGCAATCAGTTAGTTGGACTTTTCCCTGTACTTGCACCCTCCTGAAGGCCACTGGCACAGCATCAAGCAACAAAATAATTTCTTTTCTTTTTTTTTTTTAAAGATTTTTTTTAAATGTTTTATTTATTTCTAGGAGAGAGAGAGAGAGAGAGAGACAGCGTGAGCAGGGAAGGGTCAGAGAGAGAGGGAGATACAGACTCTGAAACAGGCTCCAGGCTCTGAGCTGGCAGTCAGCACAGAGCCCGACGCGGGGCTTGAACCCACAAACCGTGAGATCATGACCTGAGCGAAAGGTGGACGCTTAACCGACTAAGCCACCCAGGCGCCCCTCAACAAAATCGTTTCTAAGGGAGCCAAACACATAGCCTAGACAGGCATCTCTCTATTGTCCTTGTCTCAATCTAGAAGAGACCATAGCACATCCATGCTGTGGTTTTCAAACTTCATTATGTATAAGATTCACCCAACAGTTGGTTCAAAGTCAAAGTTGTCAGGCCTTCCTGTTTCCACCATATGTGAGGATAAGGCAGGTTGTGTTACAGCAACAAAGAGCTCCAATATCTCAGTTGGTAAAATAACAAAATGCTCATGCTTCATGACCATTGTGGGTCAGCTGGGGAGTTAGGTGGGGGCTTGGGGGCGAGGGCGGCTCAGCTCTAGGGCTTCTGCATTCAGAATCTGGGCTAAGGGAGGTTCCGTCTCCATGCTGCCGTGATTGATGAGGCAGAAAATAGATGGGGACAAATTACATATTTTCTTCTAACGCTCCCACCAGGAAGACAGGCATGTCACTTCCAAAGCCCACTTCATTGTCAGAGCAAGTCACCTAGTGGTGCTGAACTTCAGAAGAGACAGGAAAATGCACCCCCACCTAAGTCCTGGAAGAAGAGAACCTGTATTTTGTATCATCAGCTACTTCCAATGCAGATAGTCTCTGGACCATATTCTGAGAAGTGTTGGTCTAGAGAAAAGGCCAGATTCTGTATCCTTCAGGAAATCTTCTGTAAATATTTCCCTGGATTGGGATTTAGGGACGTGCTGAGTGACGGTACATTTGAGGTAACACCCTGACAAATACCTGCTTTGTAGCTGTTCTGTGGAAACAGCAAGTATGAAGCCATAATATGTGTAGCAAAACATGCACTCTCACAGGCAGAGCTGAGTAGTTTAATAAGGACACTCCTGATTTTAAGATGGCTCCCGTTCCAAGGGAAAGAAAGTAGATCTCTTCCTATCGGATATCTGTAGGTTGGGCCATGATTTTCTCAACAAACAGAATTTTGTTCCTGTTGTAACATGTACCATGAGGTCCCAGAATTCTATGTCAGAAGTCCTTAGCTAGATGTGAGAGACAGAATCACCAAGAACCTTTGGGGGGAAACTTAACATACTTCACACATCTAGGCTGGTTCCTGGGCTTTTAAGCATTTTCACTAAAACACCACCGGTGATTCTGAAGCATACTTTTGATTAAGGACCACAGGTAATGAATTGAAAAAAACAAACAAACCAGAAACAAAGCAAAAACAACGCAGTTATAAAAAACTCTGTCTCCAAAATGTCTCGGTGAAGTCTCCCTGAAATGCTTAATTATTATTTTGCCATCTCCTAGATTTTAAAAATTGAAGTGATGCATGAACATAGTTAAAGATAATTTAGATTGTACTGAAAAGGCTTCACATGAAACTTGTCATTCCCGCTTGTAGAAGCCCTCATGTTTAACTATTCATCCATTTCCTCTGGTATTTGTCGCCATACTTGTAAAGTATTCATAGTGCTATTTATTTGCCCTGTGTAGAGATGATCTAGGTCAGTGCTGTCAAATGGAAATATAATGAAGCCTATGTATGTAATTTTAACTTTTCTAGTAGCCACATTAAAAAAAAAAGAAACGGGTGAAATCAACTTTAATATATTTGATATAATATATTTTCATAATATATTTTGTTTAACCCAATATATCCCAGGTACAGTAAAGCCTTGGTTTGTGAGCATAATTTGTTCCGGAAACATGTTTGTAATCCAAAGCACATGTATATCAAAGTGAATTTCAAGTACCATTGGCTAATCTGTGATCATGGGACATTCAGCATCACGTACTACTCATATTGCAAGACCTCGCTTGTTTACCAAGTTAAAATTTATTAGAAATGTTTGTTTGTCTTGCAGAACACTCGCTGAACAAGTTACTCGCAATCCAAGGTTCACTGTACTATCTTTTCAACGTGTAACCAATATTCAAATTAGTAATGAGACATTTTTACGTTCTTTGTACTAAGTCTTTGGACTCTCTTGTGGGTTTTACGCATTTCTCAGTCCTCCCTAGCCACATATCAAGTGGCTGGTGGCCACTCTGATAGCACGGACCCAGAAGTTTCCTATTACAGCAGACAGAGATTGAGACTTAAGGCAGGTTAAGAACATGATCACCCATTCTTTTGAATAGTTTTCACAGTGCAGTGTACTGCATAAAATGTATGATAGTGAATGAAATCACTGCAGTGAAATCAGGTGATCCCCATTGGAGATTACAGGACTGGGCCTCTTCACCTTGGAATTTGTCAAGAAGGGAATTGGTATATATTTGGCTTTCTGAGACTGATTATTCTTTTGTCTTGGGGAATGGGGGTTAATATTTAGAAGAAAAATACGAGATCAGTGGCACTTGGTTGTCCTTTTTGATAAGACGATAGCCACAGAAATGACAAGAAGGAACAAATTCTAAGGATCACACTTTGGAGACATTATCTACTTCAGGTTCTGTGTTACCTTAGGATTTTTAATCAACTCCTTAAAAAAATTTTTTTTTTAATGTTTTATTTATTTCTGAGAGAGAGAGAGACAGTGTGAGCAGGGGAGGGTCAGAGAGAGAGGGAGACACAGAATCTGAAGCAGGCTCCGGGCTCTGAGCTAGCTGTCAGCACAGAGCCCAACACAGGGCTTGAACCCACAAACCGTGAGATCATGACCTGAGCCGAAGTCAGACGCTTAACCAACTGAGCCATCCAGGTGCCACTAATCAACTCTTTTTTTTTTAATGTTTTATTTATTTCTAGGAGAGAGAGAGAGAGAGAGAGTGAGCAGGGGAGGGTCAGAGAGAGAGGGAGACATAGAATCTGAAGCAGGCTCCAGGCTCTGAGCTGGCAGTCAGCACAGAGCCCGATGCGGGACTCGAACTCACGAACTGCGAGATCATGACCTAAGCGAAAGTCGGACGCTTAACCGACTAAGCCACCCAGGTGCCCCTCCACTAATCAACTCTTAATATGAGGGGACATTACCCAAAAAGACTTAGAAAGCTACCTCCATCTTAGAAATCCTGGGTAATTAATCTTTGTACTGGGGATTTGTCACTTCAGCTTCCCAACATCTATTTTCCCTTCTAGTAGAAGTACCCCAATCTCCCCTCGTGACTCACTCTGAACTCCACTCTTGGCTTTGTGCTTTGGGAGGTATTCATCCTATGCTGAATTGCAGTGGTGGGGTGCCTGACTTGATCTGTCTACTTGGTCCTCTGGCCACAATGATTGGGTTGGTGCAGGCACACATAAGACAAGCTAATTAGGCTCAATCAGAGACATCTTGGGGCTTTTGCTTGAGCAAGTAGGAAGAGACACTCATTTCCCTGGGCTTGAACCTAGCAGGATGTGGTCTGAGAGAAGCCAGGGCCATACTGAGAAGCCTGGAAACACAGCCCACATGGTGGGTGGAGAAGCGGAGACAGGAGATCACTGATCACTGGGTTCCAGCTCCAGAACGCAGGTGTGCTCGAAATCAGAGATCCATTCCCATGGTAAGAGTAAATCTCTGGGGTTTCTCTCTTTTGGTTCCACTAGTTTGTGTTAGTAAGATCGTAGTATTGCTCCCCGCCCCCCCTCCCCCCCCGCCCAGTTGTGATGCCTTCGTTCTTCTTAGAACATTTTCCTGTGTGCATTTCTCAGGTTCACAGTCCTGTAAGATTGTTTAAAGAGAAAGTGTTTCCGCACTCAAATGATTTTGCTAAATTCTGTAGACTGGATTTTTCCACTTGGTGATTCTCAATGCATTTTAGCACATTAGAGTTTCTCAGAATTTCTGAAGTTAAGGAATTTGACTAACCTTGCTTTTCCAAGACTTACTTGGCCATGGCATTAGTTCTTTTGGCTAACACCTGTTAGTCTACTAGGGAACATCTTTTGCCAGCCTCTGCTCTGGGAAGGAGGTAATGCTCTCACGTTTCAGGTGATCAGGCTGGGGCCACCTCCAGTCATGGTACCCTTGGAGATATTGATGTACAGCCATGTTATAAAGGACTATCCATGGGGAGCCATCTGTGTAAATAGACACTACATATCTGACAGGAAAAATGTAAGTACTTTAGACACACATTTAGATTGCTAGGCAACCAAATTAAGATAAACATGATATTTAAACCGGGCAGACTGGTTTAGCTATCTATTCATACATGCCATTATTTATTCATGAACTCAACAAATGTTTATTGAGTCGCTACTTTGTGATGGCCCCTACCTTAAGAAGATAATAATACAGAAATTGTCACATGTGAATCCACCTTGCAGTATCCCAGTGATGGCTCTCCCAGCCTTTTCCTAATGACCACTTATGTTGATCTGGCTTGGGCTGACATTAACATGCACCCCCAGGGCTAATCGTAGAAAGCAGATAGCATGATCATAGGATCTTACATTGACATAGCGATTAAGAGCTTGACTCCTTTTGAAGATACCATCTTATTTTAGCAAAAGCTTTAGGAGAGAGATACAAGAGTGATTTTGACCTGATTTTGCCTAGAGAAAAAGAGAGGTCTGGAAAAGTTAGTGCCCTGCCCAAGATCACATAATTTTGAACAATCAGTCAGACTTGGGGCCCAGTGTCTATTTTTCCTTTTTCTATTCACTAGTGCCATTTATCCCTTCCTCAAATTGCTACAATACCTAGGATGTGAGAGGAGGCTGTCGACTTGTGTGGTCAATATACAGTAGTCACCAGCCACACGTGGGTATTCAACACTTGAAATGTGGCTACTGCAGCGAAGGAACTGAAACTGCAATTTATTTAATTTTAATTTTTTTATTAAAATTTTTTTTGTTTATTTATTTTTGAGAGAGACACACACACAGAGAGTGAACAGGAGAGGGCCAGAGAGAGGAAGGCACAGAATCTGCAGCAGGTTCTAGGCTCTGAGCTGTCTGCACAGAGCCCGATGTGGGGCTCAAACCCACAAACTGTGAAATCATGACCTGAGCCCAAGTCAGACACTTAACCAACTGAGCCTCCCAGGTGCCCCTAATTTTAATTAATTTAAGCTTAATTTTCATACTCAATTTAAATATTGGAAAGCTCTTAAGCATGTTTGAAACAACATGGATATATGAACCTGCTTTTTCCAACTAGAAATTTTGATACTAAATATAGCTCATGTAGTTTTTGATGAAATCTTTGTGTCTGAATTGAGATGTGCTGTGAAGTGTAAAATACTCATCTGATTCAGATGTGTCGTGGCAAAGAATGTAAAACGTCTCAATAATATGTTCATATTAGGTGTATGTTGAACCCATAATTTGGATATATTGGCTTGAGTAAGAATATATTATGAAAATTAAGTTGACTTATCTGTCTTCCCTTTTTTGGATGGGGCCACTTAGAAAATACGAAATCACCGCATATGGTTTGCACTGTATTTCATTTGGAGCGCCGTGATACAGACTATGTTGGAATGGACTGAATATCTAGCTGCAAAATTTGAAACGTGAGCAGAATAGGTGATGGAAGCATAGAACCAGAATTCAGAGCAGCCCTCAGGAGTCACTCAGGTTTGGGTGCGTATTCTGGCTCTAGCACTTTCTAACTGGGCAAGCTACCTGACCTCTTGAAGCCTGCCTCCTTACCTGTAGATTAGGGATAACAGTAACATCTATTTCATTGAATTCCTTGAGGGCTCAATAAGCTAATGCAAACATATTACATAGGCTAATATTAGGCAATGTTTAAGAGCTCATTATTTCGTTAGTAATAATACTAATTATAATAATACTCAGTACAAAATGCAAATAGAATTTCCAGCCTTAGTAAATGATGGTATTTTTTCCCCCTGAACTTCTTTTTTTTTTTTTTTGAGGTGTCATCCTCTGTTGCAATTCATTGCACTGGACCGCATTAATCATACCCTGTTTTGTTCTTACTGACAGTAATGAATAGTAACTGATACAAACCAGCCTGCTAGGTCACTGATGAGGTGCGTACAAATGCATTTTTCCAAGGCAGTTCTTAATTACCTTTTGTGTGTGAAATACCATATGTTGTAGCTCCTCTAGCTGGAAATCTGCTCTGGGTTACAATGCCGTGTTGGTTTTTAAACGGTGTCTCTGGTTGATTTCTCTTCTGAATCTCAGGGAGAAGTTCGATTCAGTTGTTGTTCCTTATGATTTTATTTTAATTGGGCGACTTCCTGATACTCTCTTCTCCACCTCATTTTTCCATTATTACTGAAGCCAGTGACTCTAGCAGTGCCTTGAAGGGTGAGGCTAGTGGAGTGCTCAGTTCCTCGAAGGAATTGGAACTCTGAATGACAGTGCTGTTTATATACCTGGCTTGAAGTCTGCAGATATGGCTCTGTTATATACAAGTGTTGTTTTCAGGACATCGTAAAGTACCATCAAACACAACTGAGTTTTATAATTTTTAAAAGTCCGGGAAGTGCTTCTTTATTTGAAGGTGGGGTTTGTAGCCTCCTCCACCATCCAGGACACATCTGGAAACAAGGTTGTAAGTGAAAAAGGTCTTTCAGCTGCTAAGAACACAGTTGTTGGCAAGCACAGCATTTTATCGAGGAGAGGGTGAGATTTTTCCGAAAGAAAATGACTTATCCATGAATCTAAAACGGGGGCTGGCAACCTTTTTTTTTTTTTTTTTGTAAAGAGCAAATCATAAATATTTTAGATTTGCAGGCTATGTAGTCTCAAATCACAACTACTCAACTTGGCCTGTCGTGGAGTGAATGAAAGAAGCCATGGACGATGTGGAAAGGAATGAGCGTGGATATCTTCTGGCAAAACTTTATTTACAAAATGAGCAATGTAGCTTTGGCCCACGGGCTGTAGTTTGCCCACCCCAATCTAAAATACAGTGGCAGGGGCGCCTGGATGGCTCAGTAGGTTAAGCTCAGACTTTGGCTCAGGTCATGATCTCGCGGTTTATGGGTTCGAGGCCTGCATTAGGCTCTGTACTAACAACTTGGAGCCTGGATACTGCTTCAAATTCTGTGTCTTCTTCTCTCTCTCTGCACCTCCCCTGCTTGTGCTCTGTCTCCACTGTCTGTCGATAATAAATAAATGTTTAAAAAAATCTTTTAAATAAATAAAATACAGTGGCAGAGGAGAAATAGCAGAGCAGAGGGAGGGTTGAACAGAAGGAGGGTAAAATGATATCTTCAAGGCAGACAGAACCTTATAGAAAGTGCATCCATCCGGGGCCCTTCCTTGTAGAGAGAAATGGTTCTTCAAGCATAATAACACGACTGGTGATATGATTTCAGAGGTGATAACTGAGATTCACAACGATAACCCCACAACCTCCGGGGACGAGTACCCGATATTCTGTATATTCTGATTACAAAGAGAGAGAGAGAGAGAGAGAGTTAGGAAACATGATTGAGAGAGTTACACCAAAATGATGAAACTAAAAAAAAAAAGAAAATTTGGTGCTGAATGTGGTAAGCATCAGTTGTCTGAAGAACTCTGGTATTCTCCCTTTGGTGAAATTTGTGGCTCTTGAAGGGTTACTGGTTTCCCCCCCCAGTTTTAACTATTAAGAAGTAATTGGCGTACATCACTGGATAGTTTTAAGGGATGCAGCATGATGGCTAGATTTACACACACAGTGAAATGGGGACTACAATAGGCTCAGCTAATGTCTATCTTTCATAAAGATACAATAGAAAGAAAAGAAAGACAAAAAGGAAACAATTTTTTCTTTGTGATGAGAACTCTTCCCTTAACAAACGTCTGTGAATCGTATAGCAGTATTAGCTTTGGTCGCCATGCCATACATTACATCATCAGTAATTACATTTCCATATAACTGGGAATTTGTACTTTTGACCACTTTCCTCCAGACTCCCCTCTCCCCACACTCTGCTTCTGGTTACCAGGAGTCTGATCTCTTTTTCTGAGTTTTTTGTTATTGTTTTATTTTAGATTTCACCTCTAATTGAGATTATAGAGTATTTATCTTTCACTGACTTATTTCATTTAGCATAATGCCTTCAAGTTTCATCCATGTTGTCACAAATGGTAGGGAATCCATCATTCTTCATGGCTAGATAATATTCCATCATATACATATCTCACAACTTCTTTATTTGTTCATACATTGATGGACGCATAGGTGATCTCCATGTGTTGGCTCTTATAAATAATGCTGTTATGAACACGGGGGTGCAGATATCTTTTTGAGGTTATTGTTTTCCCATTTCTCTCTCAGATATGGTTTATGTTCATGTCATAAAATGTGAATTTGTACATATGGCTTTGAAATTTTCCCAGGTTATTTATAAAACTTCTCAGGTGTTGACCATTAGGGGTGACCATCAAGGAAAAGTAAAGATAAAAAATGATTTAAAAAGATATCCTGGCTTTACCCTTTGCAAAAATGTTTCCTTCTTCTCTGCGAGTGTTTTTATTTTTAATTTTTTTAACTGTTTATTTATTTTTGAGAGCGGGGAGGGGCAGAGAGAGAAGGAGACAGAATCCGAAGCAGGCACAAGGCTCTGAGCTGTCAGCACAGAGCCCAACATGGGGCTCGAACCCACAAACTGTGAGATCATGACCTGAGCCAAAGTCAGATGCTTAACCGACTGAGCCACCCAGGTGCTCCTGTGTGTGTGTGTATGTGTGTGTTTGTGTGTGTGTGTGTTTAAATAACTTTGCAATAATAGTGCAAAGGATTGCATGAGGTTAATACTGGGATCCTCAGAGTCAGACTCCACAGGTGCAAATCCTGATTTCATACCTCATGGCTGTGTGATGTTGGGTGAATCACTTACCTTCTCTAGATCTGTTTTATTTTTTTTTAAATTTATGATACAGAACCCGTAATTCTATATTTTTCAGGGTCTTTGGGGGGATTAAATGAGATAATAATACACACGGAAAGCTTAGCACAATGTAGGGCTGCCAAGTACAGCCAAGCAGGTTGTGAACTGTACAAATCCAGACAGTACCCATCACAGAGACAACAATGCAACACAGCAGCTACGGCACAAAGTCAGCAATAGATGAAGCTATTACTGTATTATTACTATTATTGATGAGAAACCCAGGGCACACACATGCTGTGAAATCTGTCTATGATTACATATTTTCTGTGGAAAACCCATCATCATGTGGCAATAACTACTAGGCATCCGCTGTTATCAGCAATTCTGGTGCACTTATTAGGTTTCAATTGTTGGAATAAGATAACCGATAATTGCCTAGAAAAAGTTTGGAGTAGATTTTTGTTTTTTCAGGGCTTTTGATTCCCCTGCAACCACATTCTAGAGTTTTCTACAAGATGACTCTTTAACCAGTTTATCCTGTGCCTTGTGTCATATTATTCCCGGGAAGATGAAGTTCTGCTCATTCATTCATTCACTCGGGAAATACTATTAAGTACCCACTTGTATGTGACCCTGTTCCAAGCAGAGCTTTGAAGATGACTAACATGGTTTCTCATAGACTCATGGGGGATGGCGGCAGGCAGGTAAGCTGTTGATCAGAGCAGGTGAGAATGCCTTGAAAGAGTGAGTCATTAATTCATGGATTTAAGGAACAATGCGTAATATTGATTATGAACTAGGTATTGAGGTGGTGGCAGTAACAGGAGACTGAGAGTAGTAAGACTTGGTATCTTCCCAAGAAGAGCTCAGGGAAGGCTTCCTGGAGTTGAGGAGGCCGGAATCGACTCTTGCAAAACAAATAGGAGGAGGGTACTGGGCAGACAAAAAAGGGGATGGTGTTGCAGTTGGTCTGAGGGAAATCCAAGTGCACTGGGTGGAGCTGAGAACTTGGCATTAGCCCCAGGTTGGGGATGCTGTCCAAACATACCATTTGTAACCCCTGTAATCTTGGCCAATCCGCTTTCTACCTCTGAATTTCAACATCCTCAGATGTCCAACTGAGAAAAAGAATCTTCTCTCCATTGACAACCCTGAAGGTTTGTGAGAGATCCACATGAGCCGAGCTTGTGGTTTTCCTTGGAAATTGTGAGGACTCAAGTATTATATAAAATAGAAGAGGTGATCATTTTAAGTCCTGTAGGTAAACCCCAGGGAAGGGTGTCTAAAAATTAAGTTCTGTGGAAGACTGAGGTAAAGCTCTGGGGACACGTTCTCCCAGAAAGAGGAGGTAAGCAACATGAAGAGAGGCGAAGGCAACTTATGTTGCCCAGGACCTCCCAAAATAGCCCACCCAAAGGATAGGAGGTGAGGGGTATTTGTCCTTGGATTAGGAATCTTCTACTGTATCTTGTACTTCTGCTACTTCTACTTCTACTATTCTCCTACTGAGGGGTGGATTACAATGGTCAGAAGATACAGTTACCTAGGGAAAGTCCACAATATTTAGATATTTGGTTCCGTTCCCAACTTTTAGCTCTGATATGCCTGATAGCTATAGCGACATAGCCTCCTTTCTCATTTTTTTTCCTCCTCTAACTCTTATTAACAGAATGCCTGCTGGGTAAGAGCCACACAAATTAGTGCTAGGAATTTGTTAAAAGTGCTATGAATTTGTTAAAAGGCTTTCCTCCTCCCTGAGCTTTGATGTCGCTTCTTTTGAGATAATCTTTCTCATCCCCGAACATTCCCACCGAGCGTTGGTCTGGCCGAGGAGTACGTCCAAAATCAAAACTGAATCTTCTGTAACCAAACTATGATTAGATATCCAAACAACTTTTGAGTTCAAGTAATTCCCTTATTAAACAGGAAACAATATGATGGCTTTAGGTGGATTGTGCCTGGAATTCTAAATTCGGTAAATCCTTTGAAGGTTTGGTAAATGTGTACTTTATCATAGCAAAACATGTGAAAAGTAATATAGAATTTTATAAATATATATATATATATGCCTCCAACTGGGCCTTGAACATCCAGTATGCCTAACCTATCAAAAGGATGCTAAAAATAGTCTCATGCACAAAGACGTTCTGAAGTGTGACTTCTGATAAAAAACACCATCTTGATGCCCTGCTGTACTTTGGTAACTCCGCGTCAATGAAATCTAATTTTTTGAAATCTCTAATTAAGTTTGTCTTTTTAGCATAAGGACAAGATGTTTGCATTCTTTAGGACTGACGTGAGAATTGCTTCCATTCGCAATTCTGTGTGAGATGCCCTTTTACCAACCAGGGTCCTGCTAGCTTCTAGTTTAGCAGCTTTGAAGGTGACTATAGGAAGGTAGGAAATTTAGGCCAAACGTGTGACCTAATTATTTGAGTTTCTGGATGTGACAACCGTTCATAACTTTAGCTGTTGCACCTGAAACAATCAGCGGCAAGTCGTCATTCCTTTCTCTTCAGCATCCTGAGTAGCCACTATCCCCGCTAATTAGCTGAGTGATCTGCGGCAGGCCACTGTAGAGGTGGAAAATTGAAGGTCAGAGTGGAAAATGTCAAAGCCAAGGCCGTAAAGCACCTAGCACGGTGCTTCGCATGTAGTGTGCGCTCGTTCAGGGGGTATTTTTCAGCATCTGCTGTGTGCCTGGCACCATTCCAGGGGCCGAGGTTACCGCGATGCCTGTGGCAGATAAAAGCTTATGTTCTGATGTAGGAAGACAGACAAAAACAAGGAAAGAAATCAGGATTGCCGGCGGTGTTACAGAGACTGACTTCTGAGACTGACAGGCTTGCCTCTCTGACAAGGGGACATATGAGCGGAGGCCTGAATGACAGAGGGTCTGTCCTGGAAATATCTGTGAGGAGAAGAAATACCAACCCAAGATCCTGACTTAGGCATGAGCTTGGCAGCTCTGGAGTTGGGCAGGAACCTTGGAATGAAATGAGCAATGGAGTGCCAAGTGGTGAATTGTTTCGGGGCCTAGATTGTGAAAGGCCTGGAAGATAGGGAGACCATCTTAATATTCGAACCATCTTGAGATGGGAAACCATTGTACCATGTTAAGTGAGGGACTGACTTGATCTGATCGGAGGTTTTATAAGACCACTCTGGGTGCTTTGTGGAGCATAGAACTTGGGTGGGGAGTGGCAGCGGGAAGCTTGGATGGAAGGCTGTTAACATAGGTGGGACAACCGTGATGGCTGGTAGGACTCGAGAAGAAAATGGAAAGAACACGGAATGTATTTTGGAGGCAGATGAAAAGCTAGGGCTTGGAGGTGAAAACGGAATGGAAAGGGGGAAGAGCAAGGATAGTACCTAACTTTTTGTTTGAGAAACTGGGTAAATGGTGGTGGTGTTTTCTGAGGTGAGTGGGACATGGAGAAAGGAGTAGGTTGGGGGGGGGGTTCCTTTTTTTAAAACATATTTTTAAGATTATTTATTTTTAGAGAGAGAGAGCGCGCGCGCGAGAGAGAGCACGAGTCTAAGTGGGGGAGGGGCTGAATGAAGGAGAGACAGAATCCCAAGCAGGCTCAGTGCAGAATCCCAGTGCAGAGCCTGATGTGGGGCTTGAACTCACGGACCATGAGATCGTGCTCTGAGCCGAGATCAAGAGTTCAATGCTTAACCGATGGCACCACCCAGGTGCCCGGTTGGGAGGGTTTCATATATAAAATGTGTAGAAATGTGGTGTTAGGTTGAGTTTCCCCAGAAGAAGCTCTGAACTGAGGACCAGAGCGTAATTAGATTATCCTGGAGGTGATCCAGATGAGGGAGGTGAGGCAGGAGGGGAAAGCAGTCATTCAAAGGACACATGCTCAAGCAAGTTACCAGCGCTGGCAAGTCCCCTTGGAGAACTCGGAGGGTCGGTGTAGAGCATGTACCTCATTGTTATTCCACCCGAGTGGCGAGGAAGCTGGGTTCCATCATCTGTCAACTCCCAGCAGCTAGTGGCTGAAGGCTGTCCCTGGGGGAGACAGAGATCCTAGGCACCTCCACCCGCTGTGTGTGCAGGCAGAGCAGCCTCTAGCCATCAGAGAAAGTCTCGAGGTAAAGAGAGGCAAGTGCTGCCTCTGGGCGGTATGTCACGACAGAGGTATGAGCAGCACCTGCCACAAGGCCAAATGGGCAGATGGACCCATGTCTGTAGCTCAGGTGAGACGTCAGGACTTCTCTGCATATAGAGCACATTGGAAGCCACGGGACTGGGGGGGAGGGGAAGAATCACCTATGGAGAGTTCGTGGGTGGAGAACAGAAGGCCTGAGAGGTTCAAGTCCACGAGGCACCAACATTTAGAAGTGGCCTTGAGGAAAAATGGAAGAGCATGGCCCTTGAGGTGGGAGGAGAGTCAGCCAAATGTGGTGCCGTTGGAGCCAAGAAAAAAGTCTTCAACACAGTCGGAGTGTGTGTCAAAGGCCTCTAAGGGGCCAGAAGCTGCAGAGGGAGAGAACATTGGCTGACCTGGCTCCCTGGTGCCACTCACAGATGCTCAGTACCTAAGGTTATTATTGTAATTATTAGATTCTCCAAGACCACATTTAGATTATTGTTTCTTTTGGGCTGTCTTCCATTTTATGTATGTACATATGTATATATGTATTTAATTTGACAGAGAGAGAGAGAGAGAGAGAGAGCTAGTGGGGGAGAGGTCAGAGAGAGAGAGAGAGAGAATTCTTATTATTTTTTTTTTACAAATAGTTTATTGTCAAATTAGTTTCCACATAACACTCAGTGCTCATCCCCACAAGTGTCCTCCTCCATGCCCATCCCCCCTCCCCCCACATCCACCAGTCCTCAGTTTTTGTCAGCATTCAAGAGTCAAGAGAGAGAGAATATAAGCAGGCTCCATGCTCGGCACAGAGCCTGACCTGGGCCTCGATCCTGCCACCCTGGGATCATGACCTGAGCCAAAATCAAGACTTGGATGTTCAACCGACTGAGCCACCCAGGCGCCCCTTGATCTGTCTTTTAGAATCTTATGAAACAGGATTGTCCCTGGAAACTGTAGAATTCATTCTCTTGACTTCCTAGCAGAGGTTCCATCAATCTTGATCGAATGCATTTTGCTGAAGCTTCCTTTTGGAAACCAGGACTTTTCTTGCAGCAGGAAATTTCTGGACAGTGGGAAGACAAGATGTCTCAGTAAAACACCTCCTCTGTATCTTTGAAATTCTAGCAGCAGCTTAGCTCTTAAAACCATAACTTCCCGTGTAATATTCGTAACGGCGGTGATTCCGGAATTTGTATTGCTAAGTTAGCTCTTCTGTAAAATCTCTAAGAGAATAAAGTGACTTGGGATTCTTAAATAGCACTTTTCTGTCAATTCAGCGCTCCTTCTGAGAACTTTTATGCTCTTGTGTGTTAAAAGCACATAGAAATATTGGGCATTTGAAACTCCACAGTACCTAGGAATGTACACTAGCGCGCCTTTCTCTAGATGTTTACCTGCAAAATGAGATCTGAGGAAGACTGATTTCCCTGAGTCTGAGTTTTTTTTTAGGTCATGTAGAAAAATGTCACTATTGTAGAGGTGAAGGGGTTCATTGAACAGGACCCTTCCTCAACCCTTCTCGAATTAGCCACTTAGGCTGTGTAATAAATCCATGTGACTTCCTCGGAGCCTTAGAGAATGTTCCAGGCAGACCATCTGAGCTATTTTTAATGTCTTCTGTTTATTGTAGTCTTTCAAGAAATGTCATAATCACATTCCTCTCTTAAGATGGGGAAGTGGAGCCAAACGGAAAGCTAATCCTTAAGATCATTTTGTCACTTTTGGGAAACATTCGTCGAGGTAGCCAAAGTGAGTTACTAAACAATTATTTGATGCCTAAGTACTGAAATCCCCCAACACTACCCCGGCTTTAACTTTTATCGGTCCAGTTTAAGGAGGGTTTCAAATCATCTCCAAGTAGGGAGTCTGACTGATGGCTTTTGCTGTTTCTTTTAGCTTTTGTGTTTCCTAAGAATCTGACATCATATCTCATGCTTCCATGCCTGAGAATTTCCCCTTACCTTCATTGTGAAAAGGATTTGGTAGCAAGTGGTGTGTGTGTGTGTGTGCGTGCACTCGTGTGTGCATATATGCTCATGTTCATTTACATGCATCTGTGTGCTTGCATGTATGTGTTATGAATTTGTATACACTGGTCTATATACTATTTTTGTCTGTTTTATCAATTGTGTTACAGTTTGCTTAAAAAACTTCAAGAGTCACGGATCATTTTCAGTATTTTGAGTAGTGTTTCAAGGGAAAAGTACCCTCTCCCTAACACCCTACATGGCTCCCAGCTCTCTTTGTTCTCCATACCTGTTTCTGATGCTATTCTTGTGAAGATATCTGTCATACTGTGTTCTATTTTGACTTTTGATGTCTCTGAATGGATGAGGAAAGAGAATTTGACAAAGACAAGTCAGAGCTCTAGTTTAGGGATTGTGGGATGGAAAAATGGGTGATTGTTTTTCTGTGAATTCAACCCTTGGGTTATGCATTGGGCCCATAGTTACCGAGAGAGAGTTAGTTTTTCATAGCTTCTTTGGAGCTAACTATCCTCTTTTGATTCCGAGAGTATGTACGTATTCCTAAATCAGTCACACTAATGATACAGCAAGAGTCGATTCTCTCTCTGTCTTTGGGTCTGTAGTTCACCCCCATGCCAGGCTGGAAGTCCATGGAAGGAAAGGAAAACCTTCCAAGAGGGTACATGATGTTCCATTCTATCTCAGACGCTGCTAGAGAGCCAACTGTACTGGGAAATCAAAATTGAAGTGAGATAAATATTACATTCGTCCTACTTAGTGAGAAGCTTTGTTCGCTGAGACAAAGAGCCGTTTTCTTCTTGTAGTTCAACGTTGTGTTAACTAAAAGGTTGAATTATAGATATCTGTAACTTCTTTCAAATGTCTCTGATTTTTAAGGACCCTCCTGATTGTTCATTCCGATCCCCCCCACCCCCCACCTTTTGGTATCTCTCTATCTGCAGTGTTCCTCATTAAAAATCAGGATATGAGCAATGACAGGAGAGCTTAGATGTTTCAAGTCCATTCAACAGTGCTCAAATATTTGACATTCTGAGTCTTTATTTCTCCCTATTTCCAAAGGTGCCTCTAATTGTGGCCCCCTTTCTTTCCATGGGTTTTTTTGTTTGAGGAATACCCCCCATATGCCAAGCCCTTGAGGACTGACCCCGGCTTGCACTGAAGAGGTCCCCTCATACTGGTGATCCGCGGGCGCTCCGGGGGGAATGCGCTATATGAAATGATCAATCATGAAACCATTTTACCGTCATTAAAACCTCTTTGTGAGTGATCACTGTTATTTCTTCACATGAGATAAAAATTAAAGACAAGTTGAATAAAAAATAATTGCTCTCCATCTCCAAAGGGGAAATGTCTCTGAGGAAAAAGAGGGAAGAAAACTTTCTCCAAAAAAAGTCAACCTTTCACTGAAAAGCACTTTCATTTCCCTCAGACATCCCAACCTGTTATTCTGCCCACAGGATAGGATGAGTTTAAGCAAGCAAAAGATTTAGAGTATTTCACTCAAGGCCTTGCTGTCCGAGAGTTCAGGCTGCTCTTTATTCTCCCAGATGCCTGGAACATCTGTACCATGTACGGGCCATGTCACCGTGAGGTACGGCAAAGGCACATTCCAGAGTTTTCTCAGCCAAACGGGGATACCAGTGCTCACACACCATCATGAACCACTATGCCCAGGAGGGGGCCCCAAAATAAAAGAGCTTCGTAGGCCATGTTAGTAGTCTCAGATGTGATTGGCCGTGTTAGTTCTCTTAGACATGAAGAATTATGAAACATTGTCTCCTTGAAGCTAATCCAGCAGCTGAGTTTGAAAATCTTTGGGAAACAAATGGCAAAACTTGACCATGCCTGATGAGGTGAAGTCTAGATTTTCATTTTTTTTCCTTTGAGTTTTGCCTTTGAGTTTCTGTAAGCGAGGATTTGTCTGGAAAGGAGGAATCTGGTTGAGAGACGAGGAAGCTCAAGGAAGGAGTGTCTTTTTAGTTCTCAGGGACTTCTGAACCTCTCAGTTTATCCACCTGTGAGGTGAAAGGTTGGCAGCACATGACCCTGACTTTGAGCAGTGTTGATGCTAAATGAGGTTTCTCAATGTAATGTCATAAACAGCTCAAAATCCTATGGGAGGGAGAGTTCAATGAGATACACTATTAAAATTTCCTCAGTATGAATTTAAATAGACACGTTGTAAGTAAGATTGCAAAATAGAAAAATGAAAGTGTGTGAGCTCACCCAAGCAATTCCACAGCCAGAGAACAACTCCTTGGTAGTATCTTAATGTATCTACTAGTACTTTTCCTCCAAATCAGGTGTTCTATATAGTTGTACGGTCTTGTGTATAGATATTTTCTATCTCAGGTTTTCTCTTCGCATTATGATGATGTTCCTCATTTCTGCATATTCTTCTTCATCTCCCTTTTAATCGCTGAGCCAATATATTTAATTATTTAAATATTTAACTAATATTTAAATTAGAGGTCTGGGAACCCCAGACCACTTCTGGGAACCCCATTCCAATTTTTACTCTTACAGATAATATTACAATAACAATCTTCATTCCTATGAAATCTGCTCTCCCTCTGAATCAATCTTGCTTTGAAAAAAAATAAAATAAAACTGGTTGGTTGGCTGATAATACAGAACTCTGGTTGATCCCATATTATCCAAACTTTGTTTTATCTTTGTGTTTACAGTTACTCACGAGGATGTTTGTAAAATGCTTATGCATCTGTTTGCGCAATCAACCCCAAATTAGATCGACCGGTCACTTGAAAAAGCTAACTGGATACAGTTCGACTGGAGAGGCTTGTAGTCGAATCATGGTTGAACCCGAGTAACGTGGAATATTCCGGGTGCCGTGACCTTCATGTTGCAGGGAGGGTTTTCCCCGAAGGGGTACGACGCCCACTGTCTCTCATCACCGCGCTTCCCAGCGGCCATCTGGTGGTCGCCCCCTAGGGTGTGGGTCCCTGAGTGGTGGCAGAGGACATAAACGACCGGTCCAACAGCACTATCTTTTCATGCTTCTCTTCAGCCTGCACCAGTCCAGCTCCTTGCCAATACCATAACCACTGAAGAGTGTTAAATTTCTTAGTGCTGTGAAAATTGGTATTAAAAGAAGTACTTTAAAAAAGAAATGGGAGCTTAAGAGCTATAATAAAAGAATAACCCTTAAAGCAAGTCAATTGGAAAGCATAATGAAGTTGATAGTGGCCTTTTTAGTTTAGTCATGAATTTGTTAGAGAAAAAATGACTTTTCTGAAAACCACCATCTGTGCCGTAAGTAGATCCATTAACACCGCCGAAGACACCAAGAAGGTTATGCGTGCTG
Source organism: Proteles cristata cristata (assembly GCA_017311185.1). NCBI lineage: Eukaryota > Metazoa > Chordata > Mammalia > Carnivora > Hyaenidae > Proteles > Proteles cristata. Next base: position 1,056,025 of record JAESUZ010004545.1, read on the forward strand.
CCGCGGGAGTTCACCCCCATTGCATCTTAATTTTACTGCATTCACCGCTCGGGTTTTCCCAAGTCTCGTCCACTTGGCCGTACCAGAAGGCTCTCGTTACTCCCTAATGGATTGTAATCTTCAGGGGAAACTTTGCCTCTTGAAACAAGAGTTGCCTGTGTTACTCAGACCTCTAAGTGCTGACAGGTCCTGAGAGGGGCTGGAGGCTTTAACAATTTCATTTGCTTAATGCCGCTGCATGTCACATTCTATTACACCGGTGTCTGAGGGACAGAGTAAAGTTTCTGGGTGGGGCTCTGCCTTGGCCTGTCCAGTTTAGGTTTGCTCCTCACTTACAATAGAAATGATCTTAGCCTTTCCCACAAAGAAAAATCTATTAAAAATTTTTTTTAATGTTTTATTTATTTTTGAGAGAGAGAGAGAGACAGCACGAGCAGTGGAGGGTCAGAGAGAGATGGAGACACAGAATCCAAAGACAGGCTCCAGGCTCTGAGCTAGCTGTCAGCACAGAGCCTGATGCGGGGCTTGAACCCACCAACCATGAAATCATGACCTGAGCCGAAGCCGGACGCTTAACTGACTGAGCCACCCAGGCGCCCCAAGAAAAATCTATTTTTACAGAGAACACGAGATGCTGGCGAGGATGTGGAGACACGGGCACCCTCCTACACTGTTGGTGGGAATGTAAACTGGTACAGCCCCTCTGGAAAACAGTGTGGAGGTTCCTCAGGAAACTAACAATAGAACTCCCCTATGACCCAGCAATAGCACTGCTAGGAATTTACCCAAGGGATACAGAAATGTTGATGCATAGGAGCACATGTACCCCAATGTTCATAGCACTCTCCACAATAGCCAAAACATGGAAAGAGCCTAAGTGTCCATCAACAGATGAATGGATCAAGAAGATGTGGTTTATCTATACCATGGAATACTACATGGCCATGAGAAACAATGAAATCTGGCCATGTGTAGCAACATGGATGGACCTTGAGGGTGTTATGCTGAGCGAAATAAGTCAGGCAGAGAAGGACAAATATCATATGTTTGCACGTATAGGAGGATTAGGAGGAACTTAACTGAGGACCAAGGGGGAGAAGAAGGGCGGAAATGGTGGGGGAAAGGGAGAGAGGCAAACCATGACAGACTCTTGAATGCTGACAAAAACTGAGAACGGATGGATGGAGGGGGGAGGGGGGATGGGCATGGAGGAGGGCACTCATGGGGATGAGCACTGGGTGTAATGTGGAAACTAATTTGACAATAAACTATTTGTAAAAAAAAAAAAATCTATGTTTAAACATAGTTGACTCCGTAAGTCATTTTGCTTAGGTTAGGAATATTCTTTTTTTTTTTTTTTGAAATGCAAATAATCACCCTTCAATGGATGCAACAACTTCAGAATTGAAACCTATGTGAATTTCCTATGTATTAGAAATTCAGAGTAGTTGCCAAGTAAATATTCATCTACTTTTCACTGTTGTGAATTTGTAAGGTTATAGGCTGTGCAACTGCATAGACATGTGTATTCTCCCTCATTCAATCAACAAATATTTATTAAGCACCTCCTTTAGAACTGATGCCTGCTGGGTGCTAGGTATGTGATTACAGACCTTCTGGAAATACTCTCTAAGGACTTCAGGTTTGCCTTCTCAATGACATTTCAATCTTCTTGAGAGATCATGCCTTGACTCCCTTTTTAGCTCCAGAAGAAATTAAAATCGGTGCAAGAAGCACATAGCAGGTGCTAAATGACAATGAAAAATATAATACAATCAGAGCCAATTTCTATTGCTTAACAAAATTGGCTTATCACATGGGATTTGGGATTCTTTTGAAAGAAGGCTCTTGGAATGAAATGGGATGTTTCTGTTCTTTCCTTTTTTAAAAAAAAAAAGAAATCTATTTATTTATTTTGAGAGAGTGTGTGGGAATGGGAATGGGCAGAGAGAGAGAGAGAGAGAGAGAGAGAATCCCAAACAGACTCCACAGTCAGCACAGAACCCCATGTGGCGCTCAAACTCACAAACTGCGAGGTCATGACCTGAGCAGAAGGCAGAGGCTTAACCAGCTGAGCCACCCAGGCGCCGCTGCTCTTTCCTTTGTCAAAGTCCTTTCGATCCAATGGCTGAAGCCCGTACTAGTGGATGGCAGAGAATAAGGACTAAAGACTATTTAAAGTACTTGAGATGTGGGAAAAACTATTTCTACATAGGATCTGGCACAGCCTCTGCTATAGACGTGGCAGACAGGGCTTGGTGAGCTTGAGGGACTTGCTCAAACCTGTGTAGTGTCTTAGCAGCAGTGGCAGTCCTGGGAACCAGACCCTGGCTTTAGAATTCTCAATTCTTTCTTCCGTGTCTTACTCTTTATTCAACACGGGTAATGCTACTCCTGCCTTGGTTGGGGTTCTTAAATGATAAACAGCAGAATCTGGTTCTGGCTAATTTAACCAATAAATAAATAAATAATTTTAAATGTTTATTTTTGAGAGAGAGAGAGAGAGGCAGCATAAGTAGGGGAGGGTCAGAGAGAGAGGGAGACACAGAATCTGAAATAGGCTCTAGGCTCTGAGCTGGCAGTCAGCACAGAGCCCGACGCAGGGCTCGAACCCATGAAGCGTGAGATCATGACCTGAGCTGAAGTTGGATGCTTAGCCGACTGAGCCACCCAGGCGCCCCTAATTTTTTTTTTTAAAGGAACATCTTGGAAGATTATAGAGTGGTTTAAAAAAACAAAGGAAGACTTGAAGAATCAGGCCTTTGGAAAGGCTAACCTCACCATTGTTCCTTGCCTTTGGAGAGCAGAAATTAAGAGGCAGTCCCTTCTGGGAGCCACCACCAGGATGATTCAGTCCCAAGAGCCTTCAGGCTTTGGGTTACTGTGTTCAGATTCCAGGGAAGGGCCTCCTACTGGTCTAGCTCAGGTCATCTGCCCATGCCTTAGGTGGGGGAAGGTGGGTCACGTTGATTGACAGTCCCAATAAAATTGTATCCATCGAAGGTTCCCAATCAAAACCAGGTGCTGGTTTTTATCAGATGAGGGGGAATGGATGCGTGTTAGGCCAAACCTATGGAGCTCCAGGATACAAATGCCTATTTCCTCGTGAAAGCAAGTCTCATATGTACACAGGCATTGCCTTCTCCAAACATTTACCACTCAGTTCACGCCTGTAATTCTATCTCCGAGCCCCAGACTCCCAGCACACTTTACAGGGAGGAAAAAGGTCTCTAAAGGAAATCGCTTATGATTCCATGATTCCTTTGCTCTCCTTGAACATTTCTCCTCACTTTCAAGTTTCTTTCTCTCCTAAGACCATAGCTTCATTATGAACACCGGGCCCTATCATCATCCACCTTCTCTGGGACTCTTGCTGCAAAAGTTCCCTCTTTATCTACCCTATATCCCCATGACCCTGTGGTTTTGGTGGCGTTCCATTCTTACTTCTGGGAAACAGCACGGCACCCTCACATCTCTCCTAAATCCCAGCGTGTATCTCCAGCACTGACTTAGCGATTTCTCTCTGGAAAAAAAAAAAGAGAGAGAGAGAGAATGCAGAGATAACTGGGGAGACCCTTAAGAGAAACCAGAAGGCAGGCATGTGATGAGCAGATAGGAGAGCAAAGCAAGGAGAGATTGAAATTGCAAACTAAGGAAAGAAATGTAGAGCACTCCCATGTATCATGGAGAAAATAGTATGGGGCTAGTTTCAGGGCTTTCTGAAAAATCCTTACCAGATTGGTTTGGATTTATTACATGTGGTGCCTTGTATGCTGTAGGGGTGATTCATGGTGCCTCTCGGGGTTTGACACTTCCACCTAGATGACCCCCTTTCAGCTCAGCATGGCTAAATATCATCTTCCCTGGTTGCTCCATACTTACATCAACCCTTTTTCTCATTCAGTTTCTCATCATTGCTTGTCCAGCTACAACCCATGTAGCTTTCTCTTTTTGGAAATCTCAGCAAGGCCACAAAAGAAACAAAGCAGAGCAATGAAAAGAAACAAAGCAGAGTAACTGTGGCCGACTCATGGACCTTGACAAAAGTCCCTCCATCCTGACTATACCCCAGATGCCCTACTTCCTCTTGAGCCTCATGATTCAGCTACTGGGAGTGACCTCTGATCTTTTATTTCCTCGTTAATCTTGATTTGACATTAGTAGACTCCCCTCCCCACCCCTTGCTTAGAGGAACATTTTGAATCAAACGTCCAATCAGCAGATGACTGATGGCCTCGGTACAGGTATCCTCGGCCCCTTCCTAGAAATAGTGGAGTGTACCAAATGCGAGACCTTTATGGAAGCACTATGATTCCAGGCACTATGATGCAGGATGTATCGATCAGAGGGCCTTTGAGGGTAAGTAACAGACACCTAGTAAATCGGCTAAGTAACTGCTTTTTTGTAAAGATGAACAGAAGTCTCAAAGAAGCGAATAGCCTAGCTTCTCTGAGAACTGCTACATCTTCAGGAGACCTTCTCGCTGTCTACTTTTTCTTTTCTGCTTGCATTGCTCTCGCGTTGCTAAGGAGTGTCTGTTTCACTGATCTCTTCATACCTTTCCTAACAGCAAGCTCGTGCGTGGCTTGGGGCTGACATGGCCCTCTCCGTCTTCTGGGCTGTGGTAGGGGCCGTCCAAGGGGGTAGGTTGTGGTCACGCATGCTCCAAACATGTGTTTGGACTTCAAATCCTCCCTCATCAAGGGGGTCCCCCGTCCTTTATCCCACATCTTGCCTCTGGTTACGCAGTACCTCACTCTAACGATCTAACCGTGATACACAGAACCTCAAGTGGATGCCTCCATGGGGCCTGATGCACCTGCTCTGATGCACCAAGGGGGAAGGGATGCTCCGGAAGTCTGGGTCTGTCTCTGTGAGAAATAGTATTGGAAACCTATGAAGATCCATTGCTGAAACGCAACAGAAAGATACTTAACGTAGTTACTAGCTGTGCTAACTGATTTAATGAACAGGCAACGTAACAAATGAGCATGTTTACCGAGTTAGCTTGTGAAAATGAATATCTGTAATTAAAGCGGCTCACAACTGACAGGCAAACAGGAAATCATTGTTATTATTATACACAAATCATCTTAAAATACCAGAACTTAATAAATGGGGGAAAAAAAACAAACAATGGCTAAAACTGTCTGCTAAATAAAAAATAATGACGAACACCTGTGGTCTTTTTATAGGACTCCAGTGGAGATTTTTTTTTTGAAGACCTAATTACGTTTTTGTAATGGTACCATTTCATTATTTCTTTGTAGCATTATTAAAAGAAAATGTCCATATTTTCTCTGTGTAAAAGGTCTGGCACATAGATTCAGGCATGGCGTTTGCTTAGTGCTACAGACACTCTGACAGTCTTAGCTACTTATTAGCAAAGAATGCAGGCCTTGGCAAGGCTGGAGTTTTCTCTTTGGTAATGCTGGAACCTGGCCAGGGGATAAGGGTGATGTGGACCCCTTCAGACAGCTTCTGCCAGCAGCTAACTGAGAATCCATGTAGCTGAGTGGGGGGAAAGGAGCCAGCTCTCCAATTAGCCTCCACAGTCTTGAATCTCAGTTTTGTGCCTTCCTGGCTGTGTGTCCTCTGGCGAGTTACTAAACCCCTCTGTGCCTCACTTTTCCGATTTGGAAGATGAGGATAATCATTTTACACGTAGACGAAGATTATTGTTTGAACGAGTACCTGAAAAGAACTTATTGTGCTTGGCACATTAGCTACTATTATTACCTGCAAATTACCATTCTGTGTGTCTTCTTTGACCAAGCAAAGGAATGCAGCACCAGGATGCCCCTAGCCATGCCGTCGAGTGGAACAGCAACATGAGTGGTTCCAATCTCCAGAGTTGGAAGTTTATTGTCTTTATAGCACGGAACACCATTTGAAAGGATCTTGCTTACCTAACTGCCTCTTGTCACTAGAATGTAGGCTCAGAGGTGGGGGTGCTGTGGGGGCAGGGAACCTGGGGATAGCTTTCAGGACAGATGACTCTGTGGGCATGTTTTACTTGACTACTGTCCTCTCTCCTGGTAAGTGCATATAAATTTGGGTAGGGTGGCGGGAAAGAATTACAGAAAATACAAAATATTCTTTTAAGTTGTAAGAATGGAGATGGGTGAGATTAAAGACAAGAAATTTGGCCACTTGCGAAGATTTCTTTCTTTTTTTTTTTTACTTCTGGGTCTGATCCTGGAGCTTAGCTCAATTATATATAATGCTTGTCTAAGAGATAAGTATAGAAAAGAGGGTTCTAGAATTTAAAGGAATTGATTCAGGCTGTTGAAGCAGTTGTTCAAAATAATTTTGTGCCTTCCTAAAATGGATCATGGGTAGGTCACTCTTCTTCTTACTCATTTCTTTTAATTGATTGATTGATTGATTGATTTTTTAAATAGTTTATTGTCAAGGTGGTTTCCCTATAACATCCAGTGCTCATCCCAACGAGTGCCCCCCTCCATGCCCATCACCCCCCTTCCCCTCTCTCCCACACCCATCAGCCCTCAGTTTGTTCTCAGCATTCAAGAGTCTCTCATGGTTTGCCTCCCTCCCTCTCCCCAACTATTTTTCCCCTTCACCTTCCCCATGGTCCTCTGTTAAGTTCCTCCTAATCCACCTATACATGCAAACATATGGTATCTGTCCTTGTCTGCCTGACTTATTTCTATCATACCCCTTCAGGCAAAGAACATAAAGCAGTTCACCTTTTGTAAAGGGCTCTACATCCCCCTTGAGCTATTGTCCCTGAAGGAAAGGGTCAAGTAGATACCATTTCTTCCTGTCCCGTGATTCCCTTTGGGCTTTGGTCACATTGCACAAATTAAAGTTGGGATGAGCAAAAGAGAAGCAATCAAGAAATGACAGGAGACAGTGTGCTGAATGGCTATCTTTGGTGACTTTCAAGCAGCTCGTTTTCTCTAAATTAAAGGAGAAATTGAAGACATGGCCATAAATATAAGACAAAAGTCAATGACAATGCAATGAAAGCCTTACCACTGAGCTCACAGAAGTAGCCTCCTGGTGCCTGAGTTCAATAAAATAAGGCAGTAGATAACTACTGTACAGATACTATTGTGTGAAAGTTCTCTCCGAGAACAGGCTGAGCCTCAGAAGAGGTAAACCCATGCAGCATATGGGAAAGAGTACCAAGAAGGACAGGATAGATCCTACTGAACTCCATGGTCTTGAGCCTCTGTGAAAGGCAAGGGCAAGTTGGATTAAGGAATTTTGCAGCCAGGGCTTTGGAGGGGGCATTTTTGCATTTGTGGGAGTTACAAAAAGAGATAGTCTTTGACCCAGAACAACTGGAAAAGAATGTTCTAGAATTCTTGAGCCATCCCAAGGAAAAAGATGCCAGCAGTGTGGGCTAGGAAGAAATAGCTGAATAGTCTCAGAAGGCAACCATCAGCATGGTGGTTAAAACCAAAGGCTTTGAAATCAGACACAAGTTCAAGTCTCCTCTCTGAAATTTCATATCTGTGTAAAGTTGGGGAAGCTACTTACACCACATAAGCCACAGTTTTCCTCTTTCTGCAATGAAGATTGCAGTCCTTACCTTATAGAATTGTTGGTCAGGTTAAATAAGATAATAAAGAGAAAACAGCATGGTGCTCGCTCAGGACAGGGGGTGTCCCCATACAAGCAGTGAGAAATGGTAGAGGTGGTATGAAATCATATTGATACAGATGACACCCTGTCTCCAGGTAATTTAGTCTCTCAAGGTTTTCTACTTGAAAAGGAGGCTTTCTTTCCTAATTTATTCTGACCCAAAGAATTACACCCTCCTAGGTACACAAAGTGTTATTTAGAGATTTCCAGTATGCCACCGTGATTTTAATGTTTACACAGATGAAAAGTGGCTTTTGCAGATTTTCCTTCTGATATACTATGATCTCTCAACATTTAATAAAAAAGATGTATTTTGACCAGGACAGCCCGTCAATTCAGTCAAACATCTAATTTGGCAGATTCTCCCCTCCCTCGACCTGAGTGACAGGCTCTTTGCCAACTTGATCTAATCGACTAAACGTTTTTGGTGCTTTGTTGATACAGATTCAAGTGATTTTTTTGTTTTTGTTATTTGCATGGACACAGGTACTGGATTTGAAGAAAGTGGGTGATCCCGGTGAATTGAAACTTTTACTTTTGTGTTTCCTTCTTAATTTGGTCCTTTGAGGGTTTATGATCCAAAGGGAATATGTAGGGAGGACGTAGAAGAGATCGGAAAATGAACGTGGAATGGATACTGGGTAATTAATGATCATGCTCAGGGAATGAGGGGTTTAGAATGGAAAGTGTGGCAACTTAAACAGAACTTGGAGCTTGGCCCTGAGGACCCATCCCCAGGTTGGGGTTGGGATGGTAATAAGGAAGCCCTGTTTGTCTCCAATTTCTGTACCCATGGCCCTTCCACCAGTGCAGTGGAAATTTAATTTCTCTTGCCTCCCAGCCTCTATTCCTAATTTTCTTTAAGAAGTAATTCCATCATTTCCTTTTGGGGAATTATCTGTCTCTAGCCCAGTATGGGCTTGCTTTGCTATACTTAAATCACTTTAGCCTTCTCTCTTTTGTCACAAGCTAGGTCCCTGCTCTCCGGGGACTCAAAATCATTGGGATTTTAAGGGCGGAAAATGTATTAGGAGCACATTCGTTGGAATGGGGCAGGTATGAGAAGCTTATGTCATTCTTGCTATCCAGACCCCCAGTCCCACCCTGCTTTATGTATTTTTCCGAGCTTGGTCCTCAAGCTTTCCTACTTCCCTAATCCTAACCCATTCCTCATATTCTAAGGCTTCCCTGTTCTGACAGCGTTAGTCAGAATCTGTTTATGCAAACAAAGATGAGACGGTCAACACTGGTTGCCAGGCCAACAGACATTCTCCTCTCTGTATTGTATGCTCACAGGTCTTTCTCGCACAACAGAGGGGGATCATGTATTCGCGTTCATGGCATCTCTTGAAGTCAGGTGGAGGTGGCTGTATTCATTAGCTACGGCTGCTGTAACAAAGTACAAAACTGAGGGAGGCTGAAACCACACGAATTTGTGTCTAGCTTTGAAGGCTGGAAGTCCAAGATCAAGGTGTCAGTAGGGCTGCTTCTTTCTGAGGGCCTCGAGGGAACACTTTGTTCCAGATTCCTCTCCTGGGCTGATAGATGGCTGTCTTCCTTCTCCCTGTGTCATCACATCACCTGCCCTCTGTGTCCAAATTTCACTCGTGGCTAAGACTCTCCTTAAAGACTTCACTTTAAAAAAAAAAAACCGAAATATTTATTTATTTATTTTGAGAGAGAGAGAGTGGAGGAGGGGCAGAGAGAAAGGGAGAGAAAGAGAATCCCAAGCAGGCTCCATGCTCTCAGCACAGAGCCCAACAAGGGGCTTGATCCCATGAACTGTGAGATCATGACCTGAGCTGAAATCAAGAGTCAGATGCTTAGCCAATTGAGCCACCCAGGCACCCCAAGACTTCACTTTAATTTGGTTACCTTTGTAAAGACCTTATCTTCAACTAAGGTCAGACTCTGAGGTATTGGGGGTTAGGACTTCAATACATAAACTTGGGGGAGGCACAATTCAAACCTTACAAGTGGCCAGATGACCCAGTCCTAACCAAGGAGGTTTAAGGAGAATGGTCTTTCTGGAAGAAGTTTTCCTGTGGGGCAACAGAGACAGAGAGATATATAAAGAAAGGGCTTAGTCTCTTCTGTCCTGCTTTGGACCACAGTAGTGTTAGTACGTAATACTCAGGGCTATGGCAGCCATTTGTGATTATGAGCTTATAAACTGGAGGCTGAATCTCTACTTGTGGAGGATAGTGAAGTAAAAGAATGGAAAAAAGAAAATAATATGGATCCCTGATGCAATGCTGAACCAACACAGGAACACGTAGCTCCAAACTTAAATACGTGAGATAATTAAATGCCTTGTTCAAATTACTGTCACTTGTTTTCATTCCTCCTTGAGACAGAGCCCTCCCCAGATCAAATAAAATCCTCAGTGACTTATATCAGTGGCTTATGTCCCCACTCCTTTCCTCATTTCCTCAATATTCACAGATTATCAGTGTATCCAGAGTATAAATGTCTGATATCACATCTGGTCAGAAAATTTCAAAGTCATCCAATTGGGTCCCTCCTTCTACCTTTTCTGATGCATAGATTTCTCCTGATTTCTGGGTCAGTGGCAGAATTAAGCCCACAACTAAATCTCTGTTACATTAGATCACCCCACCATGGGAATTCATTTCTGTGCCATTTTTCCTCACATTTTACTGGAGGTGCAGTGGATACTGGCATGGGGTCAGAAGGAGTGTGGGCATGAGACAGGTCCCCAAAGCAGCTAGCTTTTATTTTTTAATTTTTTTACTAAAAATCTTTTTTATGTTTATATATTTTTGAGAGGGAGAGACAGAGCATGAGTGAGGGAGGGGCAGAGAGAGAGGGAGACACAGAATCCGAAGCAGGCTCCAGGCTCTGAGCTGTCAGTACAGAGCCCGATGCAGGGCTCAAGCCCACAAACCATGAGATCATGACCTGAGCTGAAGTCAGATGCTTAACCAACTGAGCCACCCAGGTGCCCCAGCAGCTAGATTTTAAATTAAGATTTCTTCTTCATTTTTGTTTTATTTAATTAAATTAATTTATCTGAATTACTGTCCTATAAGGAAGGCTTGATCAAAGTCTGTAAGTGCATTGAGGAAGAAGAGATGAATAAAATGATCAAAATTGGCCTGGGAAGAGTGACATACTTACCTCTCAGGGTTGTTAAGAGTAAATGACTTAATACTATGTATAAAGCACTTAGTACAGTGCCAGGCTGGGTAAGAATTTCTATGTAAGTATTAACAATTAATGTACAGTTTATCAGTTTATCATGCTGCTGATTGTTGACGTACGTACGGGAAAGCTGGGACATTTCTGCAGATTCTACAATAGCCTGAGATGGTGGTTTCCAATTATGACCATGTGTTAAAATCAGCACTAACCAAGGTGACGCCCAGCCCCACTGAATCAGAACTCTGGAGCTGAGGCTTGAAAAATCTACATTTCTAGACAGTTCCCCATCTATGTGGAAATTATTGACAATCCGGGGGCAATGGCGACTTTTTGCTTATCAGATCTTAGCTGTGGTGGCAATGGGCCAGTCCTCATGAAAAACCTGTAAAAAAAATCATTTAATCTAGCCCCTTATTTTGTAGATGGGAGGTTGAAGGCTAGAGCGATAGAATGACTACTGAAACCATGCAGCTTGTTAGTGGGCAGAGATGGGGCCCAAACCCCCACCTGCAACCTTTTCTGCCCAACCCTCCTCTTTCCTTCTTTCCTACCCATTCTCTTCTGCTGAGGCTCTACACTCACAAGTGGCATGATAGGGTTATTGTTCTTGTATCTCTCCTCTTATCATGGTGTCCAGAAAAGAGTAGGACTCTAATATATATGTTAGTGGTGAACAAATTGAACTTAAACCACTTCTTCTACCTCTGTGACTCATGTGCCCCAAAGAGCTCAGTTTTTCAGCAAGTAAGGGGGAGGGGTTATGAGCTCTGCACCGATGGGGCTCAGTCAGACAGGGAAGAGGGGAGGTTGTGTTCTCTTACATACAGATTGATTCCTCAGGGCTTTTAGGGTTCTCATGGATGGAAACCTTTCCTTGCTACCTCCTAAGAGTAAGACTTATGCCTAGAACTTCATCTTGGCCAAGATGCTTTTGGTTCAAGGTGAAAGGAACCAACTTGAGCTTTCTTAAGTAGGAAGGGGGATTTATTGAAAGGAGTCTGGCTTATTCCATGGAGCCCGAGGGCCTCAGGGTGAACCACTCCAGGTGTTGCAAAACCACTAGGGAGTCAGGCCACTCTGTCTTCTCCTCTTGCATCTCTACTCTTCTGTCCCTGCAGATATGACTTCTATGCTTCCCCAACTGCAAGATCCAAGATGATCAGGCCATAATTTCTAGGGATTCCTCCTCTTCCCAAATGCCTTATTTATAGGCATAGGCAAGTTTCTCTAGCTGCTGTTAGGTCACAATTCCAAATTTCTTGGGAAAAGCCTTTATTTGCCCACAAGGGGCCACGGGTCCATCTGTTCTTGGATTAACTATGGTCAGGGGCTTTGGGGTCCTAGATTAGTATTGCAGAATGCTAAAGTGAGTGTCAGAGTAGTGGTGGACAAAGTGTGGTTCTTGCAGATAGCCTGGAAGGAGATGTGTGTGCATGTGTGTGTGAGCTGGCAGACTCTCTAAGCAGCATCAATGGGAGGTGGGTTTGTCAGCTTTACTATGAAAACAAACAACCCCCACATCTCAATGACTTACAACAATAAACATTTACATCTCACTTTTACATGTGCTGTGGCTCTGTGCCACATGTCTTCTCAGCCAGGACTCAGGTGGAAGGAGTGGCCCTTGTCTGGGAAACGACTTTCTTGTCACAATGAGAAAAGAACAAGAGGCTGGGCCAAACTATGCACCTGCTTTGAAAGCTTCTCCTTGGAAGTGGCTTGGCTGGAGTCTGCTTGCTCACCGTCCATTGGCCAAAGAAGTCCCAAGGCCAAACCTAACGATGAGGGAAGGAGTGCACACCACCTCCAGGAAGGCTCTGCAGTTCTGTCGTTGACAGGCAGGCAGGGGGATCCTTTACAACTAAGTGTGAACGCTAACAGTCGGCCACAGCAGGTCTTACTAACAGCAACAATAATTAACCTTTAACAGATGTTTAAAATGAGCTAGACAGCGTGCAAAGAGGCTTATGCAAATTACCTCATTTAATTATCCCAATAACCTTATGAAATAACCACTACTGCCCTCATTTTATTGACTAGAAAATGGAAGCTTTTATAGGTTAAACAACTTGCCTTGTGCTACAGCCCTGAAGCGGGACTGCCCAGATCCAACCCAGGTGCTCCTGGGGAATGCTACCTGTATCAGTTTCCTGTGGCTGCTGTAATAAATTGTTAAAACATAGTGGCTTAAAACGACACACATCTAGCTCTTTTTCCGTTATGGCAGCGTGTGGCCCCATGAACAGCAGGACACCCTACACCGTGTCCACTCTCCCAGGACACCTTACACAAGGCTGTGCGGGAAGTCCTACATGGGAACCAGTGCAAGTTTTTGGAGACGGTCGAGCTGCAGATCAACTTGAAGAACTACGACCCTCAGCAGGACGAATGCTCCTCGACACCATCAGGCGGAAGTTCACTCCCCACCCCAGGTTCACCGTATGTGTTTTGGGGGACGGGCAGCACTGTGATGAGGCCAAGGCTGTGAACATTTCCCACATGGACATTGAGGCACTGAAGAAACTCAACAAGAGTAAAATATTAGTCAAGAAGCTGGCCAAGAAGTATGATGTCTTTTTGGCTTGAGAATCTCTGATTAAGCAGATCGCATGAATCCTGGTCCCAGGCCTGAATAAGGCTGGTGGGTTCCCTTCCTTGCTGACCCACAATGAGGACATGGTGACCAAAGTGGATGATGTGAAATGGATGAAGTGAAGTCAAATTCCAGATAAAGAAGATGCTGTGTCTGGCTGTTGGGCACGTGAAGACGGAAGATGATGAGCCCCTGCACAACATCCACTCAGCTGTCAATTTCCTGGTGTCATTGCTCATGAAGAATTGGCAGAATGTCTGGGATTATACACCAAGAGCCCTAGTGCGCATGCTAAGGCACAGCTTAATGCTAGTGCTGCTAAAAAACCCAACCAACCAACCAACATCCACTTCCCCCACATCTGTTATCACACGGTTTTGAAGTCTGACCTTGGTCTACTAGGCTAAAACCAAGGAGTAAGCAGGGCTGCAGTCATTTCTGGAGACTCTAGGGGAGAGTCCATTTCCTTGCATTTTCCAGTTTCTAGAAGCTGCCCCCATCCCTTGATGTGTGTCCCCTTCCTCCATCTCTGAAAGTCCGCAGTGGTGGGTTGAGTACTTCTTATATCTTACTCCAACCCTCTTCCATTGTCCTTTCTACTTCCCTGACTTTCTCCTCTGCCACTCTCTCCCACTTTTTTAAAAACATTTTTTATGTTTTTATTTATTTTTGAGAAAGCGAGAGAGAGAGACAGCACAAGCAGGGGAGGGATAGAGAGAGGGAGACACAGAATCCAAAGACAGGCTCCAGGCTCTGAGCTGTCAGCACAGAGCGCAACGCGAGGCTTTAACTCGTGAACTGTGAGATCATGACATGAGCTGAAGTCAGACGGTAAGCCAACTGAGCCACCCAGGCGCCCCACTCTCTCCCACTTTTTAGGACCCTTGTGATTACATTGAACCCATCCAGATAATCCAGGATATATCTCCATCTCTAGGTCCTTAATCACATCTGCAAAGTCTCTCTTGCCATGTAAGGTGACATATTCATGGGTTCTGGGGATTAGGATGTGGACATCGTTGGGGGACTGTTATAATGCCTACCACGCACCCTTCCTTCAGGGCTGTATGTGGCCTCCAAGAAACCTCTGAAAGAAAGGCCAAAGATAACCATCCCCCCTACTCTCATTTACACTGATTTTTCCATAAATCAAGAGCAATAGTGCTTATGCACAAAGAAAGAAAGAGACGGAATAAATCAGGGAATCAACATAGAGTTCAAAGCTCATCATCTGTTTGTTAGTTGTGTAGGAGAGGGAGCCAATTGCTGGCTCTTAAAGTAGAAAAACCAACTTATTTCACTACTAATGTTCCTGGCATAACGCCATAATTAATATATGGTAACAATATTACGAAGAACGAAAACATACAATTATGCCCTTAAAAATGTCAACATGAAAAGTAAACTTAATAAAAGATAGGCACAGAAACATATATAACAAAGATTATCTTTAATAATGAAATTATTTATGATCAAACATTTATACTTAATTTCAGTTCAATTCTAAAATAGTCACAGTAATGTCATGATTAAATATTAATGCTAGCAGAAACAACCTAATTGGGAGGTTATTAAAGCTTCAAATTAAGTTTCTTTTTCTTTTCCTAACCAAAAAGTTCTGCCTAGAAGGGTATCAGGGGATTTTCAGCACATGTGTTTTATTCACATTGATTTGCTGGGCTGAGAAAGGGACTGCGTCACAAGAGGTTAAGCCCAAAGTCCCAGGCGATATCATGGGACATTTTCTGTCTCTCCTTTGAGTAACCAGAGGAGTGGCCATTACTCTTGCCTTTCTTGGAGCAGAGCTGGCCGGTGCTTGGGGTATAACGAGTTATCAGTTGGTGCCTAGTGAACCATCCCAAAACTTAAAAACAACCACTTTATTGCACATAGTTCTGTGGGTCAGCAATTTGGGCTGGACTTGAGCCCATCTCATCTGAGGTCACTTCTGGTGGCTTGACTGGAGCTGGGTATCTACGATGGCCTAACTCACGTTTCTGGTGATTGGTGCTTGGCTGTCAGTGGAGTCACATGTCTACAAGAGGCTAGTCTAGGCTTCTTTATATGGTGGCTGAGTTCTAAAAACAGCAAGAGAAACAAAGTAAACCCTTATCTGCAGGTGTCTTTTGAGTCTCTGTCCATGGCATGTTTGCAGACCATCCTATTGACCAAAGGAAGTCACATGACCAAGACAACAGTCCCATTCGGATGACCTGCACCTGGGCATTGATAGAAGAAGGCACAATTCACTGGGGACCATGACTATCCATCAACCACATGGCGAATTACCTAGCATGCATTTAGCATTCTCTAGGGATAAATGAGGCAGAAAAGGGAGTATGAATGTTTCATGTTCTCCATATCCTAATGAGGTTGTTGTCCCCAAGAAAGAAGCCATGCACATTTTTGTCATTCAAGAACAAGCTCCCTGTACACATTCCTCTTAGCTTCTCAATACTTTGGGCAGAGGTGAAGTGCCCATGATCAAAGACTCATGAAGTGTTTAAATCTCTCCATAAGCTGAGAAGCATGTGACTCCCATTCCACTCTGACAAGACCCTAGACTGAGCATCACCTCAGGAGTCTAGGTCATTACTCTTCAGTGGCAAAGCCCAGATTCAGATTGTGCTTCTCCAAAGAGTTGTGTACATACATTGTTGTGCCTCTGGATGTACTCTAATAGATTTTCTCCCTACGTACTCTATCGATTACTAGGGGAGGATTGTTGCTATCTCCAACCATAACTGCGGATTTGTCAATTTCTCTTTTTAGTCTATTGAGTTTTGCTTCATATATTTTGAAGCTCTATTACCGGGCATAATTTAGAATTGTTAGATCGTCTCAGTGATTTACCTTTTGTCATTAGATATGAGATACTATAATATCTGTAATGTTAGAAATATCATTAGATTCTGGGTAATATCCCTGTTCTGAAGTCTGCTTTGTCTAATATTAGTAAAGTCCCTTCAGCTTCGACACAATTAGTGTTTGCATGATGTCTTTTTCCTATTCATCTATTTTTAACTTATCTATGTTCCTTTTCTTTGGCTGCCTGTGGGATTTTTTTTTTAATCATTGGCTTTCAGCAATTTCATGATGGTTTTTTGGGCAGTTTTTCTTTAAGCTCATTCAACTTCTGGTTCATTGAGCTTCTTGAATCTGTAGGCTTATGGACCTCTGGATGAAGGTCATTATGGATGAATGTTCTTTCTTTGTCAAACTTTTTTTTTTTTGCTTTTAATGATTATTGACAAGCAAATCAGAAACAGAGTTTGAATTTTCTAAGACACAAAAGAACACAATATTGATTCACTAACTGGGGTTGGGATAGAAATAACCAGCTTGATCAACACCAGGAAGAGTCCATTCATCCAGGGATCAAAATTTTCTATCAGGAGTCAGGAGAGTTGGCTCGTGTCTATACCTGCCAGCTATGTGCTATATAAACTTAGGCAAGGGACTTCTCTAGTACCTCACTTTTCTCGTCTTGAAAAGGAGGGATTTGGGTCTTCTGTAATCTCTACGAATCCCTATATTTCAGTGTTGCATGAGTTAATGCAGCCTTTTCAAAGCATGCTTTAGAAAACAGGAATCTCATGTAATAATTTAGGGGAAAAAAAAGGATCTCATTCAAAGGCATCTGGATATACTGCAATACTTTGCATACTATTGTATTTCATAGAATCTATAATGCCGTTAAATACATACCACTACTTTATGCTCAACCAAGAAAGACAAACTGCTACTAACCAAACCATGAAATAACTCTTTCCCTGTACTTAGAATTTTTATTTTCTACCTTTTGAAAGAGTTCTATAATATTTATGTAAATATATGGATTTTAAACAAATGATCAGAAGAGTCCAATTCAACATGAAGGAAGCCTAAGTGACTTAATTTGCTTAAATTTTCTTCTTTAATACCCAAGAGTGGTTATGATGACTCCAAGTCATTGGTGTTCGTGTTATTTTACAAACTATCCTCTTCTATATCTTCTTCTATGTCATCAAGAGTTTGGATGATGCAACATTTCTTAAAAACATGCTCCACTATTGTTTCTGGGATTTTCTTCCAAGCCACTGACACCCACTCTGCAAATTTTAATGCATATGTTCGGGCCCAGCTGTTTTCTGGCTGACTACAACTGTAAGATGCATTTTGATTTTAGCAATGTTCAAATGTGGGAAAAAATGTGCATTTTGGAATGAAGGAAATATGGTATAATCCTTTCCAAGATATGCATAATGCATGATGCATATTTAAGGCCCTGAGATATCCTACACTAAAAAAAGTCTGTTTAACTATTTATCCTACTGTTTCCCAAACTTAACTGACCCTGGAATCTGGGCCCAATCCTAATATTTTCAGGACCTTAAAAGAGTATAAATGGAAGTCTATATACCAACAACTAAATATTGAAAGTTATAAATTAAGCTAAGAGTATGTAATATCATATATGCTATATCTTCCTATCTTGACAAATATACCTTCCTAATTACCCGGAAATCCAGGTTTGAATTCAGAAGTCTTGGACACTTTGGACCTCTGTTTTGGAAGAGTTTGGCTGTCAGCTCATGGTCTAGTCTGTCTTCCATTCCACCCCTGGTTGTGTATCATGCTACACAACCTGATACACATGTGTAGACACTCCAGTTGCACACCCACATCCAAGTTTCTTCCTCTAGGAGCATGTCTGGGTATGAAGAGTGTAGACCAGAGGAGCCATGCAGGTTCTGAGTAGACATGTCTCCTTGGACCTGTAGACCCCTTATCTCAAAGGGCACAGGTTGGGGAGGCCCAGAGTAGGCCTCTGTTCCTCAAGACCTAGGACAGGGACTTCTCTTTCATGGCCCCAAAGATGGGATTGCTGGAATGTTTTTATTACATAACACCTACCAATATCCCATGGAATAGGCAACACTTTCCAAGAGCTCCTCTGAGGGTGGGTGGTTCTATTGGTAAGTATGCTTCTACTACTTTCTTTCCCTTTCTTTTTCTCTCCTCTTCCCTTCTCCACTGTTTCTTTTAAATCCATCTTTAGTTGATTTATAGCATCCAATTTTTATATAACACCTTTACTCCCTTCCAAAGACACTCATATCTTTTCTTCTCTATAACATCTTTAGGGGGCACTGGGGGCAGTAATAGTACCCTGTTTTGGTACTTTTGGTAGGTGAGGAAAACAGTGGCACAGAGCAGTAAAACAGCTGGTCCAGGCCATTGAGAGCAGTAACTGTGTTAGGCTAGACCTCCGGACTCTGCTTTATCACTGCCAAGAGAAGAAATCAGTGACACCTTACCTGTTAAGAGTGTGTCCATCTACATGACTGGATGCCTATAACAAATTCCTAACTCTCATGTTTGTGCAGGGAGATGCTGTGTAGTAGAATGCAGTGGGTTGAAGCCAAAGAAGAGCAGGGATCTGGAAATAATACATGTAGGTCCCCTAACCCAGTCACCTCTCTGCTCAAATCTACTGCACAAAAATCTTGATGCCAATTCAAGTTAAATGAAGGGAATTTGTTTTACCATCTGGAATAGTCTCTTGGCCCTCTTAGAGGTGTGAAAAGAGGAGCTCTACCAATGGAAGGGAGACAAAATCCTGTTAAGTTGGGCCATAACTCTGTAGAGAGAGGCTAAGAATGTGTGTGTGTGTGTGCACGTGCCCGTGTGTTATCGTTCACAAGTATGAACAATAAGCACCTATTTACAGGTATCACCCTGCACCCCTACCCCAAGGTAAGCTTTTAATTCTATAAGCAAAAGGAGAGACCCTTTCCTTCCTCTTTTCCAGAAGTCTGCACTCTAGAAGTCTTATCTTCCAGATGGTCAGAAGCTGGACCTTGGAAGTCCTTGTAACAATTCCCCTGTTTGGTGTTTAACCATGAAGGTGAAGGAAGCCCCCTGATGTGTCCAACCCAGCTGCACAAGTTCAACCAGATTGACAACACTGGTAAGGTCCTTCCATTTTTCAAAAGATTTGGAAAGCAACACTCCCCTTTCAGGGGCTTTATATACCTCCAACCACAGTTCTGCAGTGTCGGGGCAGCTCTGTATACCCATTACAATGGGAGACTGAAGAATGCTAATTTCTTTTCTGGCGTGGTACTTAAAATTCTCACTCTGCGCCAGTTCACACCACAACCGGACTAGTTATTAGGCTGGTGTCAGTAACACCTCAACTTCCATCGTATCTCTACGAAGGGTGGTATATTAATTGGGGTCTCTAACGCTGTTGTTAGTGAGAACTCTAAAGCACAATTAGTATTAATAGCCACTATAATTGACAAGAAGACTTTTGTTGCTTCTCTAAAACGCTTTGTGCCTTACACTGAAAGCCACAACACATGTATGTGTAATCAGGGAACCCGTGGAAGACAGAGGACTAGTGTAATTAGAGTGACAGGTGACAGATTTAGCCTTTAAAATTAAGACCTAGAGTTAACACTGCCTTTACCCCTTTCCCCCCCAGTCCCTAATCTAGTGGTATTATTTGCATGACTATAAACCTTTCCAAGATTATGCGGATGTTCTATATGACTGATATTTACTTTAAATATATGTCAAATATCCAAGAGCTGAAAGAGAAGTTCAAATGCAATTTGTACT
Organism: Proteles cristata cristata; assembly: GCA_017311185.1. Lineage (NCBI taxonomy): Eukaryota > Metazoa > Chordata > Mammalia > Carnivora > Hyaenidae > Proteles > Proteles cristata. The sequence continues at coordinate 1,076,006 of JAESUZ010004545.1, forward strand.
TATCAAGAGGTAGACGGCTAAGGCCAGAGCCAGTATTTGTCTTTTGATTTCTGCCCTCGTCTTTATGAATAAATAAGAATATGAGTCTTTGGGAAAACACTTTCCATAGGGGAAAAGTCAATAGCAAGCGTGTGTTTCATGCTGTAAGAGTCCCTGTTTTCTACCTTGCACCGTCTGAAGGAACGAATCAGTGGTGATTTTCTGTATGATCCAGCTGCATTCAAGTGCACCCATGAAATGGTTTCACATCCTAAAGGAATTATTCTCACTGATTTTTAAGTCTCCTCCCCCCATTGCCATCCTCTATGATTTCTGTAATAATGCTCTTGAGATAAACATTACATCCCACCTGAACAAAAGACCAATTTTTGGAAGGAAAGGAAGATAGAGGAGTTTGGGGAAAAGAGAAGAGAATTCAGGTCAAGAATAGAGATGGGAAGATAAGAACTCTGGAAAGGTCATTGCCCACAAGGTGGGACAGGGGGTGGTGAAAGGAGACCCGCGAGGAACAAACGCTTCCTTGTGGGCACTAATGCTCTTCCAGTACCACACAGCAAAGCTGGAGCGTCCACGAAACATTTCTGGCCAGCGCCATGAGGGCTTTATATTTGTTTGCTTTTTGGTTTATCTGCTTATTTTGACGAAAATCCCATCCAAAGTGGCTTGCGTTGGTTTGTTTGCTCTTCTAGCAATGAGTTCACAGGAACTGGTCAAACGGACTGCTTTGTGGTTTTTAAGACCCCCAGAGAGGAGAGCCGAAGTGAGAGTCATGCCTTAAATACATTTAGCAGCCCTTACCAAATATTTCCAACCCTCTGCCTCGTAGACGCATGGTAGGATTACACTTCCCGCTCCTCTAATGGTTGGATGGAGCCGTGCACGAGCCCAGGTCAATGAGGTGTGAGCAAAAGTAACATTCGTCTTTTCTAGGCTGGAATGTCTCGTTCCTCGTGTAAGACTCTCCAGAGCTCCCTTTTGCCCTGGCGTGGTGACCAGGGGGGAGGTGGCGGGGAGCTGCTCCATCTGCCTACATCTCTGGACGACTGCAAAGACAAACGGACATGAACACCTCTGCTGACCTGGGACAGGCATGTGTTGTGAATGAAACTAAGTCCCGGAGTTTTTGAAATTGCTTGTTACTAGAGTATATTCTAGCCTATTCTGGTATATGCAGCCAGTTTGAGACGAAGTCTGATGCACAAACCGTAAAGATTGTTCTGGCTACAGATGCATGTCTCAGTCGGGGTTTTCCAGAGAAACTGATTAAGAAGGTGTGTGTGTGTGTGTGTGTGTGTGTGTGTGTGTGTGCCTGCATGTGTGTATAAAGAGATTTATTATAAGAAATTGGCTCACATGACTATGGAGGCTGAGAAGTCTCAAAAATCTATAGCCTGCAAGCTTGAGACCCAGAAGATCCAAAGATCTAGTTCCGATTGGAGTCCCAAAGCCTGAGAACCCAGAAAGTCAATTCCTATAAATTCTGGCCTAAAAAGCTGCAGACTTGAGACCCATGAAGAGCCAATAGTTCAGTTCAAGTCTGAAATCAGAAATAGACCCATGTCTCAGATCAAGCTCTCAGGCAGGAAAAGTTCTCTCTCATTTAGCCCTTCTCTTCAGGCCTTCATCTGATTGGGTGAGGCCCATCTGTGTTAGAGAGTGCAATTGGCTTTATTCAGTCTACCAATTCAAATGTTAGGCTCACCCTAAAACATACCCAAAGTAACATTTGACCAAATATCTGGGCAGCCTAGGGCCCAGGTGAGTTGAGACAAGATTAACTGTCATGAAATGCATTTGAGGCATTGAGAGAAACAAATTCATTCTATGGTGAACAAATCTAGGGGCCAATAGGGAGTAATGGAATCTGGTGTTAAGATCAGTCCATTTGGCCAATGAGGCTCCAAAGACCATTTTAGTGCAAGAGGGACAAATGTCTGGGGCTTATCTGTGAAAGCCGGATTATATAACAGCCCTTCTTGACAGTCAGTGTGTGTTTCCATCTTGAATCTTTCCAGGGTACACAGGGTTCATACAGTTCTGACCTTGAATTTGTTCTCTCTAGTGCTCTTTTTGAAGGATGGGGAAAGGCCTTTATCGCCCTCTTAGAAAGTCTTGTTATTTGGGCCTTAAAGTTGACTTTTTGGCAAAGTGCTGCCAAGAGGATGATTCCCAGGGAAAACAAAACAAGCCAACGGTAAGTTGGAGAGTCGACCTCACCGATCACTACACCTACCAGCTATGGTTATTTTAATTTTCAGTACACGTAACTCCATTAGTCTCCAAAGAGAGGCTGGCTTTCTGTGGACTTGAAGAGAATGTCAAAAGAAGGCTTAGCTCTTAAGACTGGGGTTAGGATCTAAAGGTATAAGATAAAAACTGTATAATCAAAAATTTCATTAAAAATATGTTAAATTTGGGGCACCTGGGTGGTTTAGTCAATTAAGAGCCTGACTCTTGATTTCAGCTCAGGTCATGATCTCATGGTTTGTGGGATTGAGCCCTGCATTGGGCTCTGTGCTGACAGCATGGAGCCTGCTTGGGATTCTCTCTCCCCCACTCCCTCTCTGCCCCTCCCTGGCTTACACGAATGCGTTCTTTTTCTCTCTCTCAAAATAAATAAATAAACTTAAAATGCTTTTAAAATATTTTAAATTCACTTGGACATATAGCAAACATGGTTTAGGGGTACAGTATCAAACCTTAATAAGCCCAGAACCACCATATTCTCCTTGAAGTGTTGGAATCATGGTTTCTTGAGTTGAATCGATCTTGAGTTTCTTGCTTATCTGTAGGCACCATATTATATTAAAAACTCTTTTGTGTCCCTGAGCACACTCAACTGACTTTGTGGAAGCTGCAAGTTTGTATATGGGGATTCCACTGGCCTTCCTGCTGTGTATGGCCAACATTAGCATAACAGAAGCTCAATTTAGAACCCAGTGTGGACTAGCACATGAAGTTTTAAAATTCTTGGCATTCTTTAGTAGACTTCTGCCCATCTTAGATGTCCTTAAAGGTCACCAGAGCAACAACCCCAAGGAATTACTCTAGTGGCAGATTTTCAAAAATTAGCTTTGAGCTCAACTTCTTGTTAAGTGAAAGTGATTAAAAAGGATTTCAAGCATGCAGCCCATGACGGCTGAAAGTGGCAGATGGTGTGAGCTAGTACATTATGTCAAGGAATCCATGTACATTTTTGCAACCATTTACAGCTCTTGGTACATATTAATACTCCCAGAACGCTGTCATCACAGGAGCCTGGCCAGCTGACCCTTGTCAAATGTGCCATTTCTTTTTTGTTTCCAAAAAGCTTCATTTGAGTTGCATTTTCCTATCCTCTCCTAGAAGAATCTTGTTTGGAGATTTTGTTAAGAATTCAAGGCATTCAAAATTACTCTTTGAGTCTCTTATTTATCTATGTCTCATTTGTCTGGGATAGATGCTGGAGGCTGAGGAACTTTTACTTCTTGACTGCTCTGTCTATTGTGAGTGACTTCCCCCTCCATGCAGGAAGACTTCAGGGAAGGCAAAGACAATGTGAGTCTACAAACTCCAGCTTATTGACCCTTTGGCCACAGCAATAGTGAGAAGAGCCCATTTTGGTAGGGAAGGTGGTCCAATCAAGCTGCCTAATCCAGGTGGGTCCTGTCCTTGCGTGCTGTTGCATTAGCAGAAGAAATGGTCCAAAACCCGAGCTTGCATTGACCCAGTAAGATGCACAAGCCACTACTGTCTTTTTTTGGACCAATAGCCTTCATTTGCAAAATATCTGGGAAAACTGTAAAAAGGGCCCAGCCTCTGTCTAACATCTAGCTCACCTCTTACTTCACACAAAGCTGGTTTGCAGTTTGGGGCAGTTTTGACAAAGGACTTCCTTGAATGTGATCACCTTTTCTCATACCTGACAAACCATCGAAGCCCGGGCCACTCAACAGGGCGTGCCATCTATCTATGGTTGGGATACAAGCAAGGCCTTGGAGATGGTAGACAACCTCCAGGGCATTTCTTTGAATATCTTGAACTGTTCAGGTCCTAACTGTAGGGCTACTTTGGCCGTGGCAGAGGGAAGTGCTCTCGGGCAACCAAGAGTGGAAAAGGAGGCTGTCGTGCTTTCAGGGTCACACTTGAAGCACTGTCTGCTGCAAGGTGGCAGTGGGCAGCATCCAGCGGGCTGATTCACAGGCTCTGGGCTGAGGATCCCTTGTAATATTTGAGGAGAAACCCATAGGGAGGGACTGGACTTCAGATAATCTGAACCTATGGGGACTTGGATTCACTATGGTATGAGTACTAGAAAAGTAATTTGGCTCATACCAGGTCCTCGTACCTTTTTTCCCAGCTTGCCTCTGGTCCAGGACTCATTCTCATGTGTCCTCTCCTTGAGCTCACCCCATTTTAACAACAGTCATTTATGGCCTCTGGAGGGATCTACGTAGCATAACAAATTAGTCATGAAGACTGGACAGCTCAGGCATTGTGAAATGTACCCCTGGCTGACTTTTCTGTGGCTGTCTTTTGAGATCTGGGTGACAAGATGACACCCAGTGGGTAGCAATAGTGTTTTTCTCTGAAGGAAATGAATGTTCCCACTGCCAATCATCCAGGGAAGTGACGAATCTCAGGCAGAAAGTGAGAAAGCTTCGTGTGCCAAGGTGGTAATGAAGGCTGTAAAGTTACAGCGCTCCTCATCGGCATTAATGTTCTAATTGTGTTACCTGGGGCAGGTCCTCCGGGAAAAGGATCAAGGTGGTCGAATTTAGACAGGGAGAGAGAAGGAAAAAGTCGGCTGGTGCATTGGGAGAGGGTGGATCCCTGAGAAGTGGAGATGAATCATGAGCCCTCAGGGGGAATCCAAGATAGAAAAGAAAGCCTTGGCTGACAAACAGGACAGTCTACTCTCTCTTGTTGCAGGCCAGCCCTGACTATCACAGCGACGCGCCGGAGCATCTGCTCAATAGATACCTGTTGGATTATTTGTTCCTTACCTCACACTTCCACCAGGCATTGCTAATGACCCAAGAACCTGACAGCAGCCCCTTATCTGGTTTCACTTGGGAAGCAAAAGGAGCTCATTGGAAAACAAGTCACCTTTTTTCCTCCATTCTCTAGGGAGTCCAGACCTCACTCTTGAGTGTCCAGGGCCTGCATTACTCAGAGAGGCGTTAGGTGACTTCTTGCTCAGGCATGATTTCAGCCTTACTGGAAAACCCCGCTCTGAGCAAAAATATATTCCTTCTATTACTAGCTGCCTAGAACCCCCTCACTATCTCTATGGGTTAAGCATTAGGTTTCCAAGAGTCTTCTATAAAAACGCAAATGCCTATAAATTGTCCGCTGTTAATGCTGGGAAGAGTTTAACCCTGAGTTTCCCCGAGGTGGGCCCTTGTGGTACAGAAGACGGTCATAGGTGGTCACAGTCTGATCCAGTGTCCTTTTTTATTTTATATTTTTATTTGTGCCATCACTTCCTGTTTAAGGCAAGTGGACCTACTCATTAATGTTAAAGATGCTACATTTAACTTAAATAAATGTATTGCATTTTTAAAAATGCAACTTGAAGGAAAATATTAAGTACATTGTAGACAGGTGCCCCTGGAAAGTACCTTGAGTGATTTGAAGTTTGGGGAATACTGAGGTAATCGCCTATCTTATTTCATAGATGGAGAGGCCCTGTAATGGGCGTGTTGTGAGTTCCTGGCATTCACAAGTTGAATAACCAAGTAATGATGCGGGCTGGGCATAACTGGACAGGGTGTAGGAAAGGGACGGATTGATCACGGGGGCCGGGTGGACTAGCGGGTGAAACCCCAGTTCTCTCTGTGGCTCTTCCAGGAGTGACAAGGTCCTAGGTGACCATTATTTCATCCCCCTCTCAGGTGAGAGCCTCGGGCATTGGGCTGGGCAGATGCGTGTTTGTGCATAGACTTCCTTTCGGGAAGCAAGGAGCCTAAAATTAAGAACAGACCATCCCCTGGGATATCCTTCCAGAAGGTGCTGGTAGGAATGACAGATGACGTTGGAGGCTAACAGGGGGGCCAGGCATGGGGTAGTGGACACACTTCCAAGAGCAAGACAGAGAGATTCCCCAAAGGCTTGAGGATGTGATCAAAGGCGATTGTAGGGTGTTTTGATCTTAGCTATGGCCAGCTTCCTTTACTGACCTTAGAGGCTGGCACCCCTGGGTTTTTCAGAACTTGATTTCCTCAGGAACCAGCTAGTGGCTTTGAAGAGCTGGATGGTCTTGTGCAGGAGGGAAACACCGGCTGGTCTTGCCCCCCCCGGTCTCCCCAAGCCTGTGGGTACATAGTTGGCTCTCTGCAAGCATTTTCTGATGAATGAATGAACATTTATTCATTTATTGCTCTAAGTTGAGTTCGAGGATCTTGAGAAGATATTTCACCTTGATGAGCCTCAATGTTTTCATTTTTAAAGTAAAATGACACAGTTGGCTACGTCATACCCTAAGTTCGGTTTGCCTCGTAAGGCTGTGGTGTGATCAGCTGACGATACCTATTTATTTTTGGAGTGCATACTGTATGACAGGTACTGAACCAGGAACCTTCCATGCATTCTTCTCTCCCTGTTATCCCTGTACATAAGGGCAGTACCCTCTTCAGGAAAACTATAGCATTTGTAAGGCCCAGTGTAGAATGAAGATGTGAGACTCCTTGTTCAAAAATCACTAAGAATTTCCAGAGGGGGACAGCAGAGCATGAAACCAGGTAGGAGGCCCTGCTAAGCGTGGGGCTCTGTGGAACAGCAGATGCCACCCATCTCCGAAGCTGGCCTTGACTATTGTTTCCCGTTTGCAGATGATTTAATGAAGGTGCAAAGCAGTCCACACTGCCACAAGGTCACTGGCTACACAGAAGCACATGGGATCCATTTCCTGGCAGTTTGAATCTAGATGCCAAGTGTGTTGCCACCAGCCTATAGCACCTTTCGAGGAAGACGATGTGTGCAGAAAGACGCTTTGCAGAAGTATGGTGTGATTTTCCTTTCACCAACAGGTGCAGCCTTATGATAAAGGCCGTAAAAGAGCTAGCTGTAAGGTAAGTTCTGGGGGTCGAATATATAGCATGGTGATAGTAGTTAGTAAAAAACTGCATTGCATACTGGAGATTTGCTGAGAGAGTAGATCTTAAGTGTTCTCATCACACATGCAACAAAAAGATAACTATGAGATGATGGACGTGTTCATAAACTGGATTGTGGGGGCACCTGGGTGGCTCAGTCAGACTTTGGCTCAAATCAGGACCTCATGGTTCCTGAGTTTGAGCCCTGCATCAGGCTCTCCACTCTCATGCAGAGCCTGCTTCAGATCCTCTGTCTCCCTCTCTCTCTGCCCCTCCCCAACTCATTCTCTCTTTCTCTCTGTGTCAAAAATAAACACTTGAAAATTTAAAAAAAAAATCAGGACATCTGGGTAGCTCAGTTGATTAAGCACCTGACTTTGGCTCAGGTCATGATATGGTTCGTGGGTGTGAGCCCCGCATCGGGCTCTGTGCTGACAGCTCAGAGCCTGAAGCCTGCTTCAGATTCTGTGTCTCCCTCTCTTTCTGTCTTTCCCCCGCTCGCACTCTGTCTCTCTCTCTCTCAAAAATAAACAAACATAAAGAAGTTTTTTAAAAAATAAAAAAAATCAACTGAATTGTGTTCATCATTTCACAATGTTTTTTTTTTTTTTACAAATAGTTTATTGTCAAATTGGTTTCCACATAACACCCAGTGCTCATCCCCACAAGTGCCCTCCTCCATGCCCATCCCCCCTCCCCCCACATCCATCAGTCCTCAGTTTTTGTCAGCATTCAAGAGTCTCTCATGGTTTGCCTCTCTCCCTTTCCCCCACCATTTCCGCCCTTCTTCTCCCCCTTGGTCCTCTGTTAAGTTCCTCCTATACGTGCACACATATGATATTTGTCCTTCTCTGCCTGACTTATTTCGCTCAGCATAACACCCTCAAGGTCCATCCATGTTGCTACACATGGCCAGACTTCATTGTTTCTCATTGCCATGTAGTATTCCATGGTATAGATAAACCACATCTTCTTGATCCATTCGTCTGTTGATGGACACTTAGGCTCTTTCCATGTTTTAGCTATTGTGGAGAGTGCTGCTATGCACATTGGGGTACGTGGGCTCCTATGCCTCAGCATTTCTGTATCCCTTGGGTCAATTCCTAGCAGTGCTATTGCTGGGTCCTAGGGGAGTTCTATTGTTAGTTTCCTGAGGAACCTCCACACTGTTTTCCAGAGGGGCGGTACCAGTTTACATTCCCACCAACAGTGTAGGAGGGTGCCCGTTTCTCCACATCCTCGCCAGCATCTAGAGCTCTCTGATTGCTCATTTTAGCCACTCTGACTGGCATGAGGTGGTATCTCAGTGTGGCTTTGATTTGTATTTCCCTGATGAGGAGGGATGCTGAGGATCGTTTCATGTGTCTGTTGGCCATCTGGATGTCCTCTTTGGAGAAGTGTCTGTTCATATCTTCTGCCCATTTCTTCACTGGGTTGTTTGTTTTTCGGGTCATCATTTCACAATGTATATGTATATTAAGTCATCAGGTTGTATGCTGTAAAGAATCATGTTGTAAAAAAATTATGCCGTCCAACTTAAATATAGTTTAAAAAACTTATTTTTATGTCTTTATTTTATTTTGAGAGACAGAGACAGAGAGTGCGTGGGGGAGGGGCAGAGAGAGAGGGAGACACAGAATCTGAAGCAGGTTCCAGGCGCTGAGCTGTCACCACAGAGCCCGACGCGGGGCTTGAACTGTGAGACTGGGAGATCATGACCTGAGCCAAAGTTCGATGCTCAACCGACTGAGCCACCCAGGCGCCCCTAAATATACTTTTTACCTGACAATCATACCTCAGTAAAGCTGGGGTGGTGTGGGGGGTTGAAAGCCCAAAAAAGAAGCCCAGCAATGAGGAAATTTCTGGAAACCACTTTCTCTCAGAAGCATTAGCTGCCCCTGGTAGGCCTGGCCTGGAGGGATTCCTAATTCCCACACAAAGCACTCTGTCCTCACGCTGTCTTCCACCCTCATTTAGAGACCATAAACATTGCGACAGGTACTGATTGGTTTGAGGCCATCAACACGAGTTTACAAAAGGGGAGGTCATGGTTAATCAACATGATTAATATCGCCTGTGAAGTGTCTCAGAGCCTCTCGCGGGAACGAAGGCACTAGAATCCGCCTGAGCTTTGAGGAGGCTCTCGGTCCGGAAGACAGGCAGAGTGGTGGGGATGAACTTGGCTGGCAGTGAAGGGCTGAGGACAAAGCCAGTTTGTCAAAGGCTCCTGTGACTCCAGTAGCGAGAAGTCCTGATTCACGCCTTCACGGAAAATTCTTCAGTCGCTCACCTTGCCAGCTTCCAGGGGAACACCGCCTACCGGCCTGAAATCTCCCCAAAGGCCTTGTTTCTATGCTGACATCATCCCTTACCCACACTTTACTTCCTCTTTGGGAAAGGGGGCGCTGTGTTCAGAGAAACTGAATCCCAAGTGTGGTTCCAGTTGATGTGGATAACCTAACGCCTACACCAAGACTTCTTTCTTTCTTTCTTTTTTTTAGGTGTCTTTTTATTTATTTTTGAGAGAGAGTGAGAGACTGAGTGTGAGCGGGGGAGGGGTAGAGAGAGAGGGAGACCCAGAATCCTAAGCAGGCTCCAGGCTCTGAGCTGTCAGCACAGAGCCCGATGCTGGGCTTGAACCCAAACCACGGGATCATGACCTGAGCCAAAGTCGAGGCTTAATTGCCTGAGCCACCCAGGGACCCCAAGACTTCTTTTTAAGTCTGTGAACAACACCATGAACCCAAATAGAGGTTGCCTATCACAACTGAGTGGAGACTACTCTACAGGCAAGTGGTGTGCTGTCAAATTCTCCACCTCTCCTCATGCCCTGAGGGGGAGTTGATCGACTATCTTGAAGGCAAAGGGGGTGGGATGGAAACCCATTATCTGTACCTAGACCAGGGCTCAGCAACGTTCTGTAAAAGGCTGATGGTAAATCTTTTAGGCTCTGGGGGCTGTATGACCTATGTGGCAACTGGTCAATTCTGCTGTTTCCACGTGAAACAGCCCCAGACAATATGTAAATGAATGAATGTGCCTGTGTTCCAATAAAACTTTATAAGAAAAGGTGATGGGCTGGGTTTGGCCCAGGGCCATAGTTTGCCAGCCCTTAATCTAGGCTTTCCTTTTGGGGGTCTCAAAATTGAATGTGCCTGAGGTTTGCTGTGGATAGATTTATGGAGACAACAGTGGTTCAGAGGATTTTCTAAAGATGGTCTTGATGGTGTGTAATATGGAAAGACTTTGTTCCCAACCCTAGCCTAACATGCTGTTTTATGTGATTTTTTTTTTAATTAATGTCTGAGAAAATTGGGTATCAGGGAAGTTAAGTAACTTTTCCAAGGGCATCCAGGGATGGAGCTGGGATTTGAACTGTCCATTTTTGGAATTTCTCACAAGCATCTAGAATTAACTGATATAAATGACCTATCTTTCAGTACAGTGCTTCCCGTAGCCTACTACTCTGGTCCCTGATAGAAGCTTCGGTGACAGGATTAGGGGGGAGGAATGAGAGGAGCATCCACCCAGAAAGGGTTTAAAAGGCAATATCAGCACCCTCCCCTCCAATTAGCTCTTGTCCTCCTTCCATCTCCCTCCTCCTCCACCTCCCTGTAACAGAAATCCTTTGAAATATAATAATGCTTTCAATGGACTCAGTCGTTTTTATTAGATGTCAAGACCATATTTGGCCAAAGTCATGGGACTCCCATTTCTTGACCAAGTATGATGTCATTGAGACGTTCATGTTCTTGACATTGTTTCAAGAGTCCCAGCTATGTTTTTATGGGCTCTCACAGTGGGGAAGCAGCCATGGCAATGCATGGCCATATCAATTAGAAGTGGATTAATTAAGCAATAAGACAGGAGCAGCAGTGCATTTCAGAGAGGTTATTGCACGGCTCAGAGAGTGCTGGTGAGGCATCCAGCCAAAAGTTGAGTGACTTCCACTGGCCAAGGCATTTCAGCCATCCGAGACATGTAATGTTCTCCCAGAAACAGTATCCTCTGCCATCCATTTCCACTGTGAGAAATAAAAAGACCCTCTTATTAACTAGGTGTTATTAGGCATGGGCAAATTGACAGCCATTTCATTATTTCATAATTATGATTAATGGCCTTCCCAATGAAGTCATCGTCCACTATCCCAAAGCCAATTGGTCCCCTTTGGGACTGTGTCACCAAGTCGTGGTTAATGGTCCTAGAAGCATGAAACGCATATAGTTTCACAAATCCTGGGAGGGAGGGCGAGCCCTAATTGCCTTTGGAGACTATTTGCACAGGAAGCAAGCCTCTTCTTGGGGAAAGTGAATGCTGAAGAGGCAAAGGCAGGCGGGGACCCATGGATGTGGCAGGGGGAGAAGCAGGGCAAGAAGAGGCAGGGAGTCAACTGCCATGCGTTTTTACCCCATGCTCTGCACTCTACAAGCACATTCACATAGATCTTTCATTTGAGCTCTTAAGTAATTCTTTGAAGGGAGTGAATGCTGTCATTACTACTGCAGAGAGGTCAGGCAACTGGCTTGAGGTCACAGAGGTATTGACTGGCAAAGTTGGCATTCTGCCTCAGAGCTTTGGAGTAGTGCCTTCCTTGTTCTATGGGTACCGTGGCCAACAACTATGGTGCTGGGTAAAGACACACATATGATTAACAGGAAATCACTGAACACTTCTCCTCCTCCCCCTGCCTCCTCCTCCTCCTCCTCCACCACCACCTTCTTCTTGTTCTTGTTCTTGTTCTTGTTCTTCTTGTTCTTGTTCTTGTTCTTGTTCTTGTTCTTGTTCTTCTTGTTCTTGTTCTTGTTCTCGTTCTCCTTCTCCTTCTCCTCCTTCTTCTCCTTCTCCTTCTCCTTCTCCTTCTCCTTCTCCTTCTCCTTCTTCTTCTTCTTCTTCTTCTTCTTCTTCTTCTTCTTCTTCTTCTTCTTCTTCTTCTTCTCCTTCTTCTTCTTCTTCTTCTTCTTTTTCTTTCTTTCTTTCTTCTTTCTTCTTTCTTTCTTTCTCTCTCTCTCTCTCTCTCTCTTCTCTTCTCTTCCTTCTTCCTTCCTTCCTTCCTTCCTTCCTTCCTTCCTTCCTTCCTTCCTTCCTTCCTTCCTAGATGTCCTAGAAATTCAAAGAGGAAGCACTAGATTACAGATAATGTTATGGCTGAGTTGTGTCCCCTACTCCCTCAATTTGTATGTTGAAATCCTAACTCTTTGTTCTTCAGATTTAACTGTTTTTGGAGAAAGTGTCTTTGAAGAGGTATTTAAGCTAAATTGAGGAAGTTAGGGTGAGTCCTAATTCCAATATGACTGGATTTCATAAGAGGAAATTAAGACATAGAAAGACACAGAATGAAGACCAGATGATGACACAGAGAGAAAACACTCGAAAAAGATTAGACCTCAGAAGAGACTAACCTCTTAGTCTTCTAGCCTACAGAACCACAAGAAAATAAATTTCTGTTGTTTTAGCAGCCTGGTCTATAGTACTTTGTTACTGTCATGCTAGCAAACTAATATAGTTGGAAGGGAAATATAACCCATGGTAAAATGTAGTCATAGATAAAAAAAAGGAAAAATAAAACAGATAAAATACAGTAAAAACCATTCTTTGGGGGTGGGCATTAAGTCAATAGGTACCCAAATTTTAAATAGTCATACTCTTTAATATAGATGTTCCATATTTAGAAATTAATCCTAAATAATTGGATAAATTTGTGTGAATGTATTTAAAATGATGATGGGGGAAAGTGAGTGGCTCATTGGGTTAAACATCTGATTTCGGCTCAGGTCATGATCTCATGGTTCATGGGATGGAGCCCCATGTCAGGCTCTGTGCTGACAGCTCAGAGCCTGGAGCCTGCTTCAGTTTCTGCATCTACCTCTCTCTCTGCCCCTCCCCCACACTCTCTCTCTCAAAGATAAACATTAAAAAATTTTTTAATTAAAAAAGATAATGATGCATGCAGGATCCCATATAATTGGGATCTATGCTTCCATGGGTAGAGAATTGATTCAACAGAGTATGGTAGGTACATGGATGCCATGGAATATAATGAGTCATTGAAAAGGATGAGGTAGATCCAATAGTACTAATGTAAAAGATGTCCATATTGTGTTGTTAAACTTTTTAAAAATATTCCATTTATATGTATTTCCATTTATTAAACATCTAGAAGGATACACACCAACAGTTTACAGTTTCTTTCTCTGTGTAGGTGACCACTGAAGGGGACTTCGACTTTCTACTTGATGCACATTTGGAAGAAGAAGATGGACTTTGCTAGGAGGACAGATTTCTAAACCTCCTCAGTAAATCGTGCGTTTCTCTCCTTATAGGAGTGGTTCTGGCAATTGGCTGAATGCACACACGTTTGGAACAATAAAACAAAACAAAAATAGCCAACGCTTAACTGAATGCTCTTCTGGGTGCTTTACATGAAAGAATTCGTTCAGTTCTCCCAAAAGTCCTATGAGGTAATGGAATATTGTGATTTATAATGAGATCTATATATTTGGTCTTTTTTTTTCTTTTTTTTCTTAATGTTTTATTTATTTCTAGGAGAGAGACAGCATGAGTAGGGGAAGGTCAGAGAGAGAGGGAGTCACAGACTCTGAAACAGGCTCTAGGCTCTGAGCTGGCAGTCAGCACAGAGCCCGACATGGGGCTCGAACCCACAAACCGTGAGATCATGACCTAAGCGAAAGTCGGACGCTTAACTGACTAAGCCACCCAGGCACCCCTATATTTGGTCCTTAGACCCCTTGGAATTTCCTGAGTGAGGATAGAGATAAAAGTGTCTTTTATTATGTTAATGAGTTGACTTTTGGACCACACCTAAGGATGAAGGCTGATAGCCAGTGGAGCCAATCAAGTGATCAGAGGGTTGGAACTTTCAGCTACGCACCTCACTCCCCCTACTCCAGGGAGAGTAGAGGGCCTGAAGATTGAGTTCCATCACCAGCAGCCAATGATTTAATCAGCCATGCCTATGCAACGAAGCCTCCATAAAAACCCCAAAGCATGAGGTTCAGAATAACTTCCAGGTTGGAGAAACAAAATGCTTCCTAGTGCCAGGGGGTCTGCCCCAAACTCAAAATCACAGAAGCTCCTTTGTTTGGGATCTCACCCTATGTAGCTCTTCATCTGGTTGTTGATTTGTATCCTTTAATATCCTTTGTAGTGAATCAGTAAACCGATGAGTAAATGAGTTTCCTGAGTTCTGTTAGTAGCTCTCGCAAATTGATCGAACCCAAAGAGGGGATCATGGGAACCTGTGATTTATAGCCAGTCTGTTAAAAGTACAGTCACAACCTGGTCTTGTGACTGGTGACTGAAGTGGAGTGTGGTGTTGTAATACTGAGCCCTTAACTTGAACCCATGGAAACTGATGCTATCTCCAGGTAAGGAGTATCATAATTGAGTTGAATTGTAAGACACCCCACTGGTGTCAGAGACCTGCTCCCTTTCCACTTTGAATTAGTGACCAGAACTTTTAGGTAGGTATTGATATACATCCCAAATTACAGGTAAGGAAACTAAGGCTTAGAGCGCATACAAAAGTAAGTTGTCCAAGATCACAGAGCTAGCAAGCAGCTGAACTGAGATTTGAATCTAGGTAACTTAAATTCAGAATTTTTTATCATCGTTAAGAGGACGTCATTTCTCTTGGGGCGCCTGGGTGGCTTAGTCGGTTAAGCGTCCGACTTTCTCTTGGGTCATGATCTCGCGGTTCGTGGGTTCGAGCCCCGCGTCGGGCTTTGTGCTGACTGCCAGCTCAGAGCCTGGAGCTTGTTTCAGAGTCTGTCACTCCCTCTCTCTCTGACCCTCCCCTGCTCACGCTGTCTTTCTCTCTCCTAGAAATAAATAAAAAACATTAAAAAAAAAAAAAGAGGATGTCATCTCTCTTGAGGAAACTTTATTATTCTATTCTGTATTTATTCTGGGTACAAGATGGAGATGTGATGATAATGATAGAGCTTCCATTTATGGTACATTTACATATGCTAGGCATTTGTTCTTTGCATCTGTTATCTCAAATAATCTTTCTATTAGGTTTATTCATTTAATTTGAGAGAGAGAGAGAGCACAAATGCACTTGAGCAAGGGAGAAGCAGAGAGAGAGAGAGGGAGAGAATCCTAAGCAGGCTCCACACTGTCAGCACAGAGCCTGATGTGGGGCTCGATTTCACAAACTGTGAGATCATGACCTGAGCCAAAATCAAAAGTCAGATGCTTAACCAGCTGAGCCACCCAGATGCCCCTATCTCATATAATCTTAACAGCAACCCTAAAAGGTCATATAATTAATACTCCCATTTTTCAGATGGGGAAGAAGAGATGAAGTAACATATCCAAAGTAACATGGCTGGCAAGAAGTAAAACTTGGACCGAATGGCCTCCTGGGCAGCTAGTCAGCTTCAGCATGACCATGACCCTCCTCAATATTTATATTAAGTTGAAATCAGGTTTGACTGAACATCAGTAGCCACTTGAAGCATGAATAGATTAACTCAGCTTTTCTTGGAGTCGTTAGCTTCTCCCTGCTCTCTGGGTCAGACCCTTGGACCCTACCCCAAACCAGTCACCTTAGTGGGGCTGATGGGGTTGGGTACCTCAGCAGACACCAGTGCAGGTCAAGGACCATGGCCAGAGGAAACCTCCTGGGCTTTGGAAAGTCTGAGGTGGCTGAAGAGAGAGTCCCAGTAATGACTGTGATTGGCATTCCCACTAGCCTGCTGGGTTGGGGTCTTAGAGTCACATTTGAGTTGATTTAAAGAAAATAAAGAGGAGCGCCTGGGTGGCTTAGTCGGTTAAGCGTCCGACTTTCGCTTGGGTCATGATCTCGCAGTTCGTGGGTTTGAGCCCCGCGTCGGGCTCTGTGCTGACTGCCAGCTCAGAGCCTGGAGGCTGTTTCAGTCTATGACTCCCTCTCTCTCTGACCCTCCCCTGCTCATGCTGTCTCTCTCTCTCTCTCCTAGAAATAAATTTAAAAAACATTAAAAAAATAAAGAAAATAAAGAAAAAAAAACCATTTCTCTAGCGGACCAACATCTTGTGGGAGATTTATACCCATTCCACAGAGCCCATTTGCGATGCCTTGAGTGCCAGCCATTTTCATTCCTCCATATCTGGGGCTTTGTGCAAGCTATTCCCTCCACGGAGCTGGCCTCTGTGCCTTTTCTACTTTCAAAGTCCAAGCCATTCTTTCCTGCTAAAATCTCAAGATTAGTTACTCCAGAGGTTAACTTTTCTCTCCCTCCTTGTCCAATTGGTATCTTGCTCTCAGTTTTACCACTTTCTAACTTATAGCCTCATGATGTGAGTAAGTTATTCTTCTAACTCTCCACTCCACTCCCCTCCCCCCAAAACCCGAGACCATCAGGAAGAAAAGATTCATTCATTCTCTTTACTTGTATCCATCACATCTGTCATTATATTGTTTTGCATCTAACAGGTGCCACAAAATATATACACTGATTTAAAATGAAGGGGACTCTCATTCTCAGAGTCTACTGGAAGCTCCATTTTCTTTCCTATCCCAATCTCTAGACTTCTTTCTTTATTAATATAATAATTGGTATTTATTGGGCACTTACTATGTGCCACCGGAGTCCTAAGTGGCTAAAGGCACACTTTTGTTTCCTAAAACAGCCCCTGAGACAGATGTCACCTTCATGCCCATTTTATAAGTGAGAACACTGAGATAGGAGGCAATCAATAAAATACGTGTAGAATAAGTGGTGAGTTTATGCAAGGTCATATTTCTAGAATATGGTAGAACCAGTGCAGGAAGCCATCTCAGACTTCATCTTTGCACTTCCTTTCCTGTTTGCAGAACCAGATATATAATATGTCAGACCCAGTGCAAAATAAAAATGTGGGGTCCCTTGTTAAAAAAAGTAAGAACATCAAGATGGCTATAATACAACCTTAAACCAAGTGTGGGAGTCCTTCTCAGTGTGGGGTCCTGTGTGCCTGTAGAGGTGGGACACCCATGAAGCTGGCCCTGCCTCTTTGGTCACTGCTGCCTTTTGTGTGCCCAGTATAGGTACTTGAAGGGTGAGCAAGAATTAGAAAGGATGTCTGTACTGTGGGTTTGAGGTGGGGTAAGGCTGGGTAGAGCTGAAAAACAGAGTGATCAGGGATTATGTGAATGTAGGGTCCTTCTCAGAGATGCTGATGGTGGAGTAGGGGGAAGACATGGTCCTGTTGAAGGATGATTTAGCATATGACAAAAGTGAGGTTACTACTTGACATTCGTTTGGTAGATCGAGGAAGAGAGGGCCATTGTCATACCACTAATTATAGTCACTACCTAGGAACACCTACTGGAGACCAAGCATTGTGTGGTACTTGAAAAAAAATTAATTCTCATGATAATCCTATGAGACAAATAATATTAACAAGTCTTATTCACAGTGAGGAAAGTGAATCTCAAATCCCTGAGGAACTTGTCTAACCTGGCAGGTGCCCAAGCTGGGAGCGGCACTCAGGTCCTTATAATCAACTCCAGAGCCCAGCTTTTAGGTATTGTTCTTTATGCTCTACATAGTTGGAGTGGTGTCCTTGAAAGAGGCAGACTTCTGGTGGGGGAAATGTTGAGCTGTTGGCTACTGATGAGAGTTGTCCACTTTCCCCTTCTCTTTCTCCCCATAGGCCTTGAAGAACTCTAAATAGCCCCTCTTCCTGCCCCCTCTAATGAGCTGGTTGAAAATAGCTTCTCCTGTGTGCCACAGTGGCTCCCAGCCATGGGACTGGTGGTGGGGAAAGTTATCTAATCCACTGAGAAAGCTGTTCCTCTCTTGCTGTTTTTTCAGGGAAGGTGATACCTGAGTCCAAAGCTGAGTAATTAAAAACCCTCTTAACACCACTTGAAATCAAGTGGCTCATATACAACACGCTGAGTCTTCCATTCTCTGGGCTTGGGGTAATGATTGTCTTTTAATACCAGTCTCAATTGTGGTTTCAATCTCATGAGAGGCAAATAGGATAAAAATAAGAAAAACTTGTTTAAAATAGTAGAAACTAACGAAAACCTACCCCAGGTAATTCTGCCCTGTAATTATGCTTCCCATAATTTTGCATCCCGCAGTACTATTTGAACTTCAAAAGCAACCCCCAAACCCTAAACAATATATACTCTTCTGGAATGTAGTTTGGCTTCAAGTCATCACGATTTTTTTTTTTCAGGTACAGCAAAAACTCCCCTTTACTAAAATAGCATACAGTTAATTGCATTTCACTGAGAATTCACATTGAATTTGTGTGTCTCCACTAGCAAATTATCATGAATTTAACACAGCTGTGTAGAAATTTGCCTTTTCAGGGCATTGCAGAGTCTTGTCAAATCACCGCAGATAGACTCACTTTTTCCTGGAACTGAGGAGATGTTGGCATGAGTTGAAGATTGGGCTGGGGAGGTGAAAACTCATCCACTCTTCTTCTGGGTCAGTTGATCTTGGCCCGTGGCTACTTTTGAGCAGGTGCACGGCACCCCCTGATGAGCCTGTCTATGAATGATCAATTCTTCCTGACTGGTTTGCTGCTTGGTGATCAGGCAACAGTCTGAGAAGATATTTGATAAAGAGTATCCACTACAGCTTTGCATAAAATAGGAAAAGAGTGCAAATGACCTAATCTGTCATCATCAAGGGAATACGACAGTGAAGGATGGTGCCTGCCCACAGTGAGAATCACTGAGAAGAATGTCAGACAGAAGAGGGGCAGTCAGGCAGGTTAAGGGACTTGTCCCAGATCATACTGGTGCCTTTTCCTGGCTCCCAAACCTGACCTTCCTCCTTCCTCCCTTGAATGCCCAATAGGACTCATGTATTGCAGAGATAGCCAGCACCTGGCATTTCTCCTGCTGTGATCAATACTGAGGGGGCAAATGAGGGGCTTATTAATGTAGTGGTTAAGGCATGACTTGGCCTCTGCTAAAGCTGAATTTGAATCTTGAGTTGGCAAGACTCCATAATTCTCCATACTCTCCCGGCATGACATGGGAGCAGATGTGGTGGCTTTGCAGTGGCCCTAGAGGGCAAGCTTCACCTAGCTGCTGCTCTTCTGGCTGGCACAGAGCTGCAGAAAGAAGCCTGGGTGTCTTAGAGCCACCAAGATACTGGGCGTATCCTGTGACTAGACATAGCGGTGACCATGGAGGGGACTGATGATCAGTACCAGATGCAGACCTCTCAGTGGAAGTCAGCACATCGAGATGCCTCTCTCCTCTTCTTTTAGCTGGTGTTCTCCAGAGAAACAATAGCATATCCATATAGATATAGGAGGCTTATAGGAATCGGCTCACGCCATTATGGAGACTGGGAAGTCCTATACTCTGCCATCTGGAAGCTGGAAAATCAGGAAAGCTGGTGGTGTAATTCAGTCTGAGTCCAAAGGCATGAGAATGGGGATGGGGACTGATGGTGTAAATCCCAATCTAATCTGAAAGCCTGAGAATCAGGAGCGCTGATATCTAAGACCTGGAGAAAAATCCATGTTTCAGGTCAAGCAGAGAGAGAGGGCAAATTGGCCCTCCCTCAGCCTTTTTGTTCTATCTGGACCTTCAACAATTGGATGATGGGCCATCGGCTTTATTCAGTTCATCAACTCGAATGCTAATCTCTTCCAGAAACATCCTCATGGACACACCCAGAAAAAATGTTTTACTAGCTAGCCGGGAATCCCTTCGTCCAGGCAAGTTGACCATTAGAGTTAACCATTACACCCTTAGTGACTGGGCTATAGACAAGTTTCCCAAATCTAAAGAAGTCCACCAAAAATGGGGTACGTCCAAAATTCCTGATACAAGGTCTTGTGTTAGAGAAGAAATTCAGGGGCGCCTGGGTGGCTTAGTCGGTTAAGCGTCCGACTTTCGCTTAGGTCATGATCTCGTGGTTCGTGGGTTCGAGCCCCGCATCGGGATCTGTGCTGACTGCCAGCTCGGAGCCTGGAGCCTGCTTCAGTCTGTGACTCCCTCTCTCTCTGACCCTCCCCTGCTCACACTGTCTCTCTCTCTCTCTCTCTCCTAGAAATAAATAAAACATTAAAAAAAAAATTAAAAAAAAAGAAAAGAAATTCAGTTGTAGGAAAATAACACTGTTTCTTATGACACAGATACAGTGACCTGCATTCGTAGCCACTTCAATGACTATGTTTCCAAGTTAGTTTGATTGGGATTCCTAAGATGGTTCACCCCAAAAAGAACCCAGTAGCTTTTTGAGGTTTTTGCAACAGGTAGGATGGTGACAAGCACTCCTGCCTCACGGAAGATTCTGCATCAGTACGATGAGAATCAGCAGCGGATCATTCCAAGGATGCTAAATGGCTTTATTAATCATAACCACAAACCAAAGGCTGTGTGTTTTCTCCAGGAGTCGAGTGAGAGATTGCCTTGTCTCCTGCCGCTCCCACAGTATAATCAAGGCATCAAGCTAAATTAAAGGAAATGCCATCTTCTCGTGACAGCAGGTGCAAAATTACCTCTAATTATGAATTTGCTAGGTACAACAGTGACTCTGCGTGAATTACAGCGTTGCATTCATTATAACAACCATTTAGGGTCTCACTTACCTTGACATGCATACAGACTCTCGGAATTGGATAGTGAGCCCATTTCAAACCATGCACTGGGCTCCTGGAGAACTGGGCTGGTCTGATACTTTACAATTCGAGACCTCTGTTCTAAGTGTAAGGTTCATCGTAAGGAATGCTAGGTCTGAGTCCCAGATTTACTGTTGACCGGTGTGTGACTTGAACAAGTCGGCTAATCTTTTCGGAACTCAGTTCCTTCACTTGCAAAATGAGGGGGCAGAACTGGGCAATCCGTAAGGCAGTACTTCTCAAACATAATGTGCTATTCAGGCACCTTGTTAGAAATGCAGTACGTCTGTTCTGGGCTTACTAGTTTCAAACTATAAGGTGCACATGAATCATCTGCGGGCATGTTAAAGATGCAGGTTCTGACTGAGTACACCTGGGGTGGGATCTGACACTCTGCATTCCAGTGCTCTCCCACATGCTGCTGGTGCTGCCCCGCTAACTACCCTTTGCAGAGCAAGGCTCCAAGATCCTTTCTAACTGAATATTATCATTACAGGTGGTATTGAGTGAGTATTTCCTGTGTGATGGGCATGATGCTACAATACATGTGTTGTCTCATTAATTCTTTTAACATCTCTACAGAGATGATTTTTAACATTTCTACAGAGAGGATACTGTTAATATTGACCACATCCCACATGTATTGAAACCAAAGATCATGATTATCTATCACTGGACGGAAGTCATGTCAAGGGCAGGGCTGGGATTTGAACTTGGATGATCTGGCTCTATTGTTCATATGCTTAATGAAAACGCTCTATTGCACCCCAAGTAATTTAGCTTTTGAAAAGCCCTAACTCTTGTTTCTTTCCCCGTCTGTTTAAAGTTGTGGGGGATGAATCTCTGTGGAGGAGCAAGATATGAACATAACCAGCTGATGTGATGTGAGGTCTAACTAACAATTCTCCAGGGTGGTATGGTAGTAGATAAATAAAATATGCATTTCACTATCAAGGGGCATTTGGGAGAGTTCCAATTTTTTCCTATTATGAACCGTGCTTCAGTAAACACACTTGTACATATACTTCTTATATGGAATGACCTTGGAGTGGGTTTCTGGAAATCCTATCCCTGGACCAAAGAATGTGCATTGTTCCTTTTGGATAAATACTGCCATCGTGCCTACCGCTGGGGTTCATGCTTTGAACCCTCAAAATTAAATCTTTCATTGAGTGCCAAATCTGGATTTTGAGTCTCAAACTTCTCTCAGCAAAAACTCTTGACCCACATTTTCAAATGTATAAATGTGACCTGTGAAGATGGGCTCTCTTTTTGGGTGTTCCCTCTACTGAAATGTAGATCCCCTGATCTACATCAGGAAGTAGTAATGTCTTTTATGAAACTTGAGAAAAAAATGAAGAAAAGGAAATCTCGAAGCTGGAATATCTTTAACCCATATTCTTTGAGCTTGGTTTCTGAAAAGGCAAGCCCTCCATTTGGGAAATGGAATCACTTGGTTTCCCTGTTTGGCTCCATATAATTAGCCTAAACCTCAAAAGGCTCTGTCTAGGGCAGCTAAAACTTCAGGAAAACAAAAGCATGAAGACTCATTTTGATAAGAAGACTGAACTCCAAATGGTTGTTTGGGGAACCAATTTAGACTTCTGGCTGAAACTCAAGATGTTATACATTTGCCTACATATTTAATCCTGTACTCAAGTTCCCAAGACTTCTCTGATGGATTTTTTATTTGTGAGTCTGGGTATTTCTTCCTCCTATAAATGGTTATTTCTCTACACAGATACATGTGGGAGATATTTAATTAGAACTGAAAATGTTTTGAGCGTGTTAAGTACAATCTAAGTGATAAGTATCATGATCTTTAAATGCTACAACAAGCATTATAATACATGCCTAATTCACTGATGAGCACTTGGCATGTCTTTGACAAATTCTTAATAAATTGCTCAAAAGAGCCCTTTAGAAAGTGTCATTTCACACCATATAACTCTACCTCTGATATTTCTCAACCTTGTCTATCTGCAGAAATGGGAAATTCTCTTGAACATTTTTCTTAACTGATTCTGATTTATGGCTTTCGGTGAAAACTCCCAGGGACTTGTTGCAATATACTGTAAATGAAATCTGCTAGCTACACAATTTGGAAAGTGAAGGCTGTAGTCTCCAAGTTTTCAAAAGCAGCCCATTTCACCTAGACAATGAATTATGGGATCCATAAGTACATAGAAAGCATGAATCCTGCGTTCGGTATGTATCTTCAAGGGAAAAGCTGTATGACTCGAACAAAGACTAGCTGTGATGCAGATGTCATCTGGAGGGTATTAAGAGAAGGTTTGTAGCAATTTAGTTGAGTGTTTTTGTTAGGGGCAGGGGTTCCTTAGCATAAAAGCATTCGATAAATTCTAGCTATGCCCAGATCTCAGACTTTGCAATTAAACTTGGGTGTAAGTAGATGTTTTGGAAAATTAATTAAAAATGTAAAATTGCATTAATTTAGAAAAGTCTACATCTGCATAGCAATTCAAATTGCTTGAAAGTGTGTGTGGGCGTGTGTGTGTGTGTGTGTGTGTGTGTGTGTGTGTGTGTGTGAGCAACACTGGCTTTGGCAGAATCATTCATCTCCTGCTATATGCCCCGGGCAAGGTGTTCTAACTGCAAATATTTCATGGTTAGATTTTCATTCCAGTCTTCTATATCTGCATTAAAATATCTGAAAAGATAAAAGATACTCTGATGAGAAATTTGAAGCTCAGAAAGAGGGGAGAACATACTGGTAGTGAGGGGACCTGGCTCACTGATTTTTTCAAAATAAGTTTTTTATTTTGGGATGATTTTAGATTTGCAGAAAAGTCACCAAGATAACAGACTTCCTACAAACCTGCTAAGTTTTAACCTTGTTTTGTGTTCATATCTTATGTAATCATTGTAAGATTTGTGAACAACTAAGAAATTAACCTTGGCTCATTGCTCTTAGCTGAGCTCCAGATTTTACCCACGTTTTATTTGTTTTGTTTTTGTTTTTGTTTTTTGCACTAATTCCTTCCCTCTCTCCCCACCCCACCCCCGACCCAGGATCCCATTCAAGGTCCCACACTGCATTTTACTGTCATATTGCCTAGCCTTCTCTGGTCTGTGGCAGTTTCTTCCTCTTTCCTTGTTTCTTTCTCTTTCCTTGAGAGTTTTAAGGAGTGCCAGTTAGGTGTTTTGTATAGTGTCCCTCAGTTTGTATTTGTCTTAATGGTTTTGCCATGATTAGACTGGGGTTATGGGTTTTGAGGGAGAACACCAGAGAGGTATGGTGCTTTCCCATCCCATCATATTGTGCTAATCTGCTTTCAACATGACTTATTGCTAGCAATGTTAACCTTGATCTGTTGTTTAAGGTAATGTCTGCCAGGTTTCTGGGGCCACATTTTGGATCATTGGTAAAGAATGTGGCAATTGATTAGTGATGTCTGCCATGAGCACAGAACTGGGTAATAGTGATACTCACAGCAAGTATTTGTCATTCTTAGCTGTTATATTAGATTGCCATTTTTTTGCAGATAAAGAAACGGATTCAGTTAGAAGACTTTCATGTCAGTGTACCTGTGGCTCAGCTATCCATATTCTAAGCATTTAAAAACCAAATATTTGTTGAACATCTATGACATGCAAGGGCCATATTTGTGATTCTCATTAACAGACTGAGAGAATATTGAGGCTTAAGAGGAGACTTAAGAGATAATCCAATTTCCTCATTATTATTTTTTTAATTAAAAAAATTAAAAAATCCAAAACAGAGAGCATATGTACCAGAGACTCAAGAAGTCACAATTACTGCATGAAGCCTATGAGCCTAGAAGGCTGAGAGTGGAATCTTATCTCCCAGCTGATTTAGTATGCAGAAGCCCTGTTAATATCTATTACTGTGCTTATATGAGTTACTAAAGCCAAAGAACCTATGGGACTCTATGGTATGGTCTCCTTCAGGAGGTCATTGGAATCAGCACTTTGCAAAATGCCAAAACATTTCTCTCTAGCTCACCAAAACATTTTCAGTTGTTGGGTATAAATGAATAGTTTTCACAAACAACTGTGTGCTTTCAAAAATGTACTTATGTGAGAAAAATTGAGTGGGTACCAGCTGTTTTTATCAGGCACTGAACTAGATGATGGCCCTACGTTGATGCATAAAGTAGGTATGGTCCCTATCCAAGGACAATGCATACTCTGGTGGGGTACACAGTCATAAAAAGGAATGAAAATAATAATATAATTACACAACATGAAAGATGCTACAAAGGAAACAAACATGGAGTGTTAAAATAAGGAAGGGAGTGGGAACTTAATTAGGATGATCAGGGTTGACTCACCTGAGAAAGTTCTGCTCACACGAAGAAGGAGGGGACCTTGCAAAGTGTCTGAGTCAGAAGGGGTGGTCTATAAGACAGAACATGTCTGAGGAATTGGAAAAAGCCTGCAAGGGTGGATTTTAGGAAACAGTAGAGTACCAGATTTTTTTAAGTGTTTATTTAATTTTGAGAGGAAGAGAGCATGTGTGTGCAAGAAGGGGAAGGGCAGAGAGAGAGAGGGAGAGAGAGAATCCCAAGTAGGCACCACGCGGTCAGCATAGAGTCCAAAGCAGGGCTCGATCCCACAAACTGTAAGATCATGACCTGAGCCAAAATCAAGAGTCAGATGCTTAACCGACTGAGCCACCCAGGTACCCCGAGAGTACCAGATTTGTCAGCATACTACCCACATGCCCAGTGTTTCTGGCTTCCCGTTGGCATTCTGGGTCAACACACTGGACAGGCGGGAGGGGCCAGGGAGTTGAAGCCCTGGGAGCTGCTTTCAACCTCTGGCTAATGGGAGCTGGTATATAAAGTTCCCATCCTCCTGCCCCTTAGGAGCGATTATTACCAGGAGGCATATTCTGTGCTCTCCCCATCTTTCAGGAGTCCTGTGGGGGTTTGAACCTCAGTCCACTGTGGCAAGTTGCTTGATCAACATACCTTGTATTGGCTTCCTGCCTTCACTGCCTTCCCTCCTCATTCCCGCAATCTTCCCTTTCCAAATAAGATCCTTAGACTCAAGTTCTTATTTCAGGGTCTCATTTGGAGAAGCCCAGCTGAAGATCAATGAGCAGGGTGATATAAGCTGAGGTCGGAGACACAGCAGAGGCTGGACCATGCAGCACTTTGCAGGCTTTGTAAAGAAGTTTGAATTCATTCTAAGGGCAGTAGGAAGTAACTGAACGCTCTTAAGGCAGCGACTTGATCAGATTTAGTTTTTAGAAAAGCTACTCTGAAATATAGGTTTGCCTTCAAGTCAGGGATTTAGAAGACGTCTTACAGACAATCTATTTGAACGCTTACTATAGGAAAAGAAAGGGAGATGCATAGAAGTAGTGACTTGCCCAAAGTTACACAGTGGCAGAAATAAGGCTACTGTGAGCGAGATCTCATGACCTAGGTTTCTGTTTAGGACTCATCGGTGGCTCTTCATCTCTGATAACCTCTTAGAGCAGTGTCATCCAAGACAGCATTTGTTAAGAAAAAGCAACATGAATTTTGAGTTCAACATTGTGCCGCAGAGGACTGCATGAGATAATTACCAATCCACGTAAGGCAGTTGAAATTGCAGGGGAGAAAAATAGTTAAGACACTGGCCCAGTTATTAAGAATCAAAGACATAGAAGGTTTTTACTTTGAGATATGTAGTGGGATAGGGCATGATAACCATTTGCAAATATTTGTAAAGGTGCAGACAGTGAAGAGGGAGAGAAATTACTCAGCTTACTTACAACAGCAGAGAAAAACTGAAAGTAATGAGGTGGAACAATAGGGAAATATCATTAGCTGAAGAGCGGAGAAGTGTCTTTTCAGTGAGACCCAGTCGGCTGTGTTTACACACAAACCCAGTTGTCTGAGGGAAATGTTGGTCATGTTGGAAATGCAAAGAAGGAGAAGGAGAAGAAAAAGGAAAAGGAGGTGGAGACGAAGACGAAGACAAAGATGAAGACGAAGACGATGACGACGATGAAGAAGAAGAAGGGAGAGAGGAGGAGAGAGGAAGGTGAGAGGGGATTAGACAGCTTTGCACCAGCACACATCTCTTGTGTTTCTTGAAATTATTTTCTCTTATGCTTCACTGTCCAAACACATTTACCATAGTTTGAAACACAATTATTTTACAGTGGAAGATGTGTAATGAAGTTTGGTCAGTTTTAGGATTGACCAAGTCAGATTTCTTTTGCATCAAGCAGAGATGGATAAATAGTTGGCCTGCACACCACTGTTCTCTAATTATCTAATTATATTTCACTTGCCGATTATAGCATTAAGCAAGCATACATTAGTGTTGTTAATCCTTTTTACCGTGTTTAACATTTCTGTGATTTTAAACTGCAAATGAAATGGTCAAGGTTCCCGAAATACTGAATCGTCACTGGAAGATATAAATTTCCAGTATGACTTTGAGTGGTTAACGTTAAATTAAAACAGAACGAAATAAAACCAACCCCAAAGCAATTGTTTTACCTAAGTTGTTTTCAGTGGATTTAAGTGGCTATTATTGAATACGATTCACTGGTAATTGAGGCTATTTTTTTCTTATTTTATTTGGGTTTGTTGGATATGCCAGCACTAATAATTTCACAACCTTATTAAGACAACGGCTATCTGTCCATGCAAGGGAAAAAAAAAAACCCCACACACATACACACAACCCTCCTGGGCCTTCAGTGTGGGTGATACAATGTTACAGATGGGTCTATGGTGAGTGACCCTCTTCCCTGTGTTCTGAGTACCATCACTGAATATAATTTCTTAGCACACTGTTTGCTTTGTCCTCAGTTAAGAGCCAGCAAAATCGCTGCTATAATTATATCTCCTTAAGATGATGCCCATTTGATTGAAGGCTGGGCTGAAAATATACTCTACATTATCATATGAAAAAGCCACATAAAAAGCCCTGAATTCATACTGCAGGGTGAACCCTGATCCAAGTGATTCCAAATGAACTGACAAAGTGCAAAAGGGGTGAGAGCACTTATCTGACCACGGACCCACTGAAATATCACTTTGATGAATGCAAACACATTTATTAGCATCTGGCCTGAGAGATGTTTTGTGTCGCTGTCCCAGTGAAGCCTTTTGTAGCTGTAAAGAGAAGAAACCCACACCCAGCTGGCTTAAGCCAGAAAAGGAATTTGCTAGAAGTACAGAGTGGTATGGGACAGAATAGAGGGCCAAGATTAGAGTTGAGAAAACCATCCAGAATCAAGGCTGACTGTTTTGGTTTCCCTCCAAGGTCATGTGGTCTCTCATTCGTCTCTGCCTTTCTCTTTGTAATCCCCTCACTCTCTTGCAGAGGCTGAGTGCTCCTTGCTTCTTCTCTCTTCACGTGTCTCTCCTGCAGCCTTGCTTTGTGAGACCTTGGTTACAGCCACATGGACGGCCTCGGATTAGCATCCTTCGGGAGTTCTGGGAGATGCAATCTGAGAAGTATAATGAGGGTCATGTCCTCTCCTGGTCTACACAGTGGCAGCTGTGGGACACTATTCGTGTTCGCCAAACATGGCTGCCAGGGCGCAAGCCTGTGAATAACGGTAGTTCTGTGAGAAGAGGGGTTGTGGTAGAAAAGACGATTACTACAATTACCTTCAGATGATAACCCATGTATTCCCGTCTTCATTCATTCTGCAAATATTTACCAAGTGCTGACTACATGCCAGGTGCTGGAAATAAAGAAAAGAACAGAGATCCACTGAAAGAACAAAGCAGACACAATCCTTGACCTCATGGAACATTCTGGCGTGGTGAGTCAGAAGAAAATAAATAAGTGCATATAAAAGGCATATTAGAAGGAGATAAGGACTATGAAGCCAAATAAATTGGGGAGGGTAAAGAGGAGAGAGCCAGGAGGCTGGGGAAGGTGTGATTTTTAAGAGTTTGGTTAGGAATGCATCACTAAGAAGGTACTTCTCGAGCCCTGAAGAAAGCAACTAAGGAAATTGTTGCTTAAGGTATTGGATGCTTCATTCTGAGTTTATTTTTATTAACCCCCTCACCCCCAACAGAAGCAGAGGGTGATGATTTAAAATGCTTTTTCTCCCTTTGAAGTTCATCGTAGAAGTCTCTTTTTCTAGGAAGTAACGACAGTCTTGTTAATTCAACATTTATATTTGCCAAATATCTCAAGTGTCTATAATTAGGGATCCCAGTTGCAAATCATGTTTCCTTGTATTTCAAAATTAAACAATGGACAATGCCAGTATTGTTGGAGAAAACAAAGCAAACAAATAGACAGGGTCCGAGTTTCACCCTTGAAGAAGGGTGAAGTCAGGTGAATCCAGCCTGCCTGAACCTTGACATCAGCGGGTATCGAGATTGGGTCAGGAAAGTTCTGCCCATTGGGTGTGGGAAGAAGGCAGGGCGGTGTGGGGAAGATTGGTTGGACACGTTATTCTCTGGGGTATTTATAGTCAAATGCATCTAGGTAAGGGACAGTTGTATATTTTAATGACTTCTGTTCACTTATTATTTTACAGGCAATGGAAGCTTGAGCCAAGTAAAAATTCTCAAATCTTGATGGCCGTGTGTCTGTGTGGTCATTGCTTCCCCCACTTTAGAAATGGACAATGGCACACCCATGTTAATAGCAGCATTATTTACAATAGCTAAGAAGGCAAGCAACCTAAGGTCCAGCAATAAAAAACATGGGTAAGTGAGACAATGGGAATAGTATTCAGCCTTAAAAAGGAAGGAGATTCTGACACTTGCTACAACATGAATGAGCCTTGAAGACACAATGCTGAGTGAAATAAACCAGACCAAAAAAAAAAAAAAAAGACAAATATTGTATAATCTCACTTATATGAGGTGTCCAAAGTAGATCAAATTCCTGGGAGTAAAAAGTGGAAGTGTGGAAAGGGGGAGTTGCCACCCATTGGATAGAATATGGGTTTCGGTTTTGCATCATGAAAAATTCTGGAAATGCATTGCACAAAGGTGTGAGTATAGTTAATACTCTGGAGCTGTACACTTAAAATCGTTTATGTTATGTTATGGTTTTTTTTTTTTTTTTTTTTTTTTACCACGGTTTAGGAAAAGAGATGTTGGAATAAAAAGATAGGAAGAAATTGACAGCATCATGGAGTGTCTGTACCAGTGCCTGACTACTCACCTCCAGACTTCTTGCTGTGTATTTTTTTTAAAAAGCCCTACCCAGTCATTTTATTAAAAATAAAAGTAGATCATGGGTCCCCAAAGTCCACTGACCTCCACTAACTGATCTTAAAATTTGGTTCCCCATTTCTCCATTAGTCCTCAGAAATTTTAGCCAATCTGAACCACTTAGTGTTCCAGAAGCCTGTGCAGCCCAGTCTCCCAGACTCTCCTTCCTTCCGTGTTCCCTGGCAGACTTTTCTGATTCCATGATTTGGGGACAGTTTTCCCATTCTGCATGTCCCTATTTCTTATGATACTCAACTCTTCCTGTCTTGTATTGGAATTTAGGTGTAAATCTTTTCTCCCCATACTGCAAGTTCCTTGAGGTCAAGGAACATGATTTAAAAGTCACTGTATCTCCCATGGCACCATCAAAGCGCCAGGCACATAGTAAGTGTTTGGAATGTAGATAAGCAAACCAAAAACACAGTCAGGGCTTTCAATCAAGGCTGAAATGGAAACAAATGAGCTTCTTAATAACACTGACTCAATTGATTCCATTATTTTATTTTCAGGTTTGGATATATGGCACGTTGATATGAATCAAATAGAAGTCCCTGGGGTCACATTAAGGAAGAAATTCACGAAGCCGAGTGGATCAATTGCTTGGTTGTTCTGAATCATTAGCTAGTTAAGGCCGCTAACACAGAACTGATCATTTTTCCATATGGTGCTTTCATCAGAGAGACCGTAAGTCTCTATGTAATTTCTTGCAATATGAAAAACCTCTGTTTTTAATGTTAACTTTATGAAAGTGAACTTTTGTGTCTGGGCATGGAGAAAATACACAATGACACGGCGCTGACTAATTCAGCAATGCTTTAAATATCTCTCATATCTTATTAGTCATAACACCTTCTACATATATTTGAAAAGCAGTAGAGTTTGATTGTGTGATGCATAATATTTACTCCAACAGATAATGCACTGAGTACATATAGATTTTCAGAGCTCTTTCCAATGGAACCATTGATATAAATCCCAACTAACCAATATCTATCAGAGGTCTAGCCTTTGTGCAGCGAAACAAAGGACTGGATCCCATTTCAATACCTTCCAGCTAAATGTATTACTTTTCTTATCTACCTTCTCCTGGTGGGATAGGAAGTCTTGCCCTCAAAATACTCAGGGGAATCCTCCACTCATGGTTGTACCCACTTAATATAGCGACACAGAGATGGCTTACTAAGAGTAAAGAATACGTGTCCGGCCAACTATAAATAACTTTAAGACAAGTAGACGGTATCTGGTGTTAACAGTCAAGGCCTTCTTGCTCTGACATGCCTGCCTTTTGCTGTTCTTATCTGATGTCTACTTTTAAGCACACCAATCCTCCTCTGTGCATTACACCAGTCCAAATCCGTTCGTCTGAGTTCAGGGCCACTTCTTCACAGGGGCCTTGCTCATTTCCTCCCAGCCTGGTAGGCTTCTACTTTTGTGACGTCATGATTGTGCTTATAGTTCCAACCATCGGGATGGTCGGCCACAGACAGCAGAGACTTAGTTTGGTACATGTTTGTATCCTTAGCACATAGCAGCTGGTCAATACACGTTTGTTCAATAAATGAATGAATACCTTTGCTGTTTCATATTGAGCTCTCTCTATTAGGCAGATCAGTTAATTGCAGGGGACTCTCACGCTCCAAAAATTAGTCAAAAGTCAGAACTAAGATGTAGTCTGTATCAATTGTATTTGCCTAAAACAAAAAGGTCTGTTCTGTTTTGTGACTGCCAATATTTAATGCAAACATTGAAATCTATCCATGTATTCTTTAGAGTGTGACCCGAAAAGGGTCCCATCCCTCTTTACTGTGACACAGTTGTTCTTCAGTAGCTTTTGATACCTGTTCCCTAGAATGTGGGTCCTATAGGAGTGCAAGGACCTTGTTTACCCGGCTTCCATGACATTCCTATAATAGTACACAGCAGGCCCCAGATAAATACTTGTTGTATGAATGAATGACTGCTGACTGACTGACTAAGATGCTTATTGGAAAGAGGGTTATGATATGAGGTGTGATTAAAATGTTTCACACAGAGGACCAGGAATTAAACTAGCTACCCCTCCCCATTGCCTCTGGCATTGGCAAGATGGCAGATCAAGACCCACGTTTGATTCATGGGTTTGCCTTGCTTTCCAAACAGACTCATTTTTCTTAAGGAAATCTCCAACTCCTTACATTCGAATCTCCCTAATATCTAATGTGTTATTCCCTGGACGCTGGGTTTTCTGTCTTGCTTCCACTTCAAGTTCAGAGAGAGAAACAAATGGAGTCTTGCGGGGACCTGGACACACACAAAAATGTGTATTTACTGCTACTCATATTGCCCTCATCAGCAGTGTGGATTGTTGAGGAGGATAAATGAAGACATTATGGTTCAGGTTTGATCTCATTCCGCATTTGCATTCCCTAACAAAGAACAAGTCTGTGTTTCACTGTGATTGTATAATAGGAAGTAAAGGACTGTGGCTTATGTTACTTGGAGTTGATTTAAATTTTTATGAACCTGATACCTCTGAAAGGCAATAATCAAAATGAAACCGTGGTAATTATTTTCATTTGAAAACATCAGAATGGTACCTCATTACATTCCGGTGAGTGACTCAAGAAGTATGGGAAGGAGAAGCATAAACTCCATGTTGAAAATACCTTCCGTAAAATATTCAGCAAAGTCATGGAAGGAAGTACAAAGCCAGAGGTGACGATTTTCAATCAATATCCCAAATTCTTTTAATTAAGGATGTCTTGGGATTGCAGATTGTGCTGGGGCATACATATGTATCTATAATAAACAAGATGTATTTTGCAGAAATGGATTTGGGTTTTGGCGTCGGCTTGATAGGGAGATCAAAGCACTAGCTGGCATTAGAAGGATTTAGATACATTTGTCATAGGCAGCTGTTATGCTAATCTCATTTATGCAGTTGTCAGCTGATAGGCTCTGATGAGCCAGCTGAGTGGGAAAATCATTATTCCATCCCTATTGTGATAAGTGTTATTTATTACTGTCAAATGGTATTAATGTTTGATTCAAAGATGGGGAGTGGGCACCATCTACATGAAGTTCATCCATTCATGGTCAACCGCAACAAAAGGAATCGCTGAATTCCAGCCAAACGAACTTCATTTCTGGGTGAAAAAAGAATAATGGATTTAATTTGCATATGTTTTAAAAGGGTAATGAAGTAATATGATGTTTATCTTGGTTGAAGAGTGGTAATTTTCATTGGCGGGCCTCCAGCCTCGTTGAAGCCATTGTGAGGCATTTACTGTTGGGTTGGTGTGGAAGGACTTTTCAAAGCAGCAGGTGCATTGGGGGTTGGGGGGGGGCAAGATGATTTATTCATTAGGCCAAAAATGAGCAATCTGGACATCTATTTTTTCTTCATCTTCCTCAGAAATGTATTTATAACTAAGTCCCCTCTCTCTTCCCCCATGACGGTGATATCCCTTGATTTTCACATTCCTTTTGTGGCCTTTGACAATTTAATTATGTGAAATCCCTAACCCGTCACTCACGTCATTTCTGTTCTCCTTTTGTTATGATCAGATTTGCTTTTCCCACTCCATCTAAACTGATATCTGTACAGGCCCGGTGTTTTGGAATGGGGTGTTGCTTTCTAGCTAGGAGACAGTTAAGGATGGCTACCAATGGCTGGGGGTTTGTTCTTAAGCATTTTGTTAAATTAACTGCTCAGCTGAGCTCGGAGTTGTTAAAAACGATTCCCCTCTGTTTGGAGACTCGCAGAGAGCTGTACTCCTTCCAATACAGCTGCATTGGTTAATGCCGCTTTGGATTATTTTTCTTGTGTTAAAAATACAGATAACCTAATTATAGCGCCTCCCCAGTTCCCAAACGCCTTACTTAATGACTCATTAGTGCAGTGAGAACACTTTCCATCGCTTGCTAAATAATATTCTGTTTCTGAGGACTTCATTTTCTTTTTTCGTATTTTCTCTGAAGAAAAAAAGTTTGACTCAACATATTTCAGAGCCTTTAGATTTTGCTGATTGGCTACGTTTCTATAACAAGCTGGTGGTCAGTTTTCAGGATCCAGCCTCTCTCTTCTTTTTGGGTTCATAACAATAGGGCCAGATGCCTTTGTTCAATGAGGAGAAGACACGGGTCACAAGAGTTTTGTAAACCCTTGAACTCAAAGAAAACGGTCTTCCTACTCGCCCAGTATTTAATGTAGCTTTACTGGGATTCTGAATCTTCCCTTGTATGACTTAATCCACCATGCTTCTCCAGAAGCGCCCAGAAGGCCCTCAAAAAATATTTGTTGAAAAAAATGAACGGACCTTAGAAAGCTCACAGCCTCGTTCAAGAGTTGGCAAACTTTCTCTATACAGGACCAGATAGTAAATATCTTAGGCTTTTGGGTCATATGGTCTTTGTTGCAACTGTTTAACTATTGTCATAAGGTAAAAGCAACCATAGCCCAAAAATAAGTGAATGGACGTGACTTGTCTTCCAATAAGTCTTTGTTTACAGACGCTAAAATTTGAATTTTATATAATTTTCCCATGCCATGAAATATTATTTTAATTTTGACTTTTTCTCAGCTAAATTTAAAGAAAATGTAAAAATCCTTCTTAGCTTATGGCCATACAAAGTGGATGGTGGGCTAGATTTGATCTGCGGCCCACCACTTGCTCATAGAAAGTGAGGGCCATGAGAAATTCAAAGCATGGAGGGTTCAGATGGCTTCATGTAGGAGGCAGTCTTTTCACTGATCACTGGGTCTTCAGAGAAGAGTGGAGAAGATTTGCCATCATGTGGGTTTCCAGACCCATAGGAAACATCCAGAGAACCACTGATTCCTGAGGATTATTCATGATTGTTACATGAAAGTGGGGAAATCGCCCTGTTACAGTGACGAGTCAGAGAGTAAGTTTTTGAATGTTAATGTTCCTAGAGAACTTCTCACAGATGGGTGTGTTAGATGCCTGATTGAGCCTCTCCATTTAAGATCTACAACCAGAGTAATACTAGACCCGAAGAGTCTCCCCCCAGCAAGTGGAGTCAATGGACTGCAGGAGCAAAAGAACAGGTGTGACAAACTTAATAAATACTGTCTTGAATGGGATCTGGCTCTTGCTGGCCTCCCTCACTTCCTCCCCATCTGTCCTATGTACACGTTGTGCTCCAGTTTTCCCAGGGTACCATGCTATCTCATACCTTTGCACATGCTCTTACTTGTTTTGTTTTAATTTTTTTCAATGTTTATTTTACTTTTGAGAAGAGAGAGACAGAGCTTGAGTGGGGGAGGGGCAGAGAGAGGGAATCACAGAATCTGAAGCAGGCTCCAGGCTCTGAGTGGACAGCACAGAGCCCCACACGGGGCTCGAACCCACAGACCGTGAGATCATGACTTGAGCCAAAGTCAGCCTCCCAACCGACTGAGCCACCCAGGCGCCCCTGTTTCCTTTTGTTTTTTAACCAAGATACCTTTTCTTCATTTATCCCTTGAATGTGCGTCAGGCTAATGAAGGTAAGTTATACGGGTGAAGCCGACTGGGTGGGGTTTGGGTCAAACTGGAGAACCTCACTATGTCTAAAGAGGGGGCTGCTGCTCTGTCTTATTGAATTTTTTTTAAAATGTATTATTTATTTTTGAGAGAGAGGCAGAGCACAAGTGGGGGAGGGGCGCGTGCACGCGCGCGCGCACACACACACACACACACACACAGGATCCGAAGCAGGCTCCAGGCTCTGAGCTGTCAGCACAGAGCCTGACATGGGGCTCAAACCCATGAACTGTGAGATCATGACCTGAGCTGAAGTTGGACCCTTAACCGACGGAGGCCCCCGAGCGTCCCTCAGTGAGTTTTTGTAATGCAAGGATGTGGGCTCTGTGCTGACAAGTCTTCTAGTTTTTCAGAAAAATGGGAAATCTGAATTTTTTAATATTAGCAACTGTTTAAACTACTAAAATACAGTTGAGGGTCAAGTCTGATCTATGCCCCACTAGTTTGCTTCCTCTTGTCTAAGTCAATTTTCCCTCCTCTTCCTTCTCCTTTAGAATTCTGCTCAAGGGTCCCCTCTTCCTTTGTGCTTTCATGGGACGTTGTACATATGACATGATGTCTTCTCATGTGGGCCATCATTCTGACTGGACTTCTGGGAGACCCCAACTGGATAATTAGCCCATTTGCTGTGGCATCTTGTTACCACTATGCCATCAGTTAAGTGACATGAAACTCACATATCCTCAGATACAGAGTCGATGGTGTCAAGGAAATATAGCATCTCTTTATAGGTTCCATGAAAACATGACTGGAGTTTTAGTTCCAGAAAAACTTGGCTTTCTCTAAACAAGCCGTGTATGTATGTGTGTGTGCATGTGTGTATTCTCTGTTGTGGCCCTCAGGCAGTGCTCTCCTTGTTTACCTCTTTCAAAGGTCAGCCTTTTCCAGTGGAATGTTCATCTAACCATTGGCTCTCCTTCGTTTTCCTTTCATCTTGATTTGTCCTTCTGTTTGTTTTACACTCTTGTATTTTAGGGTTTTTTTCTTTTTAAAGAAAATGCAAATACTCTTTTTTGACATGACAGAGCATGTAAATGAATAAATACAAACCCCATTTAATTTTATACCGTCCTAGGCTATTCTCTGAGTTAGTCACAGAGACGGAGCGGGGGTGGGTGGGAAGTGAGCATTAGGGTTTTTTCACCTTTCTCAGCTCACACTGGGTGTACCGGTAATGCTGTAGATATAAATACTTAATGAATACACACTGAATGATAAATAGACAATAAGATATTTATCATGTCAATCAATTTCCTTTAGATAATCCATTGAAAGTGGCAAATAAATTGATGAGGCAAACTGCAATTTTCATTATTGAGAATGAAGATGGGTATTTGAGATCTAGCCTCTTTGCCATATTTATAATTTTATTGCTGGAGCTCCATACCAGAGCAGTTAATGAGAATAAGTGTAAGACGATTGAAATTACATCACATTATAACTGACACTTCTAGGATTAATTTTACAACTTGTGATTTTAATTTTGGTGAAAATGTATTTAAAATGATCTCTTGTCACCATCTCTTATTAAACATAATGAAACTTGATGATATTCTAATAACATTAAACTGTTTTGGTAGTCACGGAGGTTGGTATGAAAAGACTATTCATGCTAAGAAAATAGTGGATCGTTTTTGAAAGAAAGGATTTGGGGAGGTTTGAGGAGCTGCATCTCACACACTACATTATCACTTACACCAGTGAGTAATTTAGAAGATATTCTACATGTTAGAAGAACCAGTGTGCAATTAATGGGGGGAAATCAAGGACATTTTAGCCAGGAAGGAAACAGGAAGAAAGCAGATCACATCACTGCAATTTGGTATCTATGTTCTGAGCTGATGTTTATTATTAGCAGGCACTGAAAAATACTGGGTCTCCAAAACTTGGTAAATAAAACTAATGATGTAACCAAGTCATTGCGTTTATCTTTTTAGACCTTCCTTGTGTTCTTTCTTCTCTCCTTCACTCCCTTGTTTCCTTCCTTTCTTTTCCATCTTTTACTCAGGTGTCAAGTCCATGGCATGATTTTCTTCTTGGATGCACATTTTCCTGTTTCCAGATGAGGGAAAAAAGGGGAATGATATTGCACAGAGGGAGAACTCCAATAACAGCTCTCATTTTTCCTCATGATAGGGTTAATAGTCAGACTGAAGGCTTGCTGCATTCCCAATATTTGCTAATTTGGGGCCTCTATGTGTTCAGTATCTTCTTTTATGTTCTTTTCAAGAAGCTTTGGAGTTTTCATAACATTTTTTTGACTCTTTCTTGGGTCACTCCTTTCTCAGTCCTTAGCCTCATGTATTGAGCACCTCTTGTATGTCAGATGTCTGCTGGGCATGGGAGATTGTGACCAGAATGAGCATCAATATTTACCATCTAGGAGCTCATTGTGTAGTGGGTAAAAAAGATAAGTCAAGCAATAATTCTAGGGCAATCAGCTAGGTGTTATAAGAGCCCATGACCTAAATGCAAATAGGAGTGGAGGAAAGACTGGTTGGAGAGCAATTCAGAGGTGACGTTTGAAATGAGCCCCGAAATATCCTGGAGAAAAAGAGAGAAAGCATTTCTGGGATAAGAAAAGTTTGCATAAGGGGTGCCTGGCTGGTTCAGTCAGTAGACCTTGTGATTTGATCTCAGGGTGGTGACTTCGAGCTTCACCTTAGGAACAGAGTTTGCTTTAAAAAAAAGAGTGCATAAGACTAGCATGACCCCTCTCAAACAGAGCTGTATAGAATGGAAGCAGAAGGAAGAGAAAATTGATGGGTGGATGGAATGAGTTCAGGGAAGTGAAGTCAGGCTCATCCAGTGGAAAGCCTTGGCTATGCTGAGGACCTTTGATTTTATCCTATCATTTATGGGGGGCAGTGGACACTTTAAATCATGGAAGAGACATGATGGGCACATGGCTATGGGGGACCACAGTGAAGCAAGGAAAGGCCAAAGGGAGGAGTAGATAGGGAACAGCACTGACACAGTCAGGGGAGAGATGGTGAGGATTCAATTAGACAATGGAAGAGGGATTGTATGTGAGAGACCTTGAGGAGGTGGTATCAACCCTGAGGACTGACTAGACAGGAAGGGTGAGGGACAGGGAGGCACTGAGGGAAATCTGAAGCCACCAGATGCACTCATTCCATGGTAAGATGGAACTGATGGCTGCTGACAGCTCACGAGACCCAGATGTCTAGTGGAGAAGGCGTCACGCAGGGGAAGCACTACGGTTCATTCATTCATTCTCATCCATCCACCCATTCATCCCTTTATTCATCCAGCAAATATTAATTAGGAAATAAAGCCTAGATGCCAGGATTTGGCCAGGCACAAGGAATATGCTACAAACTCAGGATAAGGACCAATGGCAAAAGATCTTTAAGGCTCACAACAGCACAGCTGTACACCTGTCACCTTCCCCCTTGTGAGGTAGAACTGGAAGTACATGGCATCCCTCCCCTGTCCTGTCCTAGGACCACTTAGAAGCTCACCAAAGGATATATCAGAGACATGGGCTGTGCCAGGGGCCAGGTGGCTGGCCAGGGGATGGGATGCAGGCTCCTAGAGAGGAAAGAAATTCTCGGAACTTTATTTTCATTTACTTTTCTTAAGTTTATTTATTTATTTTGAGAGAGAGAGAGAGAGAGAGCCTGGGAATGGCAAAGAGAGAGAATCCCAAGTGGGCTCTGCGCTGGTAGCACGGAGCCCAACACAGGACTCAAACTCACAAACCGTGAGATCACAAGCTGAGGGGAAACCAAGGGTCAGATACTTAGTGGACTGAGCCGCCCAGGTGCCCCTGGAACTTTCTGAAGTATCCTTTTTGCTTTCACAAGTCCCTCCTTTACATGTGGGAATTTATATTCCCTCTTTTATTTCAATATTTAATAAACGTGTTTATTTATTTTTATTTTAATTCCTCTCTTGAGAACTTTTACTTAAATACTCTTGACAATTTTTGTCCCAGCGATATTATTCTACTGTCTGTACATTTTTCTTAATACTCTTTCAGATATACAATGTTCAGTAATAATTGTTTTTCTTGAATTTGAAAAATGTGTTATCTATCAAAACATGTCTGTTATCATTCTCCTCCTGGTCTTCTTTTCTTCTTCCCCCTCTCAGCTTTATTGAGATTTAATTGACACATAATACTATGTAAGTCAAAGATGTACAATGTGATGATTTG
This sequence comes from Proteles cristata cristata, assembly GCA_017311185.1. Taxonomy (NCBI): domain Eukaryota; kingdom Metazoa; phylum Chordata; class Mammalia; order Carnivora; family Hyaenidae; genus Proteles; species Proteles cristata. The sequence continues at coordinate 1,115,562 of JAESUZ010004545.1, forward strand.
GTACACGTATGTATTGTGAAATGCTTATGCCAATAAGGTTAGTTAACACATCCTTTGCCTCACATAATTACCATTTTGTGGTGGTGGTGATGGTAGGTTTGGTTTTCTTCCAAATATTCCTAATACTATCTTTACTCCTTTTTCTGGAATGTTCTCTGCCTTCCTTTCCTCTTTATACTCAACATATTCCTTTCATAGTTATTGATTTGCCTTTGATTTTCTTTCTGTGCACTTAAAATTAGCATATTTGTTCCTAGAGGTCAAATATATATTTTTTACATTTTTAACGTGATGTACTGATTTATTTTTGAGAGTAAGAAAGAGAATGTGAGTGAGTGGGGGAAGAGCAGAGAGAGAGAGAGAGAGAGAGAAAGAGAGAGAGAGAGAGAATCCCAAGCAGCCTCTGTCCTGTCAGTGCAGAGCCTAACATGGGGCTTGAACCCATCAACTGTGAAATCATGACCTGAACCAAAATCAAGAGTTGGGGGCTTAACTGACTGAGCCACACAGGTGCCCCTATATTTTTTTACCTTTTTATCATGAAAAGTTTCACACAAATATAAAAGTAGTAAATCCTATGTATCAATCACCTCATTTCAACAGCAATCAGCTCACAGCCAACCTCACTTCTGTCTAATGACTTCCTTCTTTTCATAACACTCCAATTTCTTTTCTCCCCCTGCTTTCTGCACTTGGATAGGAGCCAGTCTCATTGGAATCTGCCCATTCTATCATTTACTAGTACTAAGTATCTTTCAGCTCTGATTTTGGGTTTTATCACTTCAGTCTAGATAACTTTGTAATGCTCGTTTATCCTCAATGGCTTAAAATCGACTCTTTTCTACATTCTATAATCATGGAGTGTTTCTGTTTGAACAACGATGTGCTAAATTTATGAGCATTTCCATAAACGAGTTGACTTTAAGATGCCCCCAACTCTACATTATGATTCTAATCAGCACATTAATGAATGGTTATAGAAATGAGTCTATTTGCAAATTGCCAGATTAGATTGGTCTCTTTAACTAAAAGCTGGGTTAAAATCCTGAAGACAGTAAAGCATCCTCCATGTCTGAACATTTCTTGGTCAAATTGTGCTTTAAAAGAACTTAAGAAAATTTTTACTATTTGTCGACAGATCAGGTCTAAAACAATGGGGAAAAAGCTGAAATCATCACATAAGTCATCATGTAAAAGAATACTGCTATTAATATAGTGTTCTAAATTTACTTTCTCAGCTACAAAAATGTTCTGACTTAAAAATAAAATGGTGAGGCTGTGATTGATGTATTTTTTATGTGTTCGCTCAGGTCCTGCCTGCTTAATTGGGCTCAGTCAATTCCAGTGTGTTTCCTACGACATTTCCCTCCTACAGCTGTCAAGCCAAAGAAAGAATTAATATCAATAATCCAGTGATCGGATTTAATCTCAGAGATTAGTCATCATTTAAGCTACCAAAACCTAGACTAGAAAGAAAACCCTTGTCAATTTTATTTTCTCACGCGATAGTGGAAGATGGGTATTCATATACATGTGTAGAAAATCACACATTCACATGTATTTTATTGCCTTCCTTGTGCTTTTGAAAACAATGGAAACCACTGTGTTAAAAGAAACTCTCTTCTCCCAAATGGCATATTGTCTACTCTTATTTCATTTCTCACATATCTAGAAGCAGTCTTAGCAGCTACTGATTTTTGTCCTTAGAGGTTTTCCTTTTTGTATGTTTGCTTTAACAAGCATTGATTGATATGCCATTGTCTCAATTACTAAGGCATTGCTACCTTTACTGTATAGATTGAGAAATAAAGACAGAAAGGGACAAAGCTGGAACACCGTGATAACAACACAGTACAGCAATAAAACCTCTACGTCCTATCTGTGTGTGGTGCTTTTCATTGTACTGAGTCAGTGACAATGTGTGTTTATACTGTAGTTTAACAGACAAGGAAGCAAGTGAACAGAGGGCTTCAGCGCTTTGTTGCTTTTGCACAGCCACTGAGGCAGAATGCCGTGGAGTACCTTGGGGCACCTGGCTAGCTCAGTCACTAGTGACTCATTCTTGGGGTGATGAGCTGGAGCCCCATATCAGGTGTAGGGATTACTTAAAAATATATATATATAAGAGAAGTCACATGGACGAGTAAAGGCAAACTTGTGGGCAAGGTGTCAGGCAAATCAGTATTTCCTGAAAGATGCTCTTCAGGGCATTACTGTGTTGAGATGCTCTTACAACTAAAGGGTCTGCTGGTCAATTATGTTTTGGAACATTGCATGAAGTCTCATTCTGGAGGGTCATAATGCCTATTAGCCTATTAACGGTTCTGGGAAATACTGGAGTTAAAAAAAGATAAACTCAGTCTAACTTTTGCTTAAACTCAATGTATTTATGGCAGAACCTTTTTGTGCACATAACACAATTCACTGGAAACAAGTAGGGAAAATTTGTTTGAAGCAAATATCCATTTTCAATGACTTTGGCTAACAAAGTATGCCAAATTCAGGGCTTCTGGACATATATTGATGCTCAGATTGGACCTCTTTAACATTCATGGCTCAAAAATCCAAGAAAACCTGTTAAAAGAAGTCAGAAATCAACTACCAATCTGTTCGTTCCTTTCTTTTTTCAATAAGCATTTATTAGACACCGACTTTGGCTTAGACAACATGTGAGATATTGGTGATGTAATGGTAAGAAGCCAAGCTTGTGGGAGGGAGGGAAGGTTTTCCAGAGGAGGCAAAGCTTAGGCTGAATCTTAAAGGATGAACAGAAGGGTAAGCATTCAGCAGATGGAAGGGAGCTAGTTGTGGAAAGGTCGAATCAAGGCCCTGAAGATGCAGAGACATAGAAGATTAAAAGCAGAGCAAATTCAGGGGATTCGAGGGCGATACATCCACTGTTCTTCACCGTCTCCTGCTTGTTGATGTACTGTTTGTCTTCCGTACTGGGATGTAACTTCCATGCGGCGGGGAGTCTGTTATGTTTGTCACAGTGTTCTCCATGCTTAGCACAGTGCTCATCACATAATAGGGGCCCTGAAAATTCTTGTCAAATGAACAACCAGGAGCCTGGTATCACTGGAACCTACCATATTGGAAGGCAAGACGGCAGGTGGATCTCCTGTTGGGATGGAAAGCAGGGCGTCCACCAAGAAGAACCTTGTAGGTCATGGTTGGACACTATCTCATACACTCACTACCAGGTGAGCCATTGAAGAGTTATACTCAGGGGAGTGTCTTAATCAGGGTTTGAATTTTTGAAAGATGACTGGTAGGAGAGAGGATGATGGCTTGAGATGGGGGACAGTTAGGAGGAAGTTGCAATAATAACGGAAAGAAGAGGGTTTGATTAAGGCAGTTGTGTTGGGCGGAGAGAAGGGGACAGCGTAGTATGTAGAAGAGCCCAGCCCTAGGGGCGTAATGGGACAGGGACAAGGTGAGAAGGCAGGGGAGGAATCAGAAAGGATTTCTCTGTTTCTGATTCAGAAAGGTCGCAAAACATTTTATTATGGAAATCTTCAAACATATATAAGGTAGAGAGACTAGTATAATAAACCGTCATGTACTCACCATCCAACAACTGTAAACATAGAGCCAGTTTGGTTTTATCAGTACTGATTTTCCCATGCTACCCTCCTCATCCCTGCCCAGAGTGCTTTGGAGCAAATACCAGATATCCCATTATTTCATCCTTAAATGCTCTGGTATGTATTTCTAAGGCATAAGAACTGTTTCACACTGAGATACCACCTCACACCAGTCAGAGTGGCTAAAATGAGCAAATCAGAGAACTCTAGATGCTGGCGAGGATGTGGAGAAACGGGCACCCTCCTACACTGTTGGTGGGAATGTAAACTGGTGCAGTCACTCTGGAAAACAGTGTGGAGGTTCCTCAGGAAACTAACAATAGAACTCCCCTATGACTCAGCAATAGCACTGCTAGGAATTTACCCAAGGGATACAGAAATGCTGACGCATAGGAGCCCATGTACCCCAATGTTCATAGCAGCACTCTCAACAGTAGCCAAAACATGGAAAGAGCCTAAGTGTCCATCAACGGATGAATGGATCAAGAAGATGTGGTTTATCTATACCATGGAATACTACAAGGCAATGAGAAACAATGAAATCTGGCCATGTGTAGCAACATGGATGGACCTTGAGGGTGTTATGCTGAGCGAAATAAGTCAGGCAGAGAAGGACAAATATCATATGTTTGCACGTATAGGAGGATTAGGAGGAACTTAACTGAGGACCATGGGGGAGAAGAAGGGGGGAAATGGTGGGGGAAAGGGAGAGAGGCAAACCATGAGAGACTCTTGAATGCTGAGAAACAAACTGAGGACTGATGGATGTGGGGGGGAGGGGGGAGATGGGCATGGAGGAGGGCACTTGTGGGGATGAGCACTGGGTGTTACATGGAAACCAACTTGACAAATAAACTGTAAAAATAAAAAGACCAAATTATTCTTCTATTCTTTAAAAAAAAAACACATACATATCTTGAACATACCGAAAAACAAATGTTCACATGAATTTCTTCACATCATCAAATACTTCATCAGTGTTCAAATGCGTGTCAAAATGACCTTCTGTAACTGGTTTGCTCAAAGTAGGATCCAAACAAAGGCCTCCAGTGCATTTGGTTGATAGGGCTTTAAAGTCTCTTGTAATTTGTAACATTTCTCCACCCTACTACCTTCTTTGTTCGCTGAAGAAACCAGGTCATTTATCCTCTAGAACCCCCTCGTTTTGCCGATTGTACTGGGCGGTACCGTGTATCAAGTTCCTCTCACCCCTGACCTTATAAATTGGCGGACCGCATTGCGAGTTCCTGTCTAAAGACATAAAGTTCAGAGGCTCCTCAGTGGCTCAGTCGGTTGAGTGCCGACTCTTGATGTGGGCTCAGGTCATGATCCCAGGGTCGTGGGATCTAGCCCCATGTTGGGCTCCGTGCTGAGTGTCGAACGTGCTTGGGATTCTCTCTCTCTCTCCCTCTGCCCCTCCCCCTCATGCACACACACTCCGTCTCTCTCTAAAATAAATAAAAATGAAAAAAAAAAAAAGACCTAGAGTTTATTGGAGAACGTGTTAAATACAGCGCCGGGGGGTGAGGAGCTAAAAGGATGTATGTATGGGTAAGGGTTTGAAGGGTGCTGTCAAAATATGCGAGAATAGTCCTTTGGGGGAGTTTGGGTCACCCAGCCTCTTAACGCTGCCACCGCCTTTAATGAAATGCTTTTGGAAAGGAAGAAAGAACTCCATGAAAACCCTCTGGATACCTTCGGTGAGCCATTCATTTGGCAGATACGGCACCCTCACCCAGGTCTGCATCTTTATTAGATTTTTCCAAAGCTTCTTTTCTACAGAACCGTTTAATTATTATTTGGAGGGTCGCAAAGGAGAGCCATGCCTGAAGGGCCTCGTTTGGAGTTAGCCAAGCGCAGAGTGGTATTCCCCGTAATTGAGAAGAGGGTGTTGGAGTCATGAGTTTATCACCATATAAAAACCTCTGTTTTCTTTCCATCCTGTGTCCTCTGAGGGGCACTAATAGCCGCCTTTGAAGAACCCGTTTAGAGAAATGTAAGCGGTGATTTACCTGTTATGATGGCGGTTTCCTATAGGCTGTGTAGCTGGAAAATATCAGTGCGTGGAGTGTACTTGATCAAGGAAAGCAACAGACCTAGTGTTTGTCTGTATTTGGTCCCAATATTGTCAGGTTTCATCTGCCTGGATCTTTTCTAAGCAGCTAGGCTGCTGTCTAAGAGTTGATTTCACACTATTTCTGTCTTGGAATTCCGGGAATCTCTCACCTCTTCTAAACGGACTTTATTTTCATTAAAACGCATACGCATAGAATTTGCTGTGCGCCACACATTGTTATAGTTCACACATATTAGCTTGTGTAATCCTCACAACAACCCTTTAAGTAGATACCGTAATTCTCCTCATTTTATAGACGAAGAAACTGAGGCACAGAGAAGTTAGATAATTTGCCCAAGGTCACGCGGCTGACAGCAGTATTTGAACTCGGGCTGGTTCTAGAGTCTCTCCACTTAACCACTGTGATGTGTTGCCTGTTTGTACCAATAGTCAAATTAAAAGAGTATTAGAAATTCAAAGGACCCTGGCCGTGAAGCCTAGTGAGTATGAGCTTTGGCACCACACAGACAGGGGTAGATCCTAGCATTGTTACTTAGTGGTGGAAGAAGTAGTGGTGGCATAAGAGCATATTATTTACACTTCTGAGCCTCAGTTTCCTTATCTGTAAATTGGGGTTTACGCTCCCGATCTCCCAAAGTTGCGAGGATAACATGGAGTGATGTATTTAAAAACACCCGATGCAGCTCTGAGAACATAGTAAGTCCTTTAACATGGTGTCTGTTATAATCATGGCGTCATTCTAGAGAAACTTTGACAGACACTGTCGTGAAGGGACTTCCTTATTCCCTGGTGCTCGGCCAGACTTGGGAGCGTGGCTGGCTTGTCGGCAAAGGTACAATTACGTAGCATGTTGCTTCCGTGTCTTTACCAATGGGGTAACACATGTGAAACACAATGGGGACCGAAAACAGAAAAGGAATTAGTAGAACAAACTTCCATGTATAAAGTTGACACATACGCTATCTCGTTAAGTGCAAACCAAGGGGGTGCTGCGTTTCTCGGAACTTACTGGACACAGTTTTTCCCCCATCTCTGCTTTCAGTCACTTCATACCAGGGTGAGAGAGCGTTTAGATCACCGAAATCAGCAAATGGTACAAATCGCGGCTTCCCTCCCCCGGAACTGATTGTTAATACATTTACCAGCACAACATTGTCCTTGGGTGCTGACTGTGAGCTCAGTCCCCTCAACTACCCTCTGAAGTAGCTATAGTTATCATCATCTTCATTTTAAGAACATGCATTGGAGGTGCAGAAAGGTAAAGCAAATTGCCCCAGATTGCGTAACTTAGACGAGGCAGAGCCAAGGTTCAAGTCCAGGAACTCTGTTCTCTCTCTGTCTCTCTCCTGTGACAGGTTACTGCTTCTCTGCATCTACCACGCTACCATGATATGGCTCTCTGTCCTAGGAGATGAGAAATAGCCACGTGGTCCACACCGTGTGACCAGAGAACACGGTGATATTAATTAATGCATTAATTCACTCATGTGTGCATGCAACAAATCTTTTTGAATGCATCCTGGATTGCTCACTGTCTGGAGGAGATTAAAAAGGATAAGGTGAGTCGGTGATAGATAAAACCTACATTCCTACCCTGTGCCCTTCAACTAGGCCATGGACTTCTAGGGAATGCAGACCGTGCCTTGGCGATCTCCGTGTCTTCTCAAGAACTAACATGGAGGCTGACATAATAACTGTCAGATAAAAGAATAAAAGAGGCTGGTTGGGGAAGGCTGCCTATGGGGATATGTGCCATTTTGTATACAATATCCTTCCTTTCAGGAAGAGAGAGGCTGTCACACATGAAGGCATGGCGGGCTCCTTTTCAGCACGGCTGGCTTTTCTTTGCACCGTGTTTCATGATTTGTTGGAATTTGTTTCCTGAGGTGGGAAGCTACACACCAGCTCTGTCTCCTGGGATTGCTTTTGTCAGCCAGACCATATGCTGACCCATGAATGAATATGGACTCGGGGATATCAGGGTCAGTCCTCTCTGTGACGAAGATAGATGGCAGGGAGGAAGCCCAGGTCCAGCTGTGTCACAGGTGAAGTGTCAGGCTGAGCGAGGGGCAAAGACTGGGCTAATGGGTGTGACATGATCATAAAAGCTATAATTTAAGACATTTTTGAGAGCAAAAGAGATGCTATTAATAATTACACAGAGGCCAGAGCCACGAACCCACACGATTCCAGGCGAATTGCAATGAATGGTCACCCTCCAGAAGGGTCAAGTAGGGAAACATCGCAATTGAAGAAAGCACATCATTTGGTCAGGGGCTCCACACAGATCTAAGGCACCAAAGCTCTAATCCTAGCTCTGTGTCTTTCCAGCGTGGCCTCCTTCAGCCACTTATTCCTTATCTAAGGCATTAAAATAGATCAGAGGTTCCCAGCCATTTCTTCCCCTTTGTGGAATGGCTCTTTCCAGATAACTCTTATACAAGAACATTTTGGAAGATCTCCAGGCTTAGTACTGCTGAGTTGTAGGAATAGGATTTATTTGGATTTCTTATCCTTACGCCTCCTTATTCTTATTTTATCCTTAGGGTGAAACAGATATTTCATGGATGACTCAACATATGAGCCCTGGAAGAGACCTCAGAATCAGCTTCTTCACTGACAAATTAGGAAACTGAAATCCAAGAGTGACATTCGTCTGAGATCTCACAGCCTGGCAAGACCCGAATGGCTTTCACTCAGCCATATTCACGCTGGAAATCAGTGCATGCCTTAAAAAAAACACCTTTAAAGTATTTGTAATTGTAATGAATGACCACTGTAGACAATATAGAAAAGGCAAGCAGGCAAAAAAGAAAAGAAAAAAAAGAAAGAAGCAGAAAATATAAATCAACCATCAAAACTCACTCAAACAGGGGCATCTGGGTGGCTCAGTTGGTTAAGCGTCCAACTTCAGCTCAGGTCATGATCTCGTTGTTCGTGGGTTCAAGCCCCATGTCAGGCTCTGTGCTGTCTGCGGCAGATTCTGTGTCTGCCTCCTTCTCTGTTTCTCCTTCACTCATGCTCTGTCTCTCAAAAATAAATAAATGTTAAAAAAATATTTTTAAAAAACCCTCACTCACGTACAACCACTATAATCATTCTGATGTATGTGTATCTTTTCAGACTTTTTTCCTTCTATTTCCAGTGGCCTTTGCAATTTTTTCCCCTTTCCCCCTTTTTTCTTTTTTTTCCTCTTTTTTCCCCCTTTTTCCACTTGTTCCAACTTTCCATGTCATTCTTCCACTCTATCACACTTTTCTCAAAATTACAGCTAAAGCACAGCTTAAAGTTTCTAAGTTGACAAGTTTACGAACAGTTGCCCTTGAATGCAGCGCGTCGAAGCAGCAGGCATCTGGAAAAGGCATTCTGATACAGAGTGGAACAGGAGGAACCTGGGACCTGGGTGCGAAGCAAAGCTCACACTTCTGATTGGTCAGTCGCGAGCCAAGTGAGGGGTGAACTGAATCCAGACACCAGGCAATCAAAAGGGGACATCAGAAACCGGAAGCACAGAGAGCTCGGTCATAACCCCTGCTCCCTGGGAAGGCTATCTGGAGCAGTGTGCAAGTCGGCTAGCACGCAGATAAGACCAGGCAAAGATGACCTTCGACGCTTCGAGAAGGCCTGGACCCCACAGTCCTGGGTCCACTTGTTGCTGTCTCACAGATTTCTCCATGTCCCAACTTCCAAACGTCCTAAAACTTTCCCTGGAATGGATTAACTGCACCTTGATAGAGTCCTTAATTGTGTGTTACAGGTACAAAATCGAGCCTGTTAAATTAAATCACAGAGATGTTCATGAAAGCAGCCTAGAGGAAGGCTCTAGATCACCCTCTAGAGCCTCCAGCGAAAAGCTTATGATGGAGAAGAAAAGGTACGAAGCCGGAAGTGAAGAGGAAAACACGAGCTTCTCGGGGACCATTGTTTTCCAGAGATCTTAAAAATCTCATTTCACAAGACATCCCCGATCAAAACAATTTCTTAATTGAAAACCACTGTCTTAATTTGTCTTATCGGAGGCCCGGTGGCCGCTGTCAGCAGAAATACACCCCCTGGCCCTTTGCGCCTGGCCAGGGGTTGCCTTTTATATGCAGATTGATGGAGCCTAACTCCGGAGCCAATTCTGGGAGCCCTATCTGCATAATACCTCGCCTCCTTAAAGATGGGCAGTTAAACCAAATAGTTTTTAATTTCTTTTGTGGAACGGCTGCCTCTTTATTTAAAGTTGAACACTGAAGCAGTTGAGGAAGAGCACCAACTAAACAGGCTTTTTAAATACTGCCTTCGTAATTATCTGTGGAATTAAACCCACAGAACACACATTAACTCTCATCAGAAAATGGAATTATGAGAATTCTTATTAACAGCGGCTCCAGACTCAACTCACAGTATTCACTTGAGTAATTATTATTGGTAAAGGCTGGGATTAATTTTTTTTTCGTTCCAACTGGAGAAAATAAATTCTTAGCAATTGCCTGCCTTGGACATGCAGAAGGAGACAAAGAAATGGGCACTTTTATTTTAGGAATCAAAAAAAAAATAATTTTGAAATGTAATTTCGCTCTGATTTCTGAGGGAATTCTTATGCAAGGCATTCTCTATGTAAAGGGATTATATGTCACCAATGCAAAATGAAATACAAAATAAACTGAAGAGCTATGAATGTCCTAAGTGCAGAAAATAATATATAATTTATGATACTTTAAATCTCATTAAAAACACTAGCTTTTGTAGCTTCCTAGCAACCAATCCTCAGGAGTGCCTCTATAAAAGAGCTTGGCCCTCCCCACGCTTGGGGTCCAAAGCTTTAATAAATGAAACCCATATGGTGGCTCTATGATGTTTCCCTGTGTGCAGGCCATTTGTCTGGGTGTTCTTGAAAGCCTCATATGATAGTTTATAATTTGCTAATCCAATATAATAAACATGAAAGCACTTTGTTAAACTAATGTTTAGGGTCTAAATTAAACCAGCCAAGGCTGGAGAGTTAGAGGGAAAGTTGGAGGTCTATAATTTCAGCCTTAATTCTGGGTGGACCATGCAGGTTTCCAAAAGATGGTGCTGGGAATATCGTCACTTTTTTTTTTTTTTTTAAGCACGATTCCTTCGACATTTTCATTTCACATTCTTCACAATGCCCCGAAGCAAGAGAACAGGTTTTCCTGTGCCTCTTTGTCAGATGGAGATACTGAGGCTCAGGAAGGTAAGTCATTGCTGTGAATATCTGCGAAATCAAGGCTGCAGGTATGTAAATGCTCCTTGGTAGCTTGCGCTGGGCTGTGATGATGTTTTCACCAGTCTGAAGCAAAATGGAGAAAGGACAAAAATGGGTTCTTCTAATAAAACAAAAGAAACAACTCGTTTAGAATGGAGATTATTGGGATATTTCCTCTCTCCTTTTTTGGTAGTAAATGACCTTTATGTTATAAACTAATGGTAATGGTAGATAGCAGCTGCTCTTGGTTTGTCTTTGACAAAATTAATCCCTAAGGGTTGCCTGGCCCAGCTGGTTAAGTGTCTGACTCCTAACTCTTGGTTGCAGCTCAGATCATGATCTCACAGTTCATGAGTTCAAGCCCTGCATCCGGCTCCTTATTGACAGGTGGAGCCTCCTTGAGATTCTCTCATTCTCTCTGCCTCTCCCATGCTTGCTTGCTCTCTCTCTCTCTCTCTCACTCTCTCTCTCTCAAAAGTAAATGAATTAAAAAAATTAATCCCTGGCAATCAGGTCAATTTCCAAAGCATTAAAAATTTTACTAGTTGGTGGGGCAGCTGGGTGGCTCAGTCAGTTAAGCGTTGGACTTCTGCTCATGTCATGATCTCATGGCTCGTGAGTTCGAGCCCCACATTATACTGACAGCTCAGAGCCTAGACCTTGCTTCAGATTGCTTCAGATTCTGTGTCTCCCTCTCTCTCTGCCCCTCCCCTGCTTGCACGGGTTCCCTCTCTCTCTCAAAAATAAATAAACATTAAAAATTTTTTTTCTAAAGGTTGAAAAATTTTACTGGTTGGTAAATCTCAAAGTCTGCCCCCCACCACTTTATTTTTTAACAAATGAGAAAAAAATGAGAGCTGGGTGTGTGTGTGCCAGTATCACAAAGCAAGGGGATGACAGAAGCGTGTTTAGAGCCCAGGTCTCTATGCTTCTGGGTCAGTGGACATTGTGAAGGGAAAATAAACAGCATCAATTTTCATTTTGGGCAAAAAACATAATTTTTAAACAGGCTTTTGCTTCAGTTTCTGAAGGCATTTATAATGCAAGCGCTTTGTTCGTAATGAGATTAGAGGCCAGAGAGGCAAGATGAAACAGGAAACTACATCAAGGAAAACAAACGTTGAGATGCAACAAATAGTGTCACAAGTCTTTGGAGGCGGTGACATCCGGTCCCGCCGTCTTTATGAGGAGGCCAAAAGGGGTCACCCTGATTCCTTAGAATTGGGGATGGCATTGCTATTTTTCTTTGAAAAGCTAGAGTCTCAGAGAGGGGGTTTCCTCTGCTCTGATGGGAGAGGAGAGGCATGAGATTGTCCCAAACCTGGCCATTTGCTAGCGGCACCCTCATACTCCATGGCTCTCTACTGCCAAAGGAGACTGAGTCTACCCTGGGGACAGGCCAGGGGCCTTTATCTAAGGCTGTCATTCCCATACTGTCAAGGTGTATCATCAGATCACTGCAGGTAACTCATGGTGGCTCTATGGGATTTTTAACATTTTGGAAGGAAACCAATGATTGTTGGCATCTATCAACTACTACCTTGAGGTAGTCAATATTGAAGGGCGCTACATTTCTTTCTATGATGTCATATCTTTGAGAAGGTTTGTGTGTGTGTGTGTGTGTGTGTGTGTGTGTGTGTGTCTGTGTGTGTGTTTTGGACAGTTACTGTGATCGAAAGCAAGAGGTTGGGGAATATTATGTGGAATAGAAAATAAGAGCAGTGGTGTCTAATCTGATTCCAAAGTTTGAGAAACTGTGCAGTGTCCAATGGATGGGAACCTGCCTTCCATGAATAAGTAGTTGTAGGTATTAAGGAATGAAATACCAACTGTTTGTAGCACTATGTCTTCAACTGGCTACCAAGTCATTAGGCTATAAATGTTTCTTTAGTTGATGGGGTTTAACTATTACATAAATGGAAGTGGTATGTATTTCTTTGGACCCGAGGGCAATGGCATAAATTATTGAAATTCCAAGGACTCCATGAACTGGGGACATTTGGGACCATTCTGGGTGTTGTTTAAAGATCATGGAGGGTATCAGGTCAACTGTCACGGAAGGAGACTAAGGAGGCTTTCAGCTGCCATGACACTGGGCACAGGAAAGCGCTCTGGGGCTGTGTGGCCTAGGGCACAGCATTCCATCCCTTCTCAAATTTTCCTGGCTACAAAAGGAAAGCACTGGACTTGGTTCAGAGACTGTTGCTGCCTCCTGCTCATCTGGAAGTTACAGCACCGGAAACACTCCCAGGGAACCACTCTTCCCCAAACTCTTTCCATGTGGTTTGGATGGGGCTGACCCCTTCCTCTCCCATACTCCTAGGGACAGACCCATGGCCAGGACAGGGCAATGAAGTTTAACCCCTTAGTCACAGCGGGTTAGAATTGGGTACATAATTAAGCCAAGCCAATCACCACCAAGGACAAGGCGGTGGTGGGGAGCAAGAAAAAGACCTTGCCCAGATAATATTAGTTGAACCCTTGGATCTAGCCTTGACTGGTCTTTTCAGCTACTTAAAACAAACAAACAAACAAACAAAATAACATAGGTGGCTAAGTAGGTAGATAGATAGATACAAGTAAATTGATATAAATATAGCCTCCTCTCCCAGCTTCCTCATAAGGCAGTTTCTTTTGTTTTCATACTCCAGGGGCTCAAGATATCAGACCCCAGATACTATAAAGACACGGTTTTCCTCCCTTTGTTTCTTAACACTGGTATCACCCATATTGGCTTCTTTCTCAGGCAGGGCTCTCTCCACCAAGTGGCAAGATGCCTGGTAGTACATCTGGGGTTGCATGCTACATTCCAGGAGAAAAAGGAGAATCTCTTTCCCGATAGTCCCAGCATAAGTCCTGACAGTATTTACGACTGGCTGCGATGGTGTTCTATGCAAATTCCTGAACCAATCACCATGGCCACGAGGATGCGATGTTCTGATTGGCCAGGTCTAAGTCACATGACCACCTCTGCAGCTGGGGGTGGAGTTAACACGAAGCAAATGGCCTGAGAATGGGGGGGGGGTGGCTTGGGGATCAGCCGGGGCCCAGCTAGCAAAGCTGAAACCACTTTCAATATTTAAAGCAGAGGTAATTTAATGCAGGAGATGGGTCACACGTGCGACGGCAGAGTGGCACTGCCAAGTGGGGATGGCCAAGCATTCCTGAGATTCACAGCAGGACGTAGCTTCTGCAGCTTGGCTAGAGGGACAGAGGGAGGAAGAAGCAGCGTTCCAGGCTCTGTGGCAAGCCCACTTGGGGAAAGCAGGAGCCACAGCAGAGCCTGTCCGGCAGGAAATGAAGCCATGGAGAAGGTGGCCCCATGCTGGTGACATCACCCAAGGCAGAGAGGCAGGCAATCCCCTACCCTCCTCCTTTCTCCCTCTACTCCAGTCTCCTGCCATTGTCTCTCCTTAGCTTAATCCACTTAGAAACCAGCAGACACTGGGGCCTGGGAAATTCAGCTCTCCTGAAATACAGAATAGATCAAGGGAAAAGTGAGGAGTGGCTCTGAGGGCAAACAAGCCAAGGATTGGCACAGGGTAGGTTCCCAAGAGAAAAACTGGCGTATTGCAGAAAAGGGGGTTGGCTGCTGGTGGCAAATATAAAAACATACCCCACAGCCGGGACTTTGTTTGTTTGTTTTAATCCGACATAGCTGTGAATAAGTGAAGAATGTTATGCCCAGCAATCAGACCCTAGACATTGGAGGTCAGGCGGTAGTCGGGATTGGGGATGGGCTTTGAGGATTAAGCAGGAAATAACAAGACATGGAAGAAGAGGCAAGTGGAACACACAGCAGAGGGTTCAAGAATGCGTAATATACTGACCTCCGTGTTGACATCATGGACGTCTGTCCACACCTGGCCCAATAAGGGACTGGAGTTCCAAGCCAGTCCCTGGGACAATATTAGCAAAAGCAAGGTAGGGCCATCGCACGTCTTGAGTGAATGGAGGTCCCCAAGGCAAGGTGGCCAAGACAAGAGGCCTAGGTAGGTAACAAGGACAGGATCCTGGGACCTAAAGTGGGGTAAGAGCTGGAAGACAGCAAGAGTGACTTGAGGCAGAATATCAGGTTGATTGATGCTGTCTTAAATCCTCTGTGCTCAAAGTCAGGACTGTGACCAGTTGAGCTTGCAGATGTAGGTCAGATGGGTGCAGGTGTGGGGAGGAGGCACCATGGAACCTGGGACCAGGCAGGACTAGGGTAGTTGACACCTATTGTTTTTGCCAGTCTAGACGTCATTCCTATGTTCAATAACAGCTCTGATTTGGGGGAGGGAAGCACCTCACTCACCCTAGTTCAGCCCTCCTCCTGTACAATGAATTGGGATGGACACTTGACCCAAATCAGCCCACTGGTATTTGAGATGTGTGCGTTTGTTGAACAATTGGGAGAAGTAGAGAATCTCTCTTTCGTGCCAGACTGGAAGCTCTGAGAATAATACCTGGACCTGTCTGGAGTCAGCACGTGAAGAGTGACTGAGTAAGAAGGAAACTGCAAGGGGAGGGGGGAGAGAGAGAGGAACCACATCCGGAAGCCATTGCTGGAGTCCCGGCTCACGGTGGCCACAGCTTAATGCTGATGCAGCCCTCACATTTCCAGCTACTTGAGGTCCTGTCTTTTTTCTTTTTTCTGCAGACCATTTGAGTTTTGCTTTTTGATCTGTTGCAACAGGGAATGCACTACTACACTCGTTCTTTCCTTATTGTTGGACTTTTATTTGATTTTCATGGGAAAATGGGCAGGAGGCCTTAAGTGCTATTTCTTCCAAATCCCAAGGGGTTTCCCTGACTCTCTAAACTTGTCTTGAACTTCTCCTGGGCTTTGGTAGACATGATCACAGATGAAAGGAGGGAGATGTTGGCTAGCACCCCTACTTACTGGGGGGAGTCTGGGAGAAGTGGCCGTGTTCAGTGTTTTGGGCTAATGAGGGAAATATAGAGGAAGCGTGGCCCCAGACACTCTGAAGTCCCTTCAGTTTTCATCCTATGAAAGCTTGGATGTGTGGTAGCTCAGGCAAATGTTTGTTTCAACAACGTGTTTGAAGGCCAGTCCTGCGAATCAACTTTGGCTAACTTCCTTTTTTTTTTTCTTTTCTTTTAATGATAAGTAACAGGTTTCCTTAATTGATCAAGTAAATCAGTAATTTTGGCATCCCGTGGAAACAACATCCAAATCACAGACATAAAGGACTTGATTAGATTTGTGTCTGGGGAGTTTGGCACACTATATGCGGGGTATCCAATGAAAATATTCTAGAGGAGAGACATTGTCTTAATACAAGCAGAATTTACCCTTGGGCTCATGGGAATCAGAAAATGACAGAGTTTTACTAATATTGTTGTGTTAAGATCATTTTCATTACAATAGAACGCAACTTGACTTTGTTTGAACAAAAAGGAATTTATCGTAAAAGATACCTGAGTGTCTCTCAGAACCTAAAGATGGGTTGTATCTGGACCTAAGAATCAACTGGAATGGGGGACTTAAATACGGCCACGATATTTCTTGTCCTTGCTTCTCTGTGTATTGATTTGTTGACTTCATTCTTTTCTCTCATACCAGGAATTCCTCCCACATAGGAGAAGATATGGCTACCATTAATTCTTGATTTTTGCTTCTTATAGTTTCAGCCACCATCTGGCTCTCAAGTCTGAAAGTTCCTGAGATGGGTTCTCTAATTGGTCCATCTGGATCTCACTCCTGGACCAATGGGCTTTGTCCATGGGGCAGGTGGCCACGTTTCCAAAATGGCTGCCCCCATGACAGCCATGAGGATTGGGTGGGGCGCTGGCAATGGAATCACTCCTGGATAATCAGAGAAGCTGAGCAGACAAAACAATACGGGTATACAGAAGGACAATGACGTTCACGATGTTTTCATCACAAGGCCCTCTTTCATTAATTTTCTATTGCCGTGTGACAAGTTACCACAAACTTACTGACTTGAAATGAACTTATTAGATCAAGCTTCTGTAGTCAGAGTCTGGGTGTGGTGTAGTTTGGTTGTCAGCTCAGAGTTTTATAAACCTGCAGTCAAGGTGTCAGCCAGGCTCTCATCTTGAGCTCGAGGTCCTCTTCCAAGGCCACATGGTTGTCACAGAATTCAATTTCTTGCAGTTGCAGAGCTAAGGTCCCCACGTTTTTGCCAGCTGTCAGTTGGAGCTGTTCTTTTAGAGGCCCCATATTCCTTGCCACGTGACTTGCTTCATCTTCAAAGCCAGCAATGGAGAATGTGCCTCCTGTTGAATCCCTCTGATGCTTTCAACTCTCTTGCCACTGGGAGCCTCACTCCTTTTAAGTGATCACTTGAACAGGTCAGGCCCACCAGGATTATTTTCCATAAGTTAAGAGCAAAATCCTCCTTGAGACTGATCCCACCTCAAACGCTAGCTGCAAGTGGGGTCCCAGACCACCTACCCTTCCGGATGGCTGGCTTAACCTCAGAGTTTTCTACAGTCTTCTTAGGTCCAGTAATTCCCTAAGATGACTCACAGAACTCAGAAAAGCAACACTTCCAATTACAGTTTTATTATGAAGGATGAGGTATGAAAGGGTATGCCATCTCCCTGTGGAATCAAGAGTGTGTCACCCTTCTAGTACATCCATGTGTTCACCAGCCAGAAAGCTCCATTGAACTTTGGTGACCAGAATTTTTATTGGGGTTTTCCTTTGAATGTGACTTGTTACAAGTTTGCTCAACCTGGGTTGCAAATTACATGTGAATGCAAACTGCTTATTTAAATCACCCCATTGATTTAAATATAGCATGAGCTCCAAAGATGTTTACCTAATTGAATATTAGAGATAAAACCACACTGCAATAAAGTTTTCTTGACATTTGGAAATGAAGCTACCCTTAAAAGCGCTGGGTGAGGGGCATGGTAAAATGGCAGTAGATTATATTTTTTTCAGACTCGAATTTATTTCCCTGACACGTAAGACATTGTTTCCAGGTCTTGGAGGGGGACATCTGGGAAACCTAGGAAGATCTATAAACTTTTCCATCCATTTCTTGGGCACTAAGAGAATTTGTAGCGTTTAAAGCAAGATTCTTTGGGGGAAAAAAAACTGGATATCATGTGAAAGGGAGAGTCCGGAATTGTTAATCCCTGTGTACTACACTTGCATCAAACTGCTTAGCATGGGGACAGCTCACATTTCTGTATCTTCTTGGCCTTGCAGACTCTTGTCACATCTCCAAGATCTCAGGAAGAGTTGCGATTTCATCAGGGCAGATAATCAGGATTATAGGTAAAAGCATTAGGAAGAGATATCACCATGGGTCTACGATCACAACAGGTCCTTTAGATGTTTCCATTTTCTCTTTTCCGGAGAAGAGCAAAGCCCTCCTTCATATCATGGCAGATTCACAATAGCTAGTACCCTTAATGCTTCAACCTTCCCACTCCTCTCTCCCAAATTGTGTATTTCCTACATGCTTTAATATCTGTTTTCAGAAGTGACTAACCCTAGACTAATTGTGTCCTAGTCAAATGAAAGATGAAAACCAAGCTAAAGCCTCCTGTTCCCAAAGGCTGGAAATGACATCATGACTTTCATGTGCCTCATGGGAACCAAGGCAGGGTCACCAGTCTGTCACTATGTCTTCAAGCACTCTGGAAAGTGTCAATATTTTTTTCCCAAATGAAAACACCAGGCAATTCTGGAGTAGCAACCATAATCACCACGGGACTGGCCATGGTTTCTCGAGTCCTGAGCTCCCTTCCTCGTTTCCACTTCTGGCAATTCTTGAAAGTTCCTTTCAATCCCTCTCTTTTGTTTCTCTTCGAGTCTATGTACCACTTTTTTTTTTTTTTTTTTTTACGGTGGGGTGTTTGCTCTATATGCTGTTATGGGGTCCAGAGCGTCTAATTGACAAATTATGTTGCACTTTTGGTGGCTTTAAGGAATCATTTAAAATAAATAAGATCATAATTATCAGTTTTCATTTACCCATTTATTAAGTAACAATGTTCACACTGAGTAGTTTGATTTTGTGTTATAATAAGGCAATCTCTACATGATGACAGATGGTGTTTCATTTTGCCGACACTGTGCTAAAGTGCTTTGGGTTGTGATGTGTTTGATTTTATTAGAGATCAGATTTAACACATGCATGCTACATAACTGCAATCACATTCCCATTTCTCATCTGTAGGAGAAAATGAAACTGTGATGAAATGTAATATACTCACCCTCAGGCAGAACTGGTGGCACTGGGAATTGCAACATAATAAATCTAATGGATATTACACTATAGGACCCTAGAAATTTACTGTTATTATGTTCAGGGAAGGAACTCGGTTTTGTAAAACTCAGTTTTATTTCACTGGCATCCGTGCAATTTCACATTATTTAACTGTTGTGTCCCAATAGCAGGGATGGTATTTGTGGTGTTGCGTTCCCTGCCCCGCCCCCCGTCCCCTGTCCTCCCCCCAAGGAACACGGTGGGGCCAGGAACCCAGAAGAGAAAGCTAGGGAAGAGCAAACAGGCAAAAAATTGCATTTACCAAATGCAGATGACAACAATGGCGTGTCGTTAACAATGGATTGTTGGGACTGTCACATTAAGCCACGTTTAGCCATGCTGTCAGGGTGGCACCCGCAGGAGGAAGACACATCCATAAAAGCTTTGACTATGACATGGAGCTCTTCTATTCTCAGCCTGCCCCACTGCCACCCCCTGGGGGAGGGGTGGGAATCTAAGTTAATTACACATCTAGTTATTGATGTGACTGTCGATAGAGCTTTTCCCTAATGAGGCCGCCGTCAAGCAAGATTCCCAAGGTGGAGGCGCTTTCAAGGCTCCTGTGCCAACATGGTGGAGCCCGTGACTCTGCATTGCTCACTGAAGGTTGACGCCATGAAACCTTGTCTGCTGCACAGCCAACGGCCTCCCGGCGGGTCTCCCCGCCTCTAGCCTCTACCTGCTGTACCACATCACGGATGTCCCATCTCACATTTACTCATCCTCAGTGATTGCTTTTGCCAAGTTGCTTCTACGCTCAAAAAGCCTCGGTGACGCCTCGTGGCGTGGCATTTATGCCCCTCTTGATTCAGCTCTGATCTCACAATTCTGTGAAATAAACCTCTAATTCTGGTGAAGTTTGTCTTTTCGTTGTTCTTTGGACAGGACAAGCTCGTTTCCTTCTTTGCTTGGGTATGGGGTTCTTTGGGTTGTGAGACGGAAACCCACCTCAGATTTGTTTAGGTGCAAAGGGGAAGTTTCCTGACTCACAAATCTAGAAAGATAAGGAAGGCTGGATCCCTGGCTCAGGGGGACCTTGGAACCAAAGTGCTTCTCAGGTCGTCTCTACTTCGTCTTATCTCTACTCCAGACATTAATATCCATACTGTCTCCTACTGTGGACCTACTTCCTCTGTAGGATGGGGGATTTCAGAGGGCAGAAATGGAAACTCAACCACTCTTCCTGGATCCAGGTTCAAAAATTCCAAAAAAGAGTTCTGATTGGCCTGGCTCAGATCGGGTACTCATATCTGGCACAACTGTTGTAGCCAAGAGGTTGGGCCTTGTCGGGGGCCCAATGTGGCTTAGGCTAAGCTCCCTCCACAATATTTGTGTCCAGGAGGGTGAAATCTGTCACATGATTAGAATAGGTGCGTGGGGCAGAGCTAGGAGAGGAGGAGTGTTGCTTTTCTGAGCAGCCAAAGTAATTGGTGTCCACCACAATGCCAGTGAGGTCCCCACCACCTACAATGCCCATGTCTGTGCTCCCTGCCTGTCTCAATCTGGCCCATCTGCTTCATAGAATAAAAGGTTGGGGTTAGGGAGAGAAAGCTAATATCAAGTATCTGTAAAATATGGATGTTGTCTAAACAAACATCTTGGTTTCAGTTCAGGTCATGATCTCAATGGCTCGTGGGACTGAGCCCTGCATCGGGCTCTTTTGACTGCGTGGAGCCTGCTTGGGATTCTCTCTCTCTCTCTCTCTCTCTTCTCAAAATAAATAAGTAAGCTTAAAACACATTAAAAACTCCTTTAAAAATAAATAAAAGAGCCTATATATCCTGTTTATCTGACCCCAAATACATAATTGATTGAAAACACAGGACTATTCAATTTCCTCAAGTTTATATATAGGTTACTTAAGAGCAGGCAAATAGGATGTCAAGCTAAGTCTGAAGTGAGATTTTTCTTGGGAAAGGACTGGTATTTATGTCTCATTCCTTCTCTCAACAGATGTTTATGGACACCTGCCTGCCTTGTCAGTCCCTTATCCTCACATGTCATTCTCATATCATGTTAGATTTTGTTTTTACACCAGGTACCTTCATGTGTGTGGCCTCAGTTACTCTCAAACTGGCCATCTCATTATTTTCCCACCTCCTTGCTTCACAAAACACGTCCTTCTGCCTACGATGCCTGCCCTCCTCTCTTCTGGTATTGACATCCTGGTTCTTCTTCAGGGCTTGATTCAGACTTCTTTTTCCATCTGACCGTATATGCCCCTCCCCACCCTGCTCCACCCATCCCGGGAATGTTCTCACTCTTCCAAATTTTATGAGGGCTCCAATTGTCAGGCTTCTCCCCATAGCAACTAGTGTAGTCCTGGCTGCATAGCAGGTGTTTGATAAATATTGCTTGTTAAGGTAAGAAAAACTCACCTGCAGGTCTTCCTCATCAAATGAGGGGCTTCTGTCCCAATAAACCCAATCTAAGCTGAAAATACCACAAGATGAAAATGCATGTGATACACCCGACCAACGAAACATCATAGCTCAGCCCACCTTACCTAAATAAAACAGACTCAGAACACTGATGTTAGCCTACAGTTGGGCAAAATCATCTCACACAAAACCTAGTTTCTAATAGAGTGTTGAATAGCTCATGGGATGTATTGACAACTGTCCTGAAATGGAAAGACAGAATGACTGTATGGGTACAGAATGGTTGCAGGTATATCTTTTGTTGACCCTTGAGATCCCAAGGCTGACTGAGAACAGAGGCTGGCCATGGCTGCCCAGCATCTCAGGCAAGGATGGTACTGGTAACATCTCAAAATTCAAAAGTCAAAGTACAGTTTCCACTGAATGCGTTATCCCTTACCTATCAATGTAAAGTCGAAAAACAGTAAAGTAAAAAACAAAACAAAACCGTAAGCCAAACTATTGGGAGTTGGGGTGGTCTGTATTACTATAAAATTATTTAGAGACCTGTGGTGAATTACTATGACTCTGTACATTGCCTCTGCAAACATTGGAAGAGGTAATATAATGGCATGTTAGGACTATAGACTTTGTAATTAAAGCAAGACTTGAATTCTGTCTCCTGCCATTTAATTGGTGTAAAGTCCCAAGCAAGCCTCAGCCTCTTCATTTGTAGGTTGGTGGTAAGACTCAAGGTGTCTGTTGTGAGAATTATGTGAGATGCAGTTTGAGAGGTGATGAAAGGCTTTGTGTAGTGCCTGATGTGTCTGTGTGCGCTGTGAGTGCACAGGTGAAAGCCCATGCATGTGCAAAGAGTTTGAAAAAAATTAGATTCATGTGGATTGGGAGAAGGAACCTATTTATGGCTATCTACTTGGCTCCTAGGGGTTGTTGATCTTTGGGGGGCTTTCAAATCATTGGAGAGTCTGGTGAAAGGCTCAAAGAGACATTGAGGAGGGGAGGGGAAGACATCCAAGCAACTGAGCTCTACCTAGAACAGTTCTTTCCAATGAAATGATTAGACCAGGATAAGCTTTAAATCAAAATTGATGTGTGATAGTTTTTCTTCTTGATTCCTCATTGGGGGTGGGGGAGTGGGTACAAGGGCAGGCAACTCTAGTTAGTTAGGGTAGGTGGACAGGCTTCTCAGAAGGTGACAGTTGCTTCTAGACCTAAATGGCAGGGAACCGGCCATGTGAGAATCTGGAAGAAGGACATTCCAGGCATAGGGAATTGCAAGTGAAAAGGTCCTGAGGCAGGAATATGCTTGAGGTCAGAAAGATGTCCACAGTAGTTGAAGCCACGCAGGTAAGAGGAATGTAAGTGGAGACCCGATTGAACGGGGCAAGCTGTAATAACAGGGTGGGACTTTATTCTAATTCTAGTAGGAAGCCAGTAGGCAAAGAAGTCTTCTGACAGCTAGTGTCCAAGGTGACCCCAGTGATCCTTGCTCCCTGGTATCTATTCATACCCTTCCATATTGAATAAGACTGGCCCACAGCTAACAGGCTATGTGGAAATGTCAGATGTAACTTCTGTGGCTAAGCTGTAAAAGACACTGAAGCTACTGTCTCGTTCTCTCTGTTCATTCACTTTGGAGGAAGCCGGCCGCCAAGCCATAAGGATATTCGAGCAGCTTTAGGAGAGGTCCGTGTGGGGAGAAACTGAGGCCTCTAGCCAACAGACCTGTGAGTGAGCTGCCTTGGAAGTGCATCCTGCAGCTTCAGTCCAGCCTTTGGATGACAGCAGCCCAGGCCGCAATATTGACTGCAACCTCACAAAACACTCTCCGTCAGAACCACTTAACCATGCTGTTCTCAGGTTCCTGATCCTGATCCTCTTTTTTATCTTAGGCTGCTAAATTTTGGAGTAATTTGTTCTGCAGCCCTAGATAACGAATTCAAGTGGTATCATCTGATTTAGATTTTCCGCACTTGGGCTGCTGAATGAGCCAAGAGATCTGGAAGGTAAAAGTGGAAACAAGGAAAATATTGAGAAGGCTTGGTAGGTACTCAGGTAAGCATTGGTGGTGGCTTCAGTTAGGGACATGCTCACCAGGGGTGGTGAGAAACGGTCCCCTTGGGTGAAGCTGATATTATTTGCTGGTGAGGCTTCGGGGTGTGAAGAGTCGAGGTCAACTCCTTTATTTTTGGTGGAGTGGATGGTCTTACCATTTACTGAAAGGGGATGAATCCGTTTGGAGAGGGAAAAATCTAGACTGCACTAGAGACCAAATAAAGATGGTGTTGAATGAGAGACAGAGAGCTTAACCAGAAGCTAATTTTTTTCTGTCGCCTGCAGGATACAAATACGAACTATGTTTCAGCAAAAACACCTTCAGTCGGTACCTTGGAACTGGGTTCCTTCTCCTCAATTAAGTAGAAGACAATTAAATTAGAGTCCAGCTTCAAGGAGTTTATTATGCCTCATCGAAAATGATAAATGACTCTTGGTGACCCTGTCACCTCGCCAACTTGGTCCCACCTCGTTTTTCAAAGAGCTAATGAAACCGATGGATTTCTCCCTTCTTCGGAGCTGGGGCCAAGAAAAACAGCACACACCGTGAAATGCAAGGAAGCTGAGAAGGAGGCAGAGGAGAAAAAAGGAGAGAAAAGCCACACTTGACATTTTGACAATTGGCCAAAGTGACTTTGAAGTGCAAACTTGAAAAAAAAAAAACCCACAACTTCACCCAACTACATATTGATTTCCTATCTGTTCCATTGCTTTAATCCACCCTTGCCTATGTGTTTGTGTGTGTGCACACACGTGTGTGCACACACATATGTGTGTGTGGGGGGCAGGCTTGCCCTTTTCCTTTGGAAAGAAAAGAAAAGTGGGGAAAGGGAAGGGCAATCACAGGAGGGGATGCTTTGGAATTGGCAAAGACACCCATTAGTGGTCATTTGCTCCTGAAATTACCCAGAGCCAGAATAAGGACTCAGATTACTCGCCCTGCTTGCCTGGAAAGGAACAAAGCTGGCTCTGTGGCCTGGAGGCAGCAGGTAGAAGGGCTAGTAGCCAGGGCTTTGGATCTGGACTTAAGTTCTGACTCCCCCACTTCTCAGCTGTGTGGCCTTAATCGAGTTACTTGACCTCTCTGAGCCTCTGTGTCTTCATCTGTAAAACCGGACTGATACTACTGTGCAAGTTTGTTATAGAGATTAAGTGAGGCTCATTAGACACTTAGCTACTGGCAGGCATAGGGCGAGCACTCAAGAAGGGTCAGGTGTCTCTGCTGTTGTTTCACCTGACTCACAAATTTATAACTTTTCCACTACAATACAGCTCTCAGGATACAATGAACAAATCTGACTATTGACATACTTTACTTACACTACATGATTTAGGACAGGGGCCGGCAAGGTTTTGTTGGTAAAGGGCTAGAGAGTATATATTCTGGGCTTGGTGGACCATGTGGTCTCTATCAAAACCATTTTACCTCTGCTATAGACAATATATAAATGAATATGCATGGCTGTGTTTCAATAAAGCTTTATTTACAAACACAGATGGCAAATGGATTTGGTCACCTGACCCCTCATTTAGGAGATGGAGCTGGGGAACTAGAATTTCAGGCTTCCTTGGTATCATGATACTATTTGCATTTTTCAGAAGAAGTTACAGGCAGACTTATTTTTATTAGTAGAAGTCACAAATAACAAAAGGTTTCTTGGCCAGCTCTGCGAGGCTTGCTTTTAATGCTTCTACTATAGTGTTAACAAGGCAAGAAAATACCACGTGTGTTTTTGTTCCTGGTTTTGAATTGGAGTTGGTAAAATCAGCAGGGTAATAAAACAATATGCAGGAAACTTGGTCAAAAATTTTTTTTTTGATTGTCTGCCTTGCTTCTGACTTCCATTTGTATTTCACCTATAATTTCCCAAGTATTTTAAGGTACATCTTTCGTTCACCTTCGCAGAAATCCTGCAAAGGGGTAATAGCAGCTAATGTTTATTGAGTGCTTACTGTGTGCTGAGCACGGAGCTAAGCACTTTGCAGGAATCACAGGAGGCAGTGGATGTTGAAGTGCATTGGCCTCAGGCGGTTGGGAATTGAATCCTAGCTGGGTGATCTTGGGCAAGTCACTCAACCTCTCAGTGCCTCAGTTTTCTCAACTGTAAATGCCTTTAAACTTGTAAAGCTCTTGGAAGAGCATCTGGCATAGAACAAGTGCTCAGGAAACGGTAACTAACTCAATCTTCACCACAACCTGGGAGAGAGTTACATGATCTCCATTCGGATGGGAAAGGGAAGTATCTCTGCTGAGATCACCAGGGAGTTTTCCAGCAAAGGCTGGAAGGAGACCTGTGTGACTCCAAAGCCTTTGATCTGCTGGACTGACATCATTGCTTCCCAAGGGACGGTCATTACCTCCATTTTACAGAAAAGGAAGCTGAGATGGAGGAAAAGCATTTATTTAAGCGCAGGCAGCCAGGACACAAAAGAGCCAAGACTCTATTAGGATCTTTGACTCCTGGTCCAGGACTGGCTCAGTGACCAAAACCCTGTGTGCTCTTTCAGAGATTATGGAATGTTCCAAGTCTAAAAATAACCAGCAGAGTGATGTCTGCGTGAAAGCCCGTGAATTCGGGAGGATGGTGGGCAGGGGAGGAGGAGGGGAGGGAGGAGTTGAAGTGTGTGGAGTAGAAAACAGACTTTCCTCACCCCTTTAGCAGCAGACACTACCTCCATCAACCTGACCTTGATGAAAGGTGGCATTTCCCTGAAAACGAGTAACAGTAATCAACACCAATTGGAACTACATGCTCCAGACCCCGTGCTATGTTTTTGTAACCATTTTATTGAATTATCAGAGCAAATCTACAAGAAAAGTCCTTTGCTGTCCCTACTCTACATATGGAAAGGCTGAAGCTCTGAGAGAGAGATATTTTGTCACCCAAAGTGTCACACAGTGGGTAGCTGGCAGGGCCAGGATTTGAACCTAGATCGGTCGGACCGTAAGATCGTGTTCTGAAAACGCTCACCACTACTGCCTGGCTTGGGTCATCCTCCAGTGGCCTGGGTCACACAGAGGTCTGGGGAGCCCTAGAGACTTTGCTTCTTCTCCGCTCCCCGTCCCCCATCCTCTCACAGCGGGGAGCCCCTCAGGATCGTGGGTGGCGTGGAAGCTTCGGGAATCTCTCTGCGGAGGCCTTTTCTGTGACTTATCTCCTTCCCTAGCACTGTATCTTCTAGCCTTCCACTTGCCAAGCAAATGCAAAACAGCTTTCTCATCAAAATATGATCAAAACGTCACCAACCATGCTGCCATCCTTTGCACTAGACCATGAGCTAAATCGCCTAGGCTTGGGGTCGCACCTGACACCTAAGGCAGCTCGGTAAAATTAATTAAATATAGAATGAATACCTTAGGACGGCACTGTTGAGCATTGGCAGTACACCAGATGTTACTGGAGACTCTTCATTGGCTCAGCCCCCCTTCCCCCCTCCCCCTTGCTGCAGACAGGAGGGGTTCACGTGCCCATTCTTGAGGGGGGTGGGCATCGCCTGTTGTTGTCGGTTACCTTTTTCTGGCGCAGGGACTCAGATTTCAATTTATGATAGCAACAGGAGTGTCCCTTTAAAAGTACATTTAATTAGAAAATTTTCTTAATGTTTTTTATTTATTTTTGAGAGAGAGAGAGAGAGAGAGCATAAACAAGGGAGGGTGAGAGAGAGAGAGAGGGAGACACAGAATTGGAAACAGGCTCCAGGCTCCGAGCTGGTTGTCAGCACAGAGCCCAATGCGGGGCTCGAACCCACAAACTGCGAGATCATGACTTGAGCCGAAGCCAGATGCTTAACCGACTGAGCCACCTGGGGGCCCCAATTTAATTACATTTTAAAAAGTGTTACTAAAAGCTGCAAAAATGTAGAAAGATGCACCGAAAATGCTGAAGTTCAGGTACTATGTGTCTGGTAACTTGTCAGGGCCTCTCCAGCCCTGAAACTCTATTATAAACAAGCGTCAGGAGGCAGGTGTTTAAAAGAACCAATGGAGGGGCTCTCTTCTGTAAACCGAAGGCTTGCCATCTCTGTATGCACCCCTCCACCTGCACACAGATGGGGGGGGAGTGTTCACATGTGCATGTGTACACACACACACACACACACACACACACACACACATACACGCACACTGCTTGGCAAGTTCTATTGTGTCTTTTTCTTCTATTTATTTATTTATTGGAGAAGGCTAGAGAGAGAGAGAGAATCCCAAGCAGCTCTTTCTTCTCTTTGGAGAAATTTCTTTCTGCTTATATTTGCATTGAGAGAGTCTGTGAAAGAAGCTAGATTCTTGACATGCTGAAGTCTGATGGGCTTCCCCATTCTTTTTATTCTTCTCAAGGAAAACTCTGGCAACTGCCCACTGTAATAGCCATACTTTTCTTCGGGGTTCCATCTCTGGCAATCATATCACTCCTGAAAGAGACTTGTTGTGCCCCGGGTGATAGGGATTCCTCTGAGGGGTTCCATCTGCATTCTCCCCCTTCTAGGCTTGGGTTCTGTTCTGGGTCACCAGCACTGCCTATACAGATTCTGCCAGCTGGTCACCCCAAGATGCTTCTTCCCTTCATCATTAAGCATCGTTCTTTATTTTCACATCCATTTGAAGCTGCATTCCTTAGGCCACACTAGCATGGAGAAAAAAGTCAGCCCCATCATATTCCTTCTGAACAGCACGGGGAGCTGTCTAGGAGGGATCCTGTGGGATCTGAGAACTTGCTCTCTTGAGAATCCCTAAGTGGCACCCAATTCCTTCTCTGCTCGGTCTTACTGGTACCATACAGTCTATCCCGACAGATGACCCAATGGCAGCCATGCTGACCACACCCTCCAAAGCTACCCACCGCCCAGCTTTTTGCTGGTTGCTCTTGATGCTGAATGCTGTCAGTGTACACGAGATTTTTCTGTAACCCCAATTACTGGCTTCTTCAATCAAATGCTTTCTTGCCTACTTGTCTTGGCTACTTGTTGTAGCCATTGGGGATCCTCTTCCTATAAGGATGCCTTTACGCCACTGTTTTAAATACATCCCAGCCAATGTACCTTTTAACTTGACTAGAATCCATTTTTAGGAAGGCAGGATTAAATGCCTAAATTAACCCATGCCCCCCACCAATATCTATTTGTAGTGCGATTTAGTTGTTGGGGGAAATTGTACTGGTTGAGACTCGCTTTGACCTGGGAAACGAGGAGGGTGACTTAAGTTGCTTTACCACCATTTCTCAAAAAAATACTCTTGACACACGTCTGGCAGAATCGGACTGCCAGTAGAAAGGGTTATCTTGTGGGGAAGACGCCATCCATTTCAGAGGCGTGTCCAGCTGGCCCCGGAGACGATTCTCAAGAGAGGGGAAGCAGCCTGGAAAAGGGGGTCGGGGACCAGCCTGTTCCTTCTGGACTTGCACTGGCAGGATGCGGGCTGGTGGCCCGGGAAACATCCCGCAGGATGGATCCAGCGTCAGCAGAAGGGAGCTCACACATTCCAGGAGCAGATGAAAGCTGCGTTTGATGCCGGAGCGCGCCTGTGCGGCTGGCCCAGGTGGCATTATTCATTTAGTGCGGTTCCCTACTTCACAGGAAAAGCACAGCAGGCTTATAATGCTTGAGTTTTTAAACATTCAGAAGGCTGTGATGCTATAAATAAGCTTCTGTGTCAGAGATTAAATCAACCAAGATGCCTGCCATGCCAACTTTATTTCTGAAACAACGTGTTTTCAACAGAAATCAAAATACATGTTAATCCTTTCCTTCTGACAGGCTAATAGGAGCTTTGAAAACCTCAGTGGAGAGATACCGAGAGGAGGTAAGCAGCAGAAGCCGTGTCTGCGTGGCTTATCTGTTGGAGAAGACAGCAGTCATCCCTGGTTTGGGAGGTCTTCGGCCAGAAGCGGTGGCATGCTGCTGCCGAATCAGGACCCGGCCAGGCTGTCTCCGGCAGGAAGGACTTGGCTGCCGTGTTCTGGACACACCAGCACAGACGCTGTGTCTTGGAGGCAGCTCCTAACAGGTTAGCAAACAGTTGCCCAATCTCAAATCCATTCCTCTTTCTTTTGGCCACAACACCCCAAGCGTCTCTGGAAAGCATCCTTTTACCCACTCTTAAGCCACGTGGTTGGGCTGGGTGATTCGATCCCCCAGCGCCAGAGGTGGGACCAGCGCTACCCAATCAGAGCTGTCCATCTCCTTAGCCACGGCGATTGGTTCAGAGGTGGGCCAGTGACCAAGTGGACCAATGGGAGTTGATCTGGAAAGCTGGCCGATACTACCAAGAGGAGCTTTCTTTTTTTTTTTCTTTTTTTTTTTTTTTTTAGCTGAGGTTACTGGCTCGGAGCTGCTGAACTTCATCGTTCACCTGATCACCGGAGATTGAAGACAACCCCGAACAAAGCAGAGAGAAGAGATGGAGATGGATTCCTGATGATGTTGTTTGAGCACGTGGATGCCCTCTTGCTTGAAATCAGACGCACTCCTGGTCTTGTGTAAACACGTTCTGCACTTTTTCATCAAGTGTGAGTTGGGTTTCCGGCACTTGAAGTTGGAATCATTCTGATTAATTCAGTAGTCCAGCTGCTAAGTGAGGCAGGCCTGGTCAATGCATTGATAAAGTGTATGTATGGATTTGTTCACCTGTTATTAGGTTAGATTATTCTAACATAGTGAGATTGGCTGGTGGGGCAGCCCAGGGCAGACTCCGCTCCAGTGAAAAAGGGTGGCCATTGGACCCCCAGCGGGAATGATGGTCCTGAGAAGCTGCAGGTGTAGACTGGTGCAGAGGTCTGGTACTGGGGGTGGTGCTGGCTTTGGAAGAAGCAGACTTCAGCGAAGAATCCTTAACCTTCAGGAATACCTTTAAGGATGTGATAAGATTGTACACCTTCTCCCTAGTAAGATACTTTTGCCCACAAAATTTTCCATGTAATTTCTGGTGGCTCCGAGATACCCAGAAACCCAGTTTCAGGCCCCTAGGGATTCTGAATCCCACTTTAAGAACCTAGGCAGATGATTCATCTTTTGTATTTTATAAGATCTCTTATGACTGATACCTATTTACTGGTTAAGATATTCAGACTCATCTCAGCCACTGTGCCTAACATACAGAATTTATATTTTTACAGTGAGTGGGGGTAGATGCTCTTATTATCCTAATTTTACAAGCGAATAATCTGAAATGTAAGAAAAACTTATATAGCTTCCTCAAGGTCACAAAGCTTACAAGTGAGCAACATCCAAAGCTCAGGCTGGAAGAGCCGAGAGGCCACATTCTAAATCACCTCACTGACTTTATAAATTACTCTACAATGCAAACCAGTCTATAATGGTTTGAGTCTTCACACCTAACTTAAATGCATCATGACACAGCTTAAACCCATTGCTTCATGGAGGTGCTATGGAAGTACATCAATTCTAGTCTCAAGTTCGACAAGTGACTTGTAAGTTACTTAGTGTCTGAGACAGGTTCTTTATACGGGGAGTGTGGTTGGCACTTTTGCATATTTTCCCCCCACTTTCCTTATTTAAAAATATTTCAGAAACTTGCAAAAGCAATGCTTTTGCTTCAAAATCTCAACAGCAGGGAGTAGGTACAGCATGAACATTCCCCTCGGTGTTTCCTCCGACTCTCTCACTCCCCAGAGGTAACTCGTTGGAAAGTTAGGTGTGTATTTTCTCAGCTCCCTTCTGCGGATCTGTAGTCTTTCCACAACACATGTATAGAGTTTATTTTTAAACAAAAATAGAATTCCGTATCTTGGCTGCTTTCCATGTCAGAGGCACACGTAGCTCTACCATAGTGTTTAGGATGCGCTACGTTTAATCCATAGATATGGACATATATATTTTGCTTAGTCATTCCTTGACCATTGGACATTTCAGGTGCTTCCATTTTTTTTTTACAATATTATTGGCTTTATTTCCTATGCTGTACTTTTTATCTCTGTGACTTATTTATCTTCTAACTGGAAGTCTGTACTTCTTAATTCCCTTCACCTATTTTGCCCAGCACCCCCCCCCCAGCCCCCATTAAAAAAATATTATCTTAAGCCCTGCTGCAGGGAATACCCTTGCCAATATATCTTTGCTCACATGACTGGATATTTCTATAAAACAAGGTCCTTAGGAGTAGAACTGCAGGGTCAGACCCACTTCTGTAATTTAAAGTAAATGCATGAGAGGCCATTTTTGGCATTATTAGAGGGATTCCAGTGAAATAACCTACGCGGGCTAGGTTTAGCTCTTTCTCTTATGTTTGGCACCATTCACGCGTGGGGACGGTGTTGCCTTCTTGGTTTCTCTGGCTGTCATGGTCCCTCTGGAGGCCCCTTTATGTTCAAAGAGCTCATCTGAGTCCTGCCTTCCCTTGAGCCGCCCAGGGCTTATGTGTGTGGCGGCAGATTTGGAGGCAGCTTTCTGAGAGGTACCCACCTCACCTCTGAACGCAGGCTGCCTGCCCGCAGACTCTGCTGGAGTCTGGGAGTGGCACTCTCCATGTCGTCCATGTCCCCAAATCCGAAAGGCTGCGCCGCTTCTGCTAAGAGTGAAAGGGAAAGCCCTACAAATGGGTACTTGAGACACCGATGCTGAAGGTTTACAGCCTCTGATGAAGCCTCATTAATTGGTTCGTTTCTTCAACAAATATTTTTTGAATATCTGCTGTGGGCCAAGCACAGTGACAGGAATCAGAGATACAATAAATCACCAAAAGCACAGCAGGTCCCCTCCTCATGGTAACTCTTAAAACATCATAGAGATGTTTCTCTTCTCCTCACAGTTTTGGATTTCTGTCTTAGAAACACCATGAATGAGAGGTGGGTTGGAAAAGGTGTTTTGGAAACCAGAACGAATCAACCCAAGGCAGAGTGAAGAGGTTCTCTCTTCGAAAAGAGCACATAACGTTCCACACTGCAACGGTAAGTCAACAGGATATCGATAAAATTTAAAAAAAATCAAGTGGTATCAATCACTTTGCCTCCATTCTGTCACCCTCCTCCATCCCCCACCTCACATCAGGTTGTTTCCTCCACTCCTGATGAGGGGGCCACTTTGGGGCCACTTTACTCCTGGCCCTTTGAACCCTGACTCGAGCTCATCCCATCAGATTCTCTCCTGGAGAGCTGGGATTGTAGCGCTGGACATGTGTAAATGGAGCAAAGGAGACCCTGCCGAGAAAGAGAGAAGGAAACCGAGAGAAGGAAAAAGTAAAGAAAGGAACAATGGAGTCCCGGAGAGAAAGAGCTTGATAGGGGAGCTCCTTTTATGTTAGAATTCTCTCCTGAGACCAGGTCACTTCCTATTCTTGCACGCTCTGAACCTTTCCTGGATCATTGGAACAAATCCCTATTTTTTTTCCCCCAGGTATATTGAAAAATAAGTGTCACACATGACTATGTGAATTTAAGGCATACAGCATCACGGTTTGATTTACATATATTGTGAAATGATTACAATAGGTTCAGCTAAGCGCCTGTCTTCTCATATAGATACAGTAAAGAGAAAAGGAAGAAAAAAGAATAAAAAAACTATTTTCTTCTTGTGATGAGAACCTTCAGGATTTATTCTTTCAACAACTGTGCTGCATATCACACAACAGTGTTAGCGATAGCCATCATGTGGAACTTTGGTACTTGATCTTCTAGAAGTCCGTATTTTTGACTACTTTCCTCCAATTGCCTCTCGACCTCGGGTAACCACAAGTTTGATCTCTTTTTATGTGAGGTTTTTGTTTGTGTGTTTAAGATTTCACATATAAGTGAGATTATACAGTAGTTGTCTTTCGGTGTCTGACTTATTATGCTTAGCATAATGCCTTCTAGGCTCTAAGGTCCATCCATGTTGTCACAAGTGGTAGGGTTTCTTATTTTTTTAATGGCTGAATAATATTTCAGTGTGTGTGTGTGTGTGTGTGTGTGTGTGTGTGTGTATACACATCACGACTTCTTTTTCTATTCATTGTCGATAGACACTTAGGTTGTTTCTGTATCTTGGCACTTGGAAATGACACTTCTAGGAACATCGAGGTGTAGATATCTTTCTAAGTTAGCGTTTTCATTTCCTTTCTGGATACATTCTCAGCAATGGAATTGCTAGATCACAGCATAGTTCTATTTGTAACTTTCTGAGGAGCCTCCATACTGTCTTCCGAAGTGACTGTGTCAGTTTATAATCATCCCAGCAGTTCACCAGTTTCCCTTTTCTCCACATCCACACTGGCATTTGTTAGCCTGTCTTTTTGATGATGGCCATTCTAACAGGCATGAGATGCCATCTTATTGTGGTTTAAATTTGCATTTTCTTAACCTCTTCTTTCTTGAGCTAACCTGATGGTTCCTCTTTCTGTCCCCCTGCCCCCTCTGGTTACGACAATATTTGCTCCTTCCTTTGTGCTATAGAGAAAAGGATGACAGAGAAACTTCTTTCCTTTTGCTCCTAAAGCCTAAACAGATACATCCTTGGGAAGTATATTTCGTTCAGCTCTATCTGTCATTTCTCTGATGGCCTGCTTATTTTGGAAACGTGCTGAACTCCATCCTCAGGGACTCCCTAAGGAAGGCTCAGCTTGGAGGATTCATGAATCCATTTGTTCATCAATTAGGGAGCCCTGGAAGCAGACACTTTGTGGGTGGGGCGCTCTGTGCTGTTCTCTGCTGGGGGGAGTTGGGAGCCCCAGAAATGTGGTCTCTCCTTGGAGGCCCATGAAGGCACAAGTTGAAAGTGCTGGTTGAAATCAGAATGTCATTTTAATCCAAGCCTAGCCTCTCAAAGTCAGTGAGAAAGTAAGGAAATTGCCAATGCATTTCTGATCACTGGGTATTGGTGAGGAGTACCGGATAGCGGGACTGTCTGGAAAAAAAAAAAAAAGACCTCTTTTCAATGACTGGGAAAAGCCAGGCTTTAGATCCAGGAAATGGATTCACATTCTTGCTTCCGTTACACACACATACGCATACGGGGAAAAAATGTTTCATTGCATGGCCGTGGTGGAAAGCACACACACATCCCTTACAGCCGGCTGAACCTGTATGAACAGGAGCGTTCGAGGCTGGGTGAGTTAGCAGTTCAGTTCAGAATCCCTCTGAGAATCTCTGCCAAGATGAATCTCTCCTTTTCCCAGAAGCTTTGAAAGAAATGGAGCTGGCTAATCTTGATAGAGGAATTTGTCGTGAAAGACACATTAAAGGACAGTGAGTCATCACGGCCCCATTGCCTTGTTCTCCATCACCCCATCCATTGCTATCCACGCCAATTGACTCAAAATCTCTCTACTCCCCCATGAGGACCCAGCGCAGATGCCTGTACCTCCTGAGTTCCCATCGCCTCTAGGCCTCCTTTGTGAGTTTTCTCTCTCAAACTGGCATTTTGCATACAGTACTGAGCAGCAGGGAGCGCAGACTGGCATTAGGAGCAAATCTGGTTTCTTTCTTTGTCTTCCCTCCCCCACCCCCACCCCCCTTCCTTTAGATAGCCGCCTTCAGCTGTGTATAAATTAAGCACATTCTTGTGCTTTTGCAGGTCACATCTGGGATATGCTGGACATCTCTGGTATAAACTCCGAATTTATGAAACCCGTAATTTGCCGCTCCCAGCTTATAATGCCTGACATTGTCACTGTTTGCTAAGAGTTTTGGTATCTGATGCTCTTAATGTGAAGGTCAATGTTATTGATACTGAACTCCATGCCCTCATTTCTTTCCCCATTGCATTTTTTTTCAAGGCACACACAGAGAGGGTAACTAATCTTAATATCTTGTGTTCACAATTCTATTTAGCATGAAATCAGTAACTGACATATTAATTATAATAATCTGTTAAATATACTTTACCTACATGTTAATTATGGGAGACCATTCTCATTTATTTCTCTGGGTAGCCTATTAATTCAACCCAGATGGTACAGCTTTGTGAGACGGTAACACTGAGCATTTGCAGAATAAATCATGTTGCCAAGATACAGCAGCAAAAACGTTATCACATCTGAATAAGCTTTAGAATGATATAACCAGGAAAGAAAACTTACCAATTACTCACAGACTGGGGCTTAGTTAAAAACGGGATCAGTGTATCAAATGTTTAGCAAAAATTGGAGGTGGGGGGACATAAAATGTTTTCCTCCAAAGAGTGGATTCTTTATGTAAGCCCAGCGACACATAAATAATTCCAAAAGGGGGAAACAGAATCCTGACACAGCAGCTCATCATAACTTGGGGTGGGGGATGGGGGAGAAAGGCAGCTGTGCTTTTCTTGGACTTTCTGATGTCAAGGCTGGTGTCATTTGGGGAAGTGCTGAAACACCTCTCCCCTCTTCCTCTATTCCCCTGCCTCCCCATGATTTCTTCTTGGATGCTAATAGGCAGAACTCCGGGTTCTGTCTTGTTGGGGCTTTTTGGTTGGAGCCAGATTTATGTCTGGGAGGCTGATTCATCTCTGAATGGGGATGGTTCCAATGGGGAAGCTTGGGATCGGTCAATGGGATGTCAACATCATCTTCTTTCTAGATCCATTGGCCAAAGATCCTTTCAGGCTGGCAATGTGGCTTCAACAACTTAATCAGCACCCACTCATTATCTGTTTTCAGAAAGAACTGTGCTGGTTCTTAGGAATTGGTAGAGAGCAAGACTGATATAGGTTCTGTCTTCACAGAATGCATGATGGGGGTGGGGAAGCAATTAAACAGATAGTTGGATAATCTAGCGGGTTTGGGTCATGCTATGGGGTTGTGTGGCTGTGAGAGCACACAACAAAAGCACCCCCCTCCAACTCAGGCATGGGGGGGCTCAAAGAAGGCTTCCCAAAGGGCGAGCAGGAGGTCATTGAGTGGAGGACTAAAGAGAGATCTAGATGGAAAGAGCAGTATCTGCAAATGGTGCATCACGTCCTCATGGGATTGAAGGAAGTTGGCGCAAGTAGAATGTAAATTGAGGGGGCTGTGGAAACTTCCAAGAGATGTGACTAGATAGATATGCAGGGGCCAGATGATGAGGGTCCCTGTGAACCACATGAAAAAGCTCAGCTTTCACCTTGAAGACAACTGGGGGCCATGGAAAGGTTTGAGCATGAGGTGACAGAGTCAGGTTGACACTTTAGGAATGTCTTTCTAGATTCATCAGGGAAAACAATGAGCAGGCTGGAGCTGTCATCAAAGCAAGAGATGGCGGTGTCCTGGGCCTGAAGAAAGACAGAGGGTTTTTCACATTCTTGCTGTTCAGTTCTACCTAAGCCTCTTCCGTTTCTCAAAGAGACATCTCCAGCATTCACCAAGCTCTCCGTTCCTTAAGCTCTCGTAGCAGTATTTTGCCAATCGTTTCATATTTGAAAACAAGTAAAGGGGCGCCTGGGTGGCTTAGTCGGTTAAGCGTCCGACTTTCGCTTAGGTCATGATCTCGCGGTTCGTGGGTTCGAGCCCTGCGTCGGGCTCTGTGCTGACTGCCAGCTCAGAGCCTGGAGCCTGTTTCAGTCTGTGACTCCCTCTCTCTCTGACCCTCCCCTGCTCACGCTGTCTCTCTCTCTCCTAAAAATAAATAAATAAAAAACATTAAAAAAAAAAAGAAAACAAGTAAAGACTTTGCTTCTCCACTTCCATTAACACAGGTACAGATGTATTCATCTCTGCCGCCATATTGGAGGACGCCGACTTCTCTTGGCCCCTGTGTCTTTTCTACTGACACATGGTTCCTACGAACTTCTACCATTGAACAACGCATTGGTCATGATGACTTTGGCTCCTTGTGCTCCATATTTATTGTGATACTATATTTTGTGATTCTCCTCAATCTAAAAAAATAAACCTGTTCCTTCATTCTCTCTTGTATCTCCCTCTCCTTCATAACATTGGACACAAGTACAGTTGGAGGTTAATTTGACTTGCTTGCTTATCTTGCCTTTTTTTTTTTTGCCTCCCCCACTGGACTTTAAGTTCCATCTGGATAGAGTCCATGCCTGTTTTTCCGCATTATATTCTGAGCATGTAGTGCAATGCCTGTACATGGGAGTTGTGCAACAGATAAAAATGTCTTCAATGGCTATATTCTTCTTCTAAAACTAAAGTACATTTAACTCTTTGGGGAAGCTCTTGGATCTCAGGACATGTTTCAGGCGCATGTCTTAAGCTTAGACAAAGAGATAAAAATGGGGGATGCCTGTGTGGGAACTCTGAGCCAGAAGATGTGGCTGTGTCCAGAGCACAGCCTTCTGCAACCCTGATTAGAATTTATGTAAATGACTTGGGTACAGGATAGACTCATCAAGCCCACTGGAGAGAGACTGGCCTGAACAGTGGGGGCTGAAGGGTAAGGGGGAGGATATTTTGACCTTCCAGATTATAGCTCTAAGAAGCAGATGCACTTCAGAGGATATAGGTGTTTTAGAGTTGACTATGAGCTTTAGATCTTGCCCTCTTTTGTTTTCTAAGACACAACCATCCTTCCTTCCTTTCCTTCTTTGGTTCATGTATTCATCCAACAAATGCTTTTTGAGTGTATGCAACCCCTTGGGCTCTGGATCATGCTGGAAAGGGACTTAGAAGAGAGGGCAGGTAAGCCGTAGGGTACTGAGAGTGAAGTACACCTCCGCATTGATGGGTCAGGGGAGGGACCTCAGCAGAAAGGATTCCAGCTGAAAGACTGTGTTTATCCAGGTTTGACCCTCCCCTGGCTTCTCTTTCAAAACCGATAGTGAGAGAGGATTGGGGGCTGACACATCTCCTGAGCCCTCTGAAATCACAGCTGAGCCCCACTCGCCGGATTGAACCTCCACCAGAATTCCACATCCACTACATGGTTAAGAGGAACTTCTAGCTGGGGAATATAAAATTGTAAATGGCACAGATAACGTCAGGCTGAGTTACTGTTTTCAGAATGACACAGATGTTAGGATAAGGGAAGCATAAATGGAAATTAAAGAGAAACAAATTCAGAACAGATGTCAGGAAGCATTTTTTTCCATGCGGAGAATCACAAATGTGTGGAATGGCCTACCAGGCTCGATTGTTAAGGCAAAGACACAGGGGACATTCACAAACGGATCAGATGGCATCATGGGGGAATTAAACAGTAAAAGAGGAAATGAGCATGCATACTGCGACTGGCTTTTGGCTAATCCTCGACAGTGTCCGTGTTCTTATGTTCCTGGT
Source organism: Proteles cristata cristata (assembly GCA_017311185.1). NCBI lineage: Eukaryota > Metazoa > Chordata > Mammalia > Carnivora > Hyaenidae > Proteles > Proteles cristata. The sequence goes on from JAESUZ010004545.1 coordinate 1,154,247, forward strand.
GCTTCCATACTTACCTTGGATAAACACACATAATTTCTTTGCTTTTAGTTTTCACAGATTGCGCCAACCTCAAAATAGTTATTTTCACATCATAAAGATGACATTGGCAGAGCGGGAGAGAGAGAGAGAGAGAGAGAGAGAGAAAGCGTTCCTTCCCTGCAGTAATTTTTTTGGGGGGGGGAAGGGCGAGAGTTGTTCACGAATTGTGCACAGGAACGAATGTTTAAAGTGTGTACACCTATCGAAACCCAAAGGGCGGGGTGTGATCGTTTACCACCCAGCCCTCTTGTACTGTCCAGTGGAGCTGGCGTTCTAAATCTCACTAAGTAAGTGCACGATCACCAAGTAGTCCATCGGGGTGGTCCTGTAAAGCTGTCTCCACTTCTGTCTTTCCAGCTAACGGCCTCATGGCGCCCAAGTCCTTTTTAAAATAGTCTATGTGGGAGAAAGGGGAGCTAAGCTTGTTGTTGGCTTCCGAGAGCTACTTACTGCAAAGATCTGCACCAAGGACGGGGCAATAGGAAATGTGCAGCACATGACTGCTTGTGCGTGTCTTTCTCTCATTGTGCCTTCGGAGCTGCTCCAGAGAGACTGTATCCAGGTGCCCCTTTAAAGGAGCATCACTTGAGGGATATAGCTTATGATAATAGGGAGGGAAAGAGTGGATAGCAATGACTCTATGCCCCAAGGGAAGGTAGTTGAGGATAAAAAGTGGAGTAAAACCTCATTAATCTGGACCCTGCTAATTTAGAATGTATGAATAATTCAGACCCTCTGGCTGAGCTGAAGTTTACCTTTGTACTAGATATGGAAAAAAGGGTTTGCTAAGCAAATTAATAGTGTAAACAAGATAGAGGGTAGGGAATATATAACCTATTTAAGAGAACAAATTGTTTTCACATACTTAGTGGAACCATCTGCATAAGAACAATGAATAGGTCAATTATAAGTAATCCTGGTCTGTTCATTAATCTTGGTCTGTTGGGTATCCGTACTTAGGAAAATTTGGTCCGGACTAGAGGGGTGAAATTGCACAAGCAGGGAGTCCTTCGAAGTTCCTATTTAAGGCACTGGATTGATTACATTGTCCTTTCCTTCATGATCTACTACAGATTGGCAAGACTTTGAAGACCTCCTGACCAACCTTTCTTAGACCCTGTCTGTCCCTGTTACTTCTGAGCCTTGATTGTTGAGAAGACCAAAAGCCTAGCTTGTAGAGCATGGTCCTGAGTAATGTTGGCACCAGAATAAAGAAGGCAAGGTTTGAAAGCCTGAGTTCTAATTTTGTCTCTATTGATACATACCTACTGGATTTGGGCAAACAGCTTATTTTCTCTGGGCTTCTGTTTCAACGTGTGCAAAATAGGATATGATTCATGATATCCAAAGGCTCTTCCAACTCAGCAATTCTATTGTCATCATCTGTCTCCTCTAAGGTAACCTCTCATCTGTAAAAAATAGATAATGATTCTTGAGGTGCCTGGGTGGCTCAATCAGTGAAGCATCTGACTCTTGATTTTGTCTCAAGTTACGATCTTGCAGCTCATGGGTTCAAAACTTCATCGGGCCCAGCACTGACAGCAAGGAGCCTGCCTGGGATTCTCTGCCTCCTTCTCTCTCTGCTTCTCCCCTGCTTGTGGTCTCTCTCAAAATAAACAAATAAACATTTAAAAAAAACCCTAATTCTAATGTTGTGTTGATAATCAAATGCTACAGCGAATAAAGTGCAGAGGAGAATATCGGCAATAAGCAAGAAAAGGGTAAGTAATGGGGCATCTGGGTGGCTCGGTTGGTTAAGCAATTCAAGCCTTGATCTCAGAGTCGTGAGCCATGTTGGGCTCCATGATGGGCATGTTGCCTACTTAAGAAAAAAGAAAGTTAGGAGAAATGATCATGCTCCTGCTACTGTCATTTCCTAAGAATTAATGCCTTCAACCTCTCCTGGGGACATCTGACTTTCTTTTCGCTTTTCTCATCCATGGACTTTTTTTTTTCAAGTTTATTTATTTTAAGAGAGAGAGAGAGAGAGAGAGCAGGGGAGGGGCAGAGAGAGAGAGAGGGAGAGAGGGACAATCCTAAGCAGGCTCCACACTGCCAGCTCAGAGCCCGATGTGGGGCTTGAACCCATGAATGGGGAGATCATGACCTGAGCCAAAGTCGGATGTTTACCCTTTGAGCAACCCAGGTGCCCCTTCCCGGACTTCTTACTAACATTTTCCCACAGGGTGCTGTTGGCGTTTTCCCAGCCCCGCCCCCTCTTCCGAGGGGCTGTAACCTGCAGAGCGCTGCTGCATCACACGCAAGGTGCAGAAGCATCCTCAGCCACCCTCTTGAGCGGGTCAGTGAGCAGTGGATTGGAACAGGGAAGGCGGGAGTCGATGGCTTTCCCTCAACCGATCATCTTGTCGCCACTCTCCCCGCCGCCCGCAAACACTCTTATGAGTTGTGTCACCTTTAATCCTAAAGCTGGAGGTGGACATGGAGCAGCCAGCTGGCCTACGTTTGGCTTTCGGCTTCCGTTTATATCAGTCTCTGAGCCTGCCAGTCACCGGCGCGTAAAGGAAATGAATCAATTAAATATTGATTTTATGTACCATTTCCATTTAAGCGACTCTCAAATAATGCTTCATCAGTGGACATTTAAAACCTTTGCCACCTAAACACATCATCACCTAGCCCTTTCCAGATATAGACTCAGAAACCAAGGCCATGCTGGGCTTCCTTATCTGTGCTTGGCTGAGGGCTCTTACCTCCTTAAATGTGCCTTTGACACATAAAACTCAGTAGCAGAATAGCTTTAGAGATTTGCTAAAATCATATGTAAATCTCATTGGTATGTACTGTGTACAGCTTAGGGGCTCTGCAGAAAATGAGAGAAGGCTGGGAGAAAAATGTGGTGGGTACCATGAGCAGCTTTTGTAGGGGGAGGGTTTTAAATCAGCGTTGCAGTTCATCTCCCTCCTCTGGACAGCAGGGCCTTGCATTGCAGGGGGACCCTGATTTAAATCAACTCATCAGGGGCGGCTGGGTGACACATTTGGTTAAGCGCCGGACTCTCGGTTTCAGCTCAGGTCATCATCTCACAGTTTCGAGAGCCCAATATCCCCCTCTGCCCTGGCAGTGAGGAGCCTGCTTGGGATTCTCTCCCTCTCTCTCTCTCTCTCCTCTCTCTGCCCCTCCTCCACTCACGGTGTCTCAGTCTCTTTCAAAATAAATAAATAAACTAAAAAAAAAAGCCAACAACAACCCTATAAATGACTCGTCAGGCTTGGAAAGGCAGCTTCTATAGAATTCCAGACTTTGAGGGAAACTTTCGGTGAGCTCCTTCGACATCCTTGAAGACAAATCTGAATTGATACAGTGTCCTGTGCAATTACTGTTAGAGCATTTGTGTGTGTGTAGCATTTCTCAGCAAGCTTTACTTTATTTCTCTTTTTCATTGACTGCTTGCCATGAGCTCGATCTCATGAACGGTGCTGTAAGCTTTGCAGAAAAAACAGCCCTTTACCTTTCAAGAAGTGTCCACCCTTGGCGAGGCACAAGGCACAGAGACCCAAAGTTGTAAGACGGTGCAGACAGTAATTTGTCTGGTAAATAGTATCGTACATTAATAAGCAAACACATAACATAACAACTAAATTTTGATGTTGTTGCCCGAATTTAGAGATCGAGATGTTTCACTTGAAAACTGAGAGTGCAGACTTCTCTTGGACGATGTCAGATGACTCAGAAATATAGGTTCCACATTCTCTCGTGGCCACCATGAGCTGGCCCTGACTAAGGGCTACTTCCTTTGACTGAGAAATATATTCTCCAGGTCATCACAACCCCTCCAGCCAAACCTGTAGGAATTTGTATTTACAACCTTTGGAATTATTACATAATTATATAAGACAAACACACAAACATAAAAATGCAAGACAGAATATGAATTCATGATCAAATGAATGGTACAGATAAAGACCGTGGGTGAGGGGCACCAAGGTGGCTCAGTCAGTTAGGCGTCCCACTATTGATTTTGGCTCAGGTCATGATCTCATGGTTCATGAGTTTGAGCCCCGAGTCAGGCTCTGCACTGACAGGGAGGAGCCTGCTTGAGATTCTCTCTCTCTCTCTCTCTCTCTCTCTCTTCCTCTTCGCACCTCCCCCTCTCACTTACATGCACTCTCTCTCTCCTAAAATAAACCCTTGATCTTACCCAAAAGGCCGAGAAGTGATCTCTCTTAAAATAAATAAACTTTAAAAAAAAGAGAGAGAGAGAGAGGGTGGGATGACAAAATGACCAGAGTTAGCTTGATGTGACTTGATCTCTGAACATCCCTATTTGTCATACTTGTTTTGGAAGACATCTTCAGAAATGACCAATAAGCAGGAACTAAAATCTTTAAATACCTTGAAAAAGTAAGAGAGAAAAGAGTGAATACTATTCCCTTAGTAATGTTGCTCTCTCTGGCTGGGATTTCTGTGTCCTTCTTTAAGAGAAGATGTGTGGCATTATGGTGATGGCTTAATGCAGTCCCAGTGCTCATGAGACATGTGTCCCCGCATGAGTGACTTCCATCACACAATATAGAAGGAGTGGGGGGCTGAGCCCTTTGGAGTGATGAAATCAGTGTCGCCTGAAAGAGTGACTGACCCAATGGTGGCCATTGGACAGACACTTGCCTTGTCTTCTGATGGTTGTATGATCCCTAGATCAAGCTGTGAGTAAGAGGTCAAGTAGAAGGTGGTCAAGAGGGTGACATAATTTGAAGGAGGAATCAGAGAAGGCCTGATCAGGAGAATTGTTGCATTTGACCGTCAAGGTGAACTTTTTTTTTTGGGGGGGCTTCATTTTTGTTTTTGTTGCCTTTTTTTTTTTTTTTAGTCTGCACAATCATTCTCTTTTCTTCTGGAAACAGTAGAATGCCTTTTCCCACCTAATTTGTATGCTCCAGGTGGGCTGACTCTGCACTGTACCAGGGGTAGGCATGTACTTCAGACTTGACATGTGAGAATTGTCATGTGTTTCTCTTGAGTGTTTCAGGATGGCCATGGGATCAGACCTGGGACAGGAAATTTCAGGTTTGGGATCTTTGCTGTTGTTTCCAGGAGAGAAATCCTCTTTCTGCTGGGGTACAGAGGAGGCCGCATGGCAGCCAGGAAGTTGGGGAGGCCATTCTTTTTATTTATTTTTTTAAAATTTTTAACCTTTATTTTGAGAGAGAGAGAGAGTGAGAGCAGGGGGAGGGTCAGAGAGAGAGGCGCAGAGAGAGACGCAGAATGCAAAGCAGGCTCCAGGCTTTGAGCTATCAGCTCAAAAAAAAGCTATCAGCTTTGAGCTATCAGCTCAGCTATCAGCTCAGAGCCTGGTGCGGAGCTCGAATCCATTGAGCAGTGAGATCATGACCTGAGCTGAAGTCGAACGCTTAACCGACTGAGCCCCCCGGGCGCCTCTCAGGGGGCTTTTCTTGCAGTCACTGTAGGAAGCTCTGCCCAAGACTACAGCTGATAGATGAAAGGAGAGATCTGGAGACCTGTTTGCGGTGCCTCCCACCAGCCATGCCAAAACCGTGTAGCAGCAGTTTGCCTTCCTCTGCTTTGACGCTGCTCCTTTGGGTCAGTAAAGCTGGGCATTGCATTATCCTGCTGGGACGAAGCTTTTTCTCTGATGAATCAAGAAAATGCTGCTCTTGGCATGCCTGGGTGGCTCAGTTGATTAAGCGTCCGACTTCGGCTCAGGTCATGATCCCCCCGTCCGTGGGTTCGAGCCCCGCGTTGGGCTCTGTGCTGACAGCTCAGAGCTGGAGCCTGCTTCAGATTCTGTGTCTCCCTCTCTCTCTGCCCCTCCCCCGCTCATGCTCTGTCTCTCAAAAAAATAAATAAGCATTAAAATTAAAAAAAAAGAAAAGAAAATGCTACTCTTCTCTCTGGTTGTTGCACTTTGAAACTCAATAGACGTGCCTCAGTTTATCTGTGTTGCACTAACTCCTGGGCTTCTCTGATCCAGGCTCCTTTCTTACGTTGCCTGTGAGTATCAAAGCTCTGATCCTATAAGGCATTTTTACTCACAAGGTGTGTATCACACTTAATAAGGAAACACTGCCCGTCGCATGGAGATTTCAGTTGCTGATCTGGAAGCCCTTTCTAGCACTTCAGAAACTCATGGTCCTTTTTTTCTACCACTACTTCTTTCCCATGAAAGAAGCAATGGGAAGAAGAAGGGTTTTGGAACCAGGCAGGGCAGCATCAAAATGCCCTATCTGCCACGTGGATCTCTCAGACTCTCAGATCTTAGGTAAGTTACTGAACGTCTCTGAATCTCAGCTTCCTAAGTCTCTGATAGGAAAATCATGATAACTGCTCCATAGGGTTGCTAAAGGGTTACATGAGATGATGTATGTTAAACCCCTGGCACATAACTGGAGCTCAATAAAAGATGGCTTGTGACGATTATTTACTGGGTGAGATATAGAGGCCGTGTAGCATTGTGGTCCACAGTTCAGTGTCTGGAGGGAGGCCACCTGGGTTCTCATTCCATCTTCTCCTCTACAGCATCTTCATGACTCAGTTGCTTTATCAACAAATGGGAATGATAGCGATAATAAAGTTTTTACCTTGTGGAGTTATTATGTGAAATAAATGATGTAATGACTCCAAAGCACTTAGTGTCAGGGACACAGTGAACCGTTCAATAGCTTCCAATTTCTTGGAAGCATAGGTCTTATATTTATTGCCACACCTACTATCTTGAAAAATATGAAGCACATCATTTTTTTTAATTTTACAAATAGTTTATTGTCAAATTAGTTTCCGCATAACACCCTGTGCTCATCCCCACAAGTGCCCGCCTCCATGCCCGCCCACCCCCCCGCACATCCATCAGTCCTCAGTTTTTGTCAGCATTCAAGAGTTTCTCATGGTTTGCCTCTCTCCCTTTCCCCCACCATTTCCCCCCTTCTTCTCCCCCATGGTCCTCCGTCAAGTTCCTCCTAATCCTCCTATACGTGCAAACATATGATATTTGTCCTTCTCTGCCTGACTTATTTCGGTCAGCATAATGGACCCTCACGGTCCATCCATGTTGCTACACATGGCCAGATTTCATTCTTTCTCATTGCCATGTAGTATTCCATGATATAGATAAACCACATCTTCTTGATCCATTCGTCTGTTGATGGACACTTAGGCTCTTTCCATGTTTTGGCTATTGTGGAGAGTGCTGCTATGAACATTGGGGTCCATGGGCTCCTATGCATCAGCATTTCTGTATCCCTTGGGTAAATTCCTAGCAGTGCTATTGCTGGGTCATAGGAGAGTTCTATTGTTAGTTTCCTGAGGGACCTCCACACTGTTTTCCAGAGGGGCTGTACCAGTTTGCATTCCCACCAACAGTGTAGGAGGGTGCCTGTTTCTGCACATCCTTGCCAGCATCTAGAGTTCTCTGATTGGCTCATTTTAGCCACTCTGACTGGCGTGAGGTGGTATCTCAGTGTGGTTTTGATTTGTATTTCCCTGATGAGAAGGGATGCTGAGCATCGTTTCATGTGTCTGTTGGCCATCTGGATGTCCTCTTTGGAGAAGTGTCTGTTCATATCTTCTGCCCATTTCTTCACTGGGTTGTTTGTTTTTCGGGCATGGAGTTTGGTGAGTTCCTTATAGATTCTGGATATTAACTCTTTATCTGATATGTCATTTGCAACTATCTTTTCCCATTCGGTTGGTTGCCTATTAGTTTTGTGGGTTGTTTCCTTTGCTGTGCAGGAAGCACATCATTTTTAAATATCCCTCTTTTCTATACAGTAAAATTATTCTCAGTCAGAATTATGTAATAATTAACGAAGTTGCTACAACCATTTTTTTGGTCCTTTAGTTTTAAAACAAATAATAAATGACTTTTAAAGAATAAATTTCGGGGCAGCAGCCTGGCTCAGTTGGTAGGGCGTGCAACTCTTAATCTCGGGGTTGTGAGTTCGAGCCCCATGTTGGTGTGGAGATTGCTTCAAAACCAAATCATTTTAAAAAAAATGAGAGAGAAAGAAATATATTAAAAAATAAATTTCTTCTCTGTCTTTCTCAAAATAAATAAACTTTTAAGAAAAAGGTGTGAGGACACCTGGGTGGCTCAGTTAGTTAAATGTCCGACTCCTGATTTCAGCTCAGGTCATGAGATCACTCTTTGGGTATGAGCGCCCTGTCAGGCTCTGCACTGACAGTACAGAGACCGCTTGAGATTCTCTCTCTCTCCTCTTTCCCTCCCCCTCCCCCCAGTCATATGCTCTCTCTAAGTAAATAAACTTAAACAAAAAAAGAAGAAATTTCAATTTCAAAGATATTATTCCAATTCCGTAAAGCATTCCATGTACAAATTAAATTTTGCTTTTACCACACAAAAAACCTACACTTAGCTGTTTCACTAGGTTACACACAAGGAAAAACTCCTATTTGTCATGAGGAACGACAGAACAGATAACTCAAATTCCTCATTTTTATATTCTTCATTATATCATTGTTCAGTTTGAATCTACCATATAAGTATAGGAATGTGTCACACTCTAGGGGTTAGAAACACATGCTCTGTTGGAAGCAAGCTTGAGCAATTCTGAAACCTCATAGAAGTATTCTCTTGAGATACACCCTGTAGCTGAGTTCCGATGCAGTGGGGGTCTGCTATATAACCAGGAGTTGTCTGAATGACCTCGTGTTTAGAATGCAATATTTATGAAGGCATCAGTAATAAAAAGTTTCCATATATATTGTTAAATCCCAATGGAGAATGCAACGAGTATTTAGAATTTAGACTAAGAAAAGATTTTTCTTTTTACTCTGAAACATTGATGGACAAAGCCGGAGAAGATACAAATAAACAGAACAATATCCTGTTTGTGGATTGGAAGCATCGGTATTGTTAAAATGTCTATACTACCCAGAGCCATCTACACATTCAGTGCAATCCCTATCAAAAGTACAAAGGCATTTTTCCACAGAAATAGGAAAACCAGTTTTAAAATTCATGTGGAATTCCAAAAGACGCCAAATAGCCGAAGCAATCTTGAGCCAAAAGAACAAAACTAACATCACACTAACTTGATTTCAAAATATACCTCAAAACTATAGTAAGCAAAAGAGCAAAGTCCTAGCATAAAATAGAGTATAGACCAATGGAACAGAAAGAGATCCCAGAAAGAAATCCATTTTTTTAGGCAAATAAATCAATTCTTTAGCAAAGAATACACAATGGAGGACGGAGAATGTCTTCAATGAATGGTGTTGGGAAGATGGATTATCCACATGCAAAAGAATGAAGTTGGATGAATGAATGAAGAATGAATGAAGTTATCTTACTCCCTATATAAAGATCATCTCAAAAATATGTTAAAGTCTTAAACATAAGACCTGAAACTGTAAAGAAGAACGCAGAAAGTAAATCTCCTTGGCATTGGTCTGGGCAATGATTTTTTTGGACATGACCCCAAAACACAGGCAACAAAAGCAAAAATAGACAAATGGGATTGTGTCAAACTAAAGAGCTTCTGCACTGCAAAAGGAGCAATCCATAGAGTGCAGGGACAACCTAGGGGGTGCGAGAAAATAGTTGTAAATCATATAGCTGATAAGGAATTAATATCCCAAATATATAAGGAACTCAAACAAATCAATAGTGAGAAAACAAATGACCCAATTAAAAATAGGCAAAGGACTTGAACAGACATTTCCCAAAAGAAGATATAACGAATGGCTCGCATGTGTATGAAAAGGTGCTCAACATCACTCATCATCAGGGAAATGCGAATCACAACCACAATGGTTGATATGACTTCATGCCCTTTTTTAAAAATATTTTTATTTATTTCTAGGAGAGAGAGAGAGAGAGAGAGAGAGACAGCGTGAGCAGGGGAGGGCCAGAGAGAGAGGGTGTCACAGACTGAAACAGGCTCCAGGCTCCGAGCTGGCAGCCAGCACAGGGCCCGACGTGGGACTCGAAACCACGAACCGCGAGATCATGACCTAAGCGAAAGTCGGGCGCTTAACCTACTAAGCCACCCAGGCGCTCCGACTTCATGCCTTTTAAAATGGCTATTATCAAAAAGACAAAAGGTAAGAACGATTGGTGAGAATGTGGAAGAGGTACAGTGTTGGTGAGAATATAAATTAATGCAATCACTATAACAAACGGTATAGAAGTTCCCCCCCAAAATTAAAAATAGAATTACTTTATGATTCAACAATCCCACTTTTAGGTATCTGTCCAAATTAAATAAAAGCAGATATTGAAGAGATGTCTTCACTCCCACGTTCTAGTACAGCAATATTCGCACTAGTCAAGAGGTTGAAAGAAGGTAAGTGTGCATCAATGGGTGAATAGATTTTAAAATGTGGTATATGAATGCAATGAAATATTATTCAGCCTTATAAATGGAAGGGCAATCTGCCATTTCTGACAACATGAATGGATCTAGGGGAGATCATGCTAAGTGAAATAAGCCAGACACCAGAAGCCAAAAACTATGATCTAATTCGTATGTGTAATCTATAAACATTGAACTTACAGAAGCACAGAGTAGAATGGTAGTTACCAGGAGCTAGTGAGGAAGAAAGGAAAGAGGGAAATGGAAAAATCTGTTTGTCAAATGATACAAAGTTACAGTTATGTAGAATAAATTAGTCTATAAATCTAATGTACCCTCTATGTCTATAGTTAATAATACTGTACCGAAACCTGGAAATCTGCTAAGAGAGTAGATTTCAGGTGCTCTTATCGCACAAGAAAGTGCTACCTATGTCAGGAGATCATATGTTAATTAGTTGGACTGTGGTAATCAACTCACCATGTATCAAATCTTCATATCAAATCATCACCATGTAGACCTTCAGTATGTAAGATTTTTATTAGCAGAAAGAATGAAGTGCTCATTCATGCTACAAGATGGATGAATCTTGAAATCACTTTGCTAAGAAAAAAGAAGCCAGACACAAAAGGCCGTATATTTTATGTCTCCACTTATATGAAATGTCCAGAATTGGCAAATCTCTAGCGACAGAAAGCCAATCAGAAGTTGCCTTGGGTTGGGGAGACTGGGAGAGCCACAGCTAAAGAGTACAGAGTTTCTTTGGGGGATGATGAAAATATTCTAAAATTTAATGTAATTATAGTGGCATAGCTCCATGAATATATTAAAAGCCATTGATCTGTATGCTTTAAGTGGGTAAATTTTATGGTATGTGAGTATGTGAATTATATCTCAATAAAGCTATTAACAAAACAGAGAGAGAGAGAAAGAGAGAGAGAGAGAAAGAGAGAGAGAAAGAGAGAGAGAGAGATTTCCAGACAGGAGTACTTACCACTGACTGTCACAAGGATGAATGAATTGCATGGTGACTTTGGAGAGAAAATAAAATTTTAGTCAGTTTCATTATTGTTTCTAAAATCTCTACAATGAAAAAAAAACTCTACAAAAAGCCTTGTATTTCTAATAAGTCCCTAATACGTATCTGTTGACTTAATAAAAGATAACAAACACCTCGATCAGGGGAGTGCCTACCTCTAGGAGGAGCACCTGACCTAATATAAGAGGGTTAAAAAAAAGAAGCTCCCGTGGTTGGTGGAATTAAAGGTGAGCTTTGAATGAGGTGTAAGAGTTTGTTAGGCAAAAGAGTACTGCTTTGACAAAGGGCGCAAACTCTGTAAAGGTCTGGAGGCAAAAGCTAGAGGATTATAATTTGTCTGGAAAGATCATATGGCTGAGGGATAAGGATGACGGCGGGGAGGGAAGGAGAGAGGAGGGGATGACCCGGAAGGGAAAGAGGGGGCAGCTACTTAGGAGTAAAAATATACTTTGTGGAAGACGAAATTTTTGACCTTAGGGGATTCAGAACAAGTTTTAGGCATCCTTTCAACTGCTGCAGGGCAGGAGGTCAGCTTTCCTCCAGGAAGAGTGGTTTGGGCTGCAAGATGGAAGGAATATCCCTTAAAGTGAGCAGAGCAGGAAATTTGGTAAATGGACTAAGAGACTGTCAGAGTAATCTTAACAAGTGATAACGGTGACCTAGGGAAGTGTAATGATGGCAGGGATCTGACCATGAGAAGGTGGCCTGAGGCATTTAGGAAATAGAATTAACATGGAGTGAGGGTCAGTTAGTGAGAACCAATGGCTCCCTACCATGTCTGTGTTCCCACAGGGGTTGAACCTTGATGCATGGATTGATAAAGAGCACAGGAGGTCTTTATTTGTGGTGTTTTAGGTGTTTGTGAGATATCTACATGGAAGTATCCAGAAGGTTTAGGTGTGCATATCTGAGGCTGAGGAGTGACCTTGGCTGGAGAGTCAAACTTGAGAGTTATCTGGACACATACATTAAACAGTACCAGATGATAGGAGACTAAATGGAACTGAGTGGGAGTATGTAGATTGAGTAGGGAAAGGCCAAGACAGAACCCTCCAGAACAAAGCCTTGTTGGCATGGCTATATTGCATTGGGAGGCATGAGAACACCGAAGGCAAATTTCTTCTCATTTCCCCCCCTAAGGGTAACCATCTCTAGTGTGACCAAGCAATTGGGATTCTTTTTGTAACGATACCTTTCAGTCACCACTCTGTCTGGACAGATGCCAAGTCTCTTCTTGAAGATGTGCTGTATAAAGCATAAGGTAAGTAGACGCTACCTCGAGCCAATACTGCAGGATTTCTTCTGGCTTGGCAGAAATGGCCTGTTCTAAAAAACTCACAGTGAGGAAAGAGATAGGTGTTTGGCATAGGGACCATTGGGCTTCCTGGGGAAAATGTCGCACTCTAGAAAACCTATAGGCACAACCCTCTTTAAGATGCAACATTAGAACCCGCCTGCTAGACTAGGGTAATCCAACATGAGATCTATAAGCCAGTACGAACTCACTGTGAGGCAACATTACCTACGTCTTGGTGTTTTGCTCACATATATGTCCTGCACAATCTGGCTGTGAGATAGTTCTGTGATTGCGCAAGACTGGTGGTCAAGGGTGCCACTGTTTCCATATGGCAAAGGGTATTGATGAGAGCACTGGCAGGCTTATGTGACTCCTCAGTGCTTCCAAAGAAGCCCTTGGTTTTCATGGCCAACTCAATAGAAGCTTTTAGAAGAAGATACTGAACTCCCTGCTCATATAAGCAGATGATTGATTAAGCAATTGTTGGCAAAGGGAAGAGATGGCTGTTGCTGTATTTAAGCCCCAAAGCAGATAAAAAGGTCGTTGAACATGAAGTCCCTCATGAAGATGTGTTTCAACATCACTTACCAATACACCACCCTATTTCCTCTACTGTAAAATGGAAATCTGGGGAAATTGTTAAGTGGCCAGTATCGGAAACACTTGCATATGGCTTGAAATACATGGCAAGCTCTCTTTGCCCTTAAATGAATCTGCCTGCATTTTAGAGTAGTTGTTTCCCTCTTCGTATGTGATCTTTGAAAATTAGGCTGCGTAGATCTCCATGTAGTCTTTGTTTCTATATGCTGTACAGAAGCATAAAATGGTGGTTGGAAAGAGGTATCCAAGAGATGTGGGGTATACACTTTCAATTAGGATTCCTTCTCCTTTTTAAAACCCCGCTAGGGGCGCCTGGGTGGTTCAGTCAGTTAACCATCTGACTCTTGATTTCTGCTCAGGTCATGACCTCATGACTCGTGAGATTCAGCTATCAGCATGGAGCCTGCTTGGGATTCTCTTTCTCCCTCTCTCTTTGCCCCTCCCCTCCTCATGTGTACACATGCACATGTACTCTCTATCTCTCTTTCTCTCTCAAAACAAATAAATAAACATTTAAAAACACCTCCTCAATCAGTTGAAAAGAACTTTCAAATCCGACTTTTCTCATTTGTCCATATAACAAAACATGGTCATGTGATCCTGAGGCAATATGGGACTGTCTCATGGTAAAAGGATGTTTAATTAGGAACACACAGGAAGCAGAACCCGTGGGTGGCTCAGTTGGTTAAGTGTCTGACTTTGGCTCAGGTCATGATCTCATAGTCTGTGGGTTCAAGGCCCACATTGGGCTCTGTGCTGACAGTGCAGAGCCTGCTTGGGATTTAATCTCTCTCTCTCTGCCCCTTTCCCACTCTCTCTTTCTCAAAATAAATAAATTAATTTTAAAAAGGAACATATATTTGTTGATAAACTCAGAGGTCACTATTTGTAATACTATTTAAGAAGCTGTAGAATTTTTTCATTGATTTAGGGGAAATAATTAGGAGTAAGGCAACAGTTAAACTTAACAAATTTCCTTCTTCCCTTTCAGTGTGTGTCATTTGAACATTCTCATTTATTTCTATTAAAAATGTTTTAAAGTGTTCTTTAATTCCTTTTGTCAGTAGTTATTATATTCAAGATTTCTATTAGTTTTTAAATGTCCCATTTTATTTCCTTCATTTTTCTCATTAAAGAGACTGGATAGAAAAATGAATTCAATTCAGTGGCCAACAATTGCCCATCCATTGTAGATTCTACTAGTAAATTGTGTGTGGGTTATTGTAGACCCCTTGAGACCACAATGAGGATCTTGAAAAACCAAGTTTGATTGGAAAAAATAAATGATCTTCCACTGTGCTTTTCTTAGAGCAGATTGCAGACCTGAAAAAGCACCTTTAAAAATACGGTGATATAATACAATTAGAAAGACAGTAAACTTAGATTTACTTTACTTATTTATATATTTAGGCCCTGACTGTCTTTAGTGGAAGCTGTATGAAACAACTTGAAAGAAGAAAAGAAATAAAATAGAAAAGAAATCAGGGCCTTGAAATATATAGACTAGAGGATGAAAACTGGGGGAAATTAAAAGGAATAAGCCATATTGACATATAATATAGTTACCAAAAATAAGCTGGATCTAGGAATTGGTTTTCTCCATCCATCAGTTTTCCTCCACAGGACTTTTGTTGAGTATTGGCACAGCGAGAGAACTAAGGATTGGACTGAGAAACAAGAGTGAAATCACCCACAGTCTCTATGCTTAGAAGTAATAAGTCTGCTAAAGGAAAGGGTCAGCCATGACCACAAGTTTCCTATGCCTGAGATAATTGAGATCAGAGGTAGATTAAAACTAGCTCAGTTATAACCCAGCACCCACTCATCTTAATTCCTCATTGAATCGAGATGAGGGACCCCTCAACCGATTTCTCTTTTTCAATTGGAAAGTCAGTCTCAATTTACAGTCTCTAATTTCTTTTATATGAACATCTAGCATGCAGTAAAAATGTGACACCTGAGAAGGAGCAGGAAAATGCAATTCATGATCAAGAGAAGAAATAATCAATAGAAACAGACACACGCCTACATCTCTCATACTTTGCTGGTGGGAATGTAAAATGGTGCAATTATGGAGAGCACTTTGGTAACTTCTTATATAGTTAAATATACACTTACCAAAAGACCTAACAATTTCACGCTCAGGTACTTATTCAAGAAAGAAGAAACATATATCCCAAGAGAGATCATAAATGTTCATAGCATTAAAACGTAGAAATGTTCAGAAGGGATAAACAAGATCCTCAGGCTAAAGGAACTGTTTCCAAACAACTGCAAGAAGGAACAAAGAGCTCTTGAAAAAATACATAGATGAGTATATGTAAAAGATCATTGATTGCTTAAAGCAACATAACTCTAATGATGTTTATAAAATATGAAGTTAAATGTAGAACCATAATAACATAAAGGACAGGGGTGGTAAATCAATTATAAGGCTATAATTTTAAGGTGAAAAGAATTGGTGCTGAACTTCCTGGAAGCCAAAGCAAAAAGTGAAATATTACTCTTCCAAAGTCTATATGTTCATGGAAAAATCGATTCTCAGGAGAAAGAAAACTTTGTTATGAGGGCTAAAATAAAATTTTGATTTGCTATTTTTGGAGAGGACACTGAAAATAGTGGATGATATACTAAAAAAAAAAATCTCTCTATAACAAATGAAATAACGGGATTGTTTAGCATTTTCTTATAGCATCTCACAATACAACCCAAAGGCTGGATGAAGGCTATTCTATTAGTGGGAAGTAAAATGTGATTCACTCAACCTGAAATTATTATCTAATTGGTCAGAAGGTCATTTCTCCTAACCTTCATCTCACATTAATAACTTCAAGTGACATTTATGAACATATTTGGAACTTAATTAAGTCCTGACATATCAATAATTGCCTTAAATAGGGGAACCTGGGTGGCTCAGTCGGTTAAGCATCCAACTTCAACTCAGGTCATGCTCTCACAGTTCATGAGTTCAAGCCCCATGTAGGGCTCTGTGCTGACAGCTCAGAGCCTGGAGCCTGCTTCCAATTCTGTGTCTCCCTCTCTCTCTGCTCCCTCCCTTGCTCACGTTCTGTCTGTCTCTCTCAAAAATTAAAGAAACATTAAAAAAATAATTGCCTTAAATATAAATGATCTAAATGTACCAATTAAAAATCAGAGCTTGGAAGAGTAGATTAAAAAAACACTGTCCAGTAGATGTTGTCTATAAAAAATTAAAAGTACTTAATACTAATAAAAATTTGAAACAACAAAATCCTGCAAAGCATATACTTGGCTCAAGTCAATAAAAATTAGCCAACACATTTGTAAAGTAATTTGGCAAGTGGCTTGTGAAAGGCTAAGATCCTAAACAAAAATAAAAATGAAAACAATATAAGCCCTGACTGGCATTGAAATTACTATTCCTTTCACAGAAACTTGTAGGTAGTGTGTGTTCACTAAGCAAATATTTTGGATCAAATTGTGATTTTTTTTCAGTGCAGTCAATCCACATCAGCTCTGGAATTTGTCCAATTCAGTTATTAAGATAGAGGTTTGAAAATGTTGCATTTTGGGACACCTGGTTGGCTCAGTTGGTTAAGCGTTCCACTTCAGCTCAGGTCATGATCTGTGGTTCCTGGGTTCGAGCTCTGTTTTGGGCTCTGTGCTGACAGTCCAGAGCCTGAAGCCTGCTTCAGATTCTGTGTCTCTATCTCTCTGCCCCTTCCCTACTCACATTCTGTCTCTCTCCCAAAAATAAATAAACATTAAAAAAAAATTTAAAAACCTAGAAATAAGAAAGTGTTGCATTTTGAACAGAAAGCTTTATTCCTGGGAATGTGGTTATCAACAAAACAAGACTTCACAAATTTCAACAAAGAGAAATTATAATTGAATTAAAGAAGAGTAAAATCAAAAGTTAACTGGAGCACAGGTCCTGGTATGTGGTGAAATCCTTTTTTTTTTTTTAATCATTGCTCTCCTACCAAAAACCAACCAACCAAACAAACAAAAACAATGTTTCCATCACCAACTTTTGACGTTTTTACTTCCTTTATCTTTCGATGCTGAAAAGAATTTTTTAAAGCTTTATATTTTCCCTCTCTCTTCCAGGAATTTTTGAGCAATATGAGCATTTGTATCACTAAGATAAAGTCAGGGAATGTTTAATCAATGTGTTAGTTATAGAAATGGGAGTTTGCCTTGTCAAAAAGTTTGCATAATCTTAATACCAAAAACCGATAAAAGAGCACAAAATAAGAAAATAAGTCTCAGTTTGGAATATAGAAACTATAACCCTGAATAATGTATTAGCGAATATAATGTCTCAGGCTCAAATCAGGGGATAACAATCTCTTAGCATGAATTCCTATGTATATATAATCACTTCTATATAATCACACAGGTTGATGAAAAGAAGTTCTACAAGTTGGGTTGTAAAAGCATTTTCTTTTCTTAAAAAAGGCAACAAAAACTGGTTGTGTTAGATATTCTGAGTAATGAGATATAATCCTGTCTGCTTACTGCTTTTCTGGTTTTATATTGCTCCAGTAAATTATCAGCAACTTTATGATGGGAATCTTGATTTACTTTTTAAAAAGACACTAGCTTTATTATTTATTAATTCTAACAGATTCTTCTATAAACACTCCATAAATATTAACATATCTGATGGATTGAAAAGATCTGGTGAAAGTAAAAAAAAAAACAAAACAACCCATTACGCCTGATGTATGGTGATGATTTGACAGCATTCTTCTTTTATCTTTTTTTTTTTACAAATAGTTTATTGTCAAATTAGTTTCCACATAACACCCAGTGCTCATCCTCACAAGTGCCCTCCTCCATGCCCACCCCTCCTCCCCCCCACATCCACCAGTCCTCAGTTTTTGTCAGCATTCAAGAGTCTCTCATGGTTTGCCTCTCCCCTTTCCCCCACCATTTCCGCCCTTCTTCTCCCCCTTGGTCCTCTGTTAAGCTCCTCCTAATCCTCCTATACGTGCACACATATGATATTTGTCCTTCTCTGCCTGACTTATTTCGCTCAGCATAACACCCTCAAGGTCCATCCATGTTGCTACACATGGCCAGATTTCATTGTTTCTCATTGCCATGTAGTATTCCATGGTATAGATAAACCACATCTTCTTGATCCATTCATCTGTTGATGGACACTTAGGCTCTTTCCAGGTTTTAGCTATTGTGGAGAGTGCTGCTATGAACATTGGGGTACATGTGCTCCTATGCATCAACATTTCTGTATCCCTTGGGTAAATTCCTAGCAGTGCTATTGCTGGGTCATAGGGGAGTTCTATTGTTAGTTTCCTGAGGAACCTCCACACTGTTTTCCAGAGGGGCTGTACCAGTTTACATTCCCACCAACAGTGTAGGAGGGTGCCCGTTTCTCCACATCCTCGCCAGCATCTAGAGTTCTCTGATTGGCTCATTTTAGCCACTCTGACTGGCGTGAAGTGGTATCTCAGTGTGGTTTTGATTTGTATTTCCCTGATGAGGAGCGATGCTGAACATCATTTCATGTGTCTGTTGGCCATCTGGATGTCCTCTTTGGAGAAGTGTCTGTTCATATCTTCTGCCCATTTCTTCACTGGGTTGTTTGTTTTTCGGGCGTGTAGTTTGGTGAGTTCCTTGTAGATTCTGGATATCAACCCTTTATCTGATATGTCATTTGCAACTATCTTTTCCCATTCCGTTGGTTGCCTATTAATTTTCTGGGTTGTTTCCTTGGCTGTGCAGAAGCTTTTAATCTTGAGGAGGTCCCAACAGTTTATTTTTGCTCTTGATTCCCTTGCTTTTGGGGATGTGTCAAGTAAGAAGTTGCTGCGGTGGAGGTCAAGGAGGTTGTTTCCTGCTTTCTCCTCTAGGGTGTTGATAGTTTCCTGTCTCACGTTCAGGTCCTTTATCCATTTTGAATTTATTTTTGTGCATGGTGTGAGAAAATGATCTAGTTTCATTCTTCTGCATGTTGCTGTCCAGTTCTCCCAACACCATCTGTTAAAAAGGCTGTCTTTTTTCCATCGGATATTCTTTCCTGCTTTGTCAAAGATTAGTTGGCTGTATACTTTTGGGTCCACTTCTGAGTTCTCAATTCTGTTCCATTGGTCTATGTGTCTGTTTTTGTGCCAATACCATACTGTCTTGATGATGACAGCTTTGTAGTAGAGGCTAAAGTCTGGGATGGTGATCCCTCCCATTTTGGTTTTATTTTTCAGGATTACTTTGGCTATTCGGGGTCTTTCGTGGTTCCATACAAATTTTTGGATAGTTTGTTCTAGTTTTGAGAAGTATGCTGGTGCAATTTTGATTGGAATTGCATTGAATGTGTAGAGTGCCTTAGGTAGTAATGACATCTTAACTATATTTATTCTTCCTATCCATGAGCATGGAATGTTTTTCCATTTCTTTGTGTCTTCTTCAATTTCCTTCATAAGTTTTCTATAGTTTTCATCATACAGATCTCTTGTATCCTTGGTTAGGTTTATTCCGAGGTATTTTATGGTTTTTTGTGCAATTGTGAATGGGATCAGTTTCTTGATTTCTCTTTCTGTTGCTTCATTGTTGGTGTATAAAAATGCAACCGATTTCTGTACGTTGATTTTGTACCCTGCAACTTGGCTGAATTCTTGGATCAGTTCTAGTAGGCTTCTGGTGGAGTCTGTTGGGTTTTCTATGTAGAGTATCATGTCATCTGCGAAGAGTGAAGTTTGACTTCCTCTTTGCCAATTCTGATGCCTTTGATTTCCTTTTGGTGTCTGATGGCTGATGCTAGGACTTCCAGCACTATGTTAAACAGCAGTGGTGAGAGTGGGCATCCCTGTCGTGTTCCTGATCACAGGGGAAAAGCTCTGAGTTTTTCCCCGTTGAGGATGATGTTAGCTGCAGGCTTCTCATAGATGGCTTTGATGATGTTTAAGTAGGTTCCTTCTATCCCAACTTTCTCGAGAGTCTTTATTAAGAAGGATGCTGTATTTTGTCAAATGCTTTTTCTGCATCTATTGACAGGATCATATGGTTTTTATCTTTTCTTTTATTGATATGATGTATCACATTGATTGATTTGCGAATGTTGAACCAGCCCTGTAACCCAGGAATGAATCCCACTTGATCTTGGTGGATGATTCTTTTGATATGCTGCTGGATTCGATTTGCAAGGATCTTGTTGAGAATTTTTGCATCCGTATTCATCAAGGATATTGGCCTGTAGTTCTCTTTTTTTGCTGGATCTCTGTCTGGCTTGGGAATCAGAGGATGCTGGATTCATAAAAATGAATCCGAGTTTTCCTCGCTTTCATTTTTGGAATAACTTGAGAAGAATTGGGATTAATTCTGTTTTAAATGTCTGGTAGAATTCCCAGGAGTTTTCATCAGGTCCAGGGCTCTTATTTGTTGGGAGATTTTTGATCACTGATTCAATTTCCTCACTCGTTATGGGTCTGTTCAGGTTTTCTATTTCTTCCCGTGTGAATTTTGGTAGTGAGTGTGTGTTTAGGAATTTGTCCATTTCTTCTAAGTTGTCCAATTTGTTGGCATATAATTTTTCATAGTATTCCTGATAATTGCTTGTATTTCTGAGGGGTTGGTTGTAATAAGTCCATTTTCATTCATAATTTTGTCTATTTGTGTGCTCTCTCTTTTCTTTTGGATAAGTCTGGCTAGAGGTTTGTCAATTTTGTTTACCTTTTCAAAAAACCAACTCTTGGTTTCATTGATCTGTTCAATTGTTTCTTTGGTCTCTATGTTGTTTATTTCTGCTCTAATTTTTACTATTTCTCTTCTACTGGGTTTAGGGCGTTCTTGTTGCTCTGCCTCTAGTTCCTTTAGGTGAGCTGTTAGATTTTGGACTTGTGCTTTTCTAATCTCTTGAAATAGGCCTGGAGAGCAATGTACTTTCCTCTTAGGACTGCCTTTGCCGCATCCCATCGATTTTGAATTGTTGTGTTTTCATTTTCATTTGTTTCCATATATTTTTTAATTTCCTCTCTAATTGCCTGATTGGCCCATTCATTCTTTAGAAGGGTGTTCTTTAACCTCCATGTTTTTGGAAGTTTTCCGGACTTCTTCCTGTAATTGATTTCAAGTTTCAAAGCATTGTGATCTGACAGTGTGCATGGTAGGATCTCGATTCTTTTACATTTATTGAGGGCTGCTTTATGTCCCAGTATGTGATCTATCTTGGAGAATGTGCCATGCGCACTTGAGAAGAAAGTAAATTCCCTGGCCTCAGGATGTAAAGTTCTAAATATATCCGTCAGGTCCATCTGGTCCAATGTATCTTTCAAGTCCATTATTTCTTTAGTGATTTTCTGTCTGATTGACCTATCCATTGCTGTAAGCGGAGTATTAAAGTCCCCTGCTATTAGCACATTCTTATCTATAAGCTTGTTTCTGTCTGTGATTAATTGTTTTAGATATTTAGGTGCTCCCATATTCGGTGCGTAGACATTTATGATTGTTAGTTCTTCCTGATGGATGGACCCTGCAATTATTATGTAGTGCCCTTCTTCATCTCTTGTGATTGTCTTTAATTTAAAGTCCAGTTTGTCTGATATAAGTATCGCTACTCCGGCTTTCTTTTGATTTCCTGTAGCATGATATATATTTCTCCATCCCCCTACTTTTAATCTGAAGGTATCTTCCCGTCTAAAATGAGTTTCTTGTAGACAGCATATAGATGGATTTTGTTTTTTAATCCATTCTGCTACACTATGTCTTTGGATTGGAGCATTCAGCCCATTTACATTCAGTGTTATTATTGAAATATGTGGGTTTAGAGTCTTTGTATCTTTGTAGGGTTCATGTTTGTGGTGGTGTCTCTGGAATCTTTGTTCCTTGCAACCTTTCCTTCAAAGCATCCCCCTCAGGATTTCTTGTAGGGCTGGCTTCGTGGTGACAAATTCTTTCAATTTCTGTTTGTTTGGAAAGGTTTTTATCTCTCCTTCTATTTTGAATGACAGGCTTGCTGGATAGAGGATTCTTGGCTGCATATTTCTACTGTTCATCACATTGAAGATCTCCTGCCATTCCTCTCTGGCCTGCCACGTTTCAGTAGATAGGTCTGTCACCACTCTGATAGGTTTCCCTTTGTATGTGAGGGCCCTTTTCTCCCTAGCTGTTTTCAAAATTCTCTTTGTCCTTGTATTTTGCCATTTTTACGATGATATGTCGTGCAGAAGATCGATTCAAGTTACGTCTGAGAGGAGTCCTCTGAGCCTCTTGTATTTCCACATTGACTTCCTTCCCAAGTCGGTGTTCTACATAATTTGTTCC
Organism: Proteles cristata cristata; assembly: GCA_017311185.1. Lineage (NCBI taxonomy): Eukaryota > Metazoa > Chordata > Mammalia > Carnivora > Hyaenidae > Proteles > Proteles cristata. The sequence goes on from JAESUZ010004545.1 coordinate 1,176,772, forward strand.
AGGACTCTTCAGCACCTTTCCTTTCGTCTCTCTGAGGGATTCCTATGATACGGATATTGTTGCGTTTTGAC